>RJWH01000106.1:120270-720270 GCA_004363575.1 Solenodon paradoxus
AAAAAAAAAAAAAAAAAAAAAAAAAAAAAAAAAAAAAAAAAAAAAAAAAAAAAAAAAAAAAAAAAAAAAAAAAAAAAAAAAAAAAAAAAAAAAAAAAACTGTCTACAGTCAGCAGGTATCCAATGAAATAAGATTTAGCTTTCTGGTAAGAACATGTCAGATCCCTGATTAAGAAGATGAAGAATTGTGCAAATAGTAAAAAGAGGAAATATAATGAGGCAGGACCTCCCTCAAATCATAAAGAAGGTGAATGTTTAAAGAAGACAGAAGTACACCTGAACAAACTTTGGATAATTTAGAAAGTATCTTTCTGTTAGAAACATTCTAGTTTCTTGAACACATGTTTCCTCATCAATAAAATAGCACTGATAAAAAGACATTCTTAATCTGAAATGCAGATGTTAGTTTGTAATTATGTACATCTGAAACCTATATAATGTTATAAACTAATGTGATCCTAACTTGTAAAAAATAAAGAGAAATATTCTCTTAATGTTGTGTGTGATGGACTAGAAAATGCATACAAAATAACATCAGAAAATAGAAGGTGTCATTGTAGGATTGGGAGCAGATACATAATGTCCAGGTTTTGGTGAAAATAATGTAATATTGCAATATAGGAGAAAACAATTAAATCCTAATATAGCCATCTTTGTAAGAAAATGAAATGATGTCCCTAAATTTTGCTTTTAACTCACCAGTTTATGAAAAGCATCTTACAATACTTATTAGTTTATTGATATGAATATAAATTTCATATTTTATATCTATTTTTACTAAAATAAAAAATATGATCTTATATGATTTACTTTTTTAAAAAATATTAGTAAAGTCAGGCTATATCATTGTTGACGGATTGCACATACTTATTTCAAACAGAAAACTAAATGTAGATGAATAAACAATTATGAAAATAACTACCAAAAACACTTAAAAAATCATCACAAAATCAGGGATTTAGCTATATATTTTTTGTATTTACTAGTCTAGTGCTTATGGGTTAAGGAGGGATGAGAGAGAGAGAGAGAGAGAGAGAGAGAGAGAGAGAGAGAGAGAGAGAGAGAGAGAGAAAACAGAGAGAAACAGAGAGTATATGAGAAAGAATGACCTCTATGTAAGTTTCAATGAACTGCTTCCCATCTGTCATGCCCATGATTATCTTTTATCAACTGAATCAATTAGTTTATATAACAGAATTTATTGCCTGGCATAGTTTTATTTCCTACACCCTCTTGAAAGGAATACTTTTTACATGAACAAACTCCTTTCCTGAGCAAATACCAAAATGTATATTTTTGTATTTTACACTGTGAGGTAAAAGCACATACACAGCACACCATTATTTATTTGTGTTTGGTGTTTTGTTTGCCACAAAGCAGCAATCATAAATAACAGCCAGTAGAGGACAGAGACTCAGCCTTTAATAATATTGTTTTGGGAATACATCACCTAACATTGAAAATGTCATATAAAATTCATATCCATAGCTGTTTACAGAGGAAAGAAAGAACAGTTTCACTTTGCAATGCTAGCACAATTCTCCAAAAGAAAGATGCCGTGTGCTCTGTCTTTTTTTCACACATGTTTTTGAATCCGGAGCTATGTTTCAGGGTTATATTGATTTTCAGTCTGGCTGTGGTTGATTAATGTTGCAGGAAAAAGTCAGGTGCATTAGTGCAGACCTGAATAGAAATATCAGTGCATTCTCTCAAGCCAAAGTGGGGTGGGGAAGAGACAAAACCAACACATCTAACTGGTTTTATCTAGTAATATGTACATACAAGAAAATGAATCTCCAAAATTGACAGGCACATGAACTGGTTAACTGGAAGCTTGACACTCTTTTCAACACTTGGTATTGTTATTAATGACCTGCCAGCAACTTCTGGCAACCAATAAAATATTAGTGTTTTGTGAGGACATTAGTGATCCTTTTATTTTTTGTGAAGATTTAATCTCTAGGTTAAGTGTGTTCACCTTCTAAATTTGCTTCCCAGAAGGTACAGTCTTTAGTAATTGCTTTTCCCTGATAAGGACTTCTCACTCATTACAGGAAAGCTGCAAATGTAATAGTTAAGGGACAATTCCATTGTAGTAACATTTTTCATCCGATCCTATTCCCAAGGCTTAGAAATTGCTCATCAGTTTAATATTTTCTGTTTGCTTCTATGTCAGCTGTGTTTTTTCTATTTTAAAAGCCCATTTTCTACCATCCACAATTCCTTTCTTCATATCAGCTTGACTTTTTCATTACCTGACTATTACATGATGCTCACAGATTTCTACTAAAGCTATTAAAATATTCAACATATTGTCATCCAGTTAAACAATCATACCTAATTAATATAACCTGCAAATGCCCATTCATTTCTTAGAAGGACATATATTTCGTAGAATTAGCAGATAGCTGTTTAGACCCACTGGTTATTACTCAATTTAAATCATTACATTTTATTTAAAGAAATGTAGTTATTACTGTAAATGAATATTCATTTAATAAAACAGACTCAGTCCTTGAGTTCAGCTGTAATCAAGGGTTATATTAATTAGAACTTCAGAAGAAATCAACACTATTGTTAAATTTGGCAGTTCTCACATTAACTAAAATTATACAGCTTACAGGGAACAGGATTTAAAATTGGGCTTAAGGAACGGATGTCTTTAATTTTGCTAAATATTATTACAATCCAGGAAGTCCGACAGTCGTGTAATGAGGAACTGATTACGAATGAAAAATTCTATGTATAATAAATAATGTCCCCACAAAGTCACTTTCTATACAACTAATTTCTTTAAAAAAATGTCACATTAGCTTGCTTCAAATGTGAATAATGGTTTTTTATTTCCCCAAATAATTGAAAATATTTCATTTCATTAATGCTAAACAGATAATTTAAAAAATGAAGAAAAAAATAATGTAACCTATCTTTTAACTCATGTTTATCTAGCCTTAAAATCACATTTGCTATAGCATGCAATCTTCTTTTTTATTTGAAACATCTTTTCTGAGACCCTGAGGTTTTAATCTTGACTAATTATGCCGTGTTATGTTTCAAATTTTCACTTCAGTATTTTTGTGGTTTTCTAAAATCTTAATCTTTCTCCTTTTTTGTCATTGTTTTGTTGTATTTTATTGTCATTTATGTTCCTCTGAATGGGGTACAAGAAAGAAAATATACGTATTCTGACATATCTGAAAATATATTTATTTTGACTTAATGCTTGGTTATTTGAAGGAATAGAATGAATAAACAAATGGTAAACAAACCATTAAAAACTCATTTATTTTAAGAGATCATAGTGGTGTCTCTCTTACTGGGTTGGTCTCTTTTCAGAGATTCTGGATTTTCTCATTTTTTTCCTTTAGCTAATAGCAGGATTTGTGTGACAATATAAGAAATAAACCAGAGTAACCTTTGTACATTTTGCCTAGTTTCCCCAAGTGTAACATTTTGCAAAAGTATGCTGCAATATCAGAGCCAGAATATGGCACCCATATATGATCCACCAGCTTTATTCACATCTCTCGTTTTATTCCCACTGTAGTGTGTCTTCACTGAATTATATGCAAATGTATCACTGTGCAACCTGGTTTCTGTACCCACAGTCAAGCAGATACCAACTAGTCCCAATAATATAAGTAACCCCCCATTGCCACTTTATAGCTATTATCACCTCCCTCACCCTTTTCACTTTCTACCCCCAACTCCTGCACTCACTACTAATTATGCTCCTTTTGTAAATTATATCATCTACTTCAAAATGGTATTTAAATATAATCATACAGTGTATATAACATGTTAGGATTGACTTTTTATGAAACATAATCCCCTGACGATTCATTTACGTTGTTTGCATATCCACAGGTTATTCCTTCATATTGCTGCATATTATTCCATGGTGTGTAGGTAACTCAGTGTTTTTAACCCTTAATTTTCTCCAGGACTTCTGGACAGATTCCAGGGTGTGTGCGGGTGTTTATTTTTTTTGCTATTTTATAAATAAAGTTGATTTAACATTTGCATTCTGTTTTGGTTTGCTGGTTGGTTTTTGTTTTGTTTTGTTTTGTTTTGATCTGAGCTAAAATCTTTCATTTCTCTGGGATGAATACCCTTAGATACAAGACTGGGTTATTGAAAACTGTATGTTTAATTTTTTTCAGACTCTTCCAAAGTGTGTTCAAGAGTAAGTAGTGTCTCTAGAATTTTATTTTACGACCAGCAATGTATGAGTATTACAGTGTCCACATACTTGCTAGCATTTGATAGTGCTATTATTTTCTTACTTTAGTCATCCCAATAAGTGCATGGTGTTGTATTGTAGTTTTAATTTGCATCTGCATAATGAACAATTGATGTAAAATATTTTAGCATGTTTATCATATGTGCATTGTATTCAATGACAAGTTAATTTCTGTTGTCCATCTTCATATTTAATGATTTCATTGAGTTTCAAAATATTTGATATTCTACATAACAAGTCCTCTGTTGATTGTATGGTTTGCAGTTTTATTTTCCCTACCTGTAGGTTCTGTTTTTATTCCCTTCACATGGACAGTCACAGAGAAAAATTTATTTTTATTCTGAAGTGGTTTTAAATAATTTTTCCTTTGATGTATTATGTTCTCATTCTAAAATCTGAGAAAACTTTTCCAAGCATTTTATCCTAAACATTTTCTATTCTTTTTAATGTATATGTTTACATTTTATAATGAAATCTGAGATTTTTTTTCCACAAAGAACATGGTTTAAGATTTTTTATTTTCTTTTGGTTATGAAGGTCCATTACTCCCAGGATCATTTGTTGAAAGTCTCCCTTTTTTCAAATGAATTGTTTCCATCTTTGTTAAAAAACAAAATTCGGGTATTTTTATGAGTCCACTTCTGCATCATTTATCTATATAACTATATATAATACATTATTTTAATTACTATAGTCATATATGAAGCTTTAGTATTGGGTAGAGTATTTCTCTAATTTTATTTCCTATCATAAGTTGTTTTAACTATTCTCAGGTCTGTTACTTTCCATTTAATTTTTAGAATAGAAATTGTCTATATCTAAAAAGGCCTTCCTGGGATTTTGATGGGAGTTGTATTAAGCCCATAGATATAGTAAGGGTAAATCGACATCTTTAAAGTGTTGAGTAATCCAATGCATGTACACTATCTCCCTGTGCACTTGGTTCATCGTTGATTTCTTTCATCAGCATTATGTCCTAATTTTCTGCATATTTTCTTCATATATATATATATATATCTTTCACATGTTTTGCTAAGTGCATATCTTTTTATTTTCCTTTAAGCTGAATGTAAGTGGTATTATACTCTAACTTCTGTTTCAGCATGTTCATTTTTAGTATATAGATGTGCCATTGATATTTATGCAGTTTTCTTGTCTCTAATCTCTGGAGTCTCATTAAATTGACATCTTAATACTTTGCATTATCTGCATACTATGTAGACAGTCATGCAATCAGTAAATAAAAATAGATTTATTTATTAATTTAAATCATTTTGCCATACTTTTTTACATTGCTATCACAAAACTTCCCTTATTACATTGTATAAGGGTGCTAAGAGTAAACATTCTTCCCTTTTTCCCATCTTGAAGAAAAACATTCAGCCTTTCATTATTAAGTATGGAAATAGATGCATTTTTATTTTCATAGATTTGTAATTTCAAGTTGAGAAAATGTTTCCTTTCTTCCTAACTAGCTGTGAGTTTTACTCATGAAGGGCTATGAAACTTTGTCAAAATGTTGCTTTAAAAATCCAATAAACATTTCTGCCTAAAAGAAGAAAATTTTGTCATCTTACAATTCTAAATTTCAGAGATCCTAAAACAATGTGTTAGCAGGGTTGAATTCATTCTGGAAACTCTAGGAAAGAAACTGTTGCATTGCATTTCCAGCTTCTTGAGTCTTCCTCCATTCTTTAGCTCAGGGCCTCTTTAAGATCAATACTATAACATCTTCAAATTTCTTCTTTAACTTTTGTTCTCTCTCCTCACCCCTCTCCTCCACCCTCTTTTCTCCCCACTCCCAGCTCTTTTTTTTTTTTTTGCCTTTGTCTCCACTATCACATCTCATTTCCATCTGACCCTCTTGCCTTTCTTCCTCCATTACATAAGGATTTATGTTATTACAATGGACCTACTCAAAAAATACAGGATAATCCATCCCATCTAAATTTTTAAAATTTAATCCCATCTTCTTTGAAGTCTCCTTTCCCTGATAAATTGATATACTCAAAAATTGAGGAATTAGAGGTTGAACATCTTTGGGACAGGAGACATTATTTGTTCTGCTACAAGTCATATTTATCTCCCGTTGTTTTTGGTGTAGTGGATTATATTGATTGATTTTCAAATATTGAACCAATCTATTATAAATCTAGTTCAGTTTATATTGTTATTTTTATATATGATAGGTTTCTATTTGCTAGTATCTTGAGGAAATTTAAGTCAAAATTGTGAAAGATCAAAGTTTGTGAGAGCAATTACAAAGCAGTAGTTTGTGTTCTTGGTTCAGTTTTGATAGCAAGATAGCAATATCTCATAAAATGTGTTCATAAATGCATGCTTTTCTATTTTTTAAGATATCATACAATAGCAGTATTCTTTTAAATTTTGATAGAGATGTTTACTGATACTAAATTCAAATTATAAATTTAATTTTGTTGCTGTTTGTAGGTTCCTCAGATCGCTAATTAGTCTTTCATGAGATTTAGTAGTTTGTGAATTCTGAGGAATTGACCTGTTACTTTAGAAGCAATTTTTATATTATGAATTTAATTTGCTTAATAGTTTTAAAGTACAAATAATTTATGTAGTATTTGGTGAGTTGCATTAGTTTATGGGTTTTCAGGAACAGGTCATTTATGTCCATCTATGTTAATCTATGTTTTCAAATTCAAATAACCTAGAGATTTTCTCATTATTTTTTGTCATCTTTTTGATGACCTTATATACAAAGCTACATTAATGAAAACAACATGGTATTGGCATAAAGACAGACACATAGGCCAATAGAACAGGAGAGAAAGTCCAGAAATAAACCCACCTATATATAGTCAACTAATCTTTGACGAAATGCCAAGAATCTGTAATAGAGACAACTGTCTCTTCAACATAGGGTTTTGGGAAAATTCACAGGCAAAAATGAAAGTTATTTCCACACCCATCGCAAAAATTAACTCAAAGTAAGTTTAAGACTTCTGGTCAAGACAGTGATCTGGTAGGAGCAAGAACTCATGTCCTCCCTACAGAGTAACAAGGATTTAGTTTATTTTCCAGAAACAAACACACGAAAAGCAGGCACAGAGACTAGAGAGCCACTGCTGAAATCTCGACAACAAAGGTTAGGCAAAAAACAGTTCCGAGCTACACTACAGACTTGGATTCAAGATTCTGGCTGTGGAGGAGGGAGTAGAATGCAGGAAAAACTAATGATTCTAGGAATTCTGAAAGCAGGGGAGAGGCCACCCAGTGGGACTGGGACAAAGAGCCACAGGAAGAGGGTCTGGGGACAAAGCAGAGGAGGACCAGTGCTACAGTGGTTTGAATGGGAGCCTTGGTGAGAAAATTACACTGGCACTGCCATTACTGGAAGGCAGCTAGGTGAATTTCCTACCCCTTACCCTTCCCACTATATTGCCCTGGAACCACTGTTGGCTTTTGATATCAGTGTAATGTTGGCCTTTTCTAGATTTTTGTAAGTGTTCCCTGTTCTTCGATATTTTGGAGGAGTTTGAGAGGAATAGGTATTAATTCTCAGAAGTTTTGGTGAGGTTCTTGGAGAAGCCATCTGGTTCTGAGCTTTTGTTTTTGGAGATACTTGATTGCCTCTTCAATTTCTTTGCTTGTGATTGTTCTGTGGGGCCTATTCAAGAACTGGGCACATATTATCTTACTTAAGACAAGCCATCTATGATGTAGATTTTCATTATCCTCATTTTATAGATCTGTTTAAGGTTATACAGTATGAAAGTGTCAGAGTCAAGGTTCAAATTTATCTTTAATGCCCAAGTCCTGTGTGCTTAACATTTTAGCCTTTTTAGTTTTGTTTTTACTGATATTGTTTTGTTTAGAGAGATAATTATCCAAAAGTTTTGAACTTTAGTCATAGTGAGCTTTTTTTAGTTACAGTATTCTTCTTGATAATGCCAATTTGTAACTTTACTAAATTAAGGAATTGTGACTCAAGCTTGCATTATACATTTTTATATATTCTACTATATTCATTTTAAAGTTTAATTCTTTTGCAAATAGCCAAAATAAAATATAAATAAAAGACTTCTACTCCTTAAAATACATACTTGGAGAATGGGATGTTTTAGTTAGATTAATTTTGTGGCTACCTGAACTGCAATGTGGTTTAGTCTCTGCTGAAAATTATTCTGCTTTTCTTCCTTAGCGTGAGATTAACCTGAGAATGAGATTTCAGCTCCAACTGGAGATCTTTATCTGATTTATTTTTTAAAGAAAATTAATCCTACAGTTTTAGTTATGGACTATTTATAATGAGAATCAACAAGCTTGTTCTGTAAAGGGCCACTTGTGATCCTTTCGTTTTTTCTCAACTCTACCACTATTGAGCAAAAACAACTGCATCTAATATGTAAATGATCAACACGATTATGTCCCAATAAAGCTTTATAAAAAAAAATGTCTTTCTCAACGCTCCCTGGTGACTTAGTGGATGTCTGCCAGATGCAGTTCACATACATTCCAAGGACCCAGATTCAAGATTTAGGGCTGGTGCAACAACCAAGAACAACTAAATAAAAATAAATAAGAATGCTTCTTTCTCTCTCACTCTTTCTGACTCCCTGTCTCCTTGTCTTCAGTTCTGACTGTAACTTTTCTTTAAAAAAAAGAATTGAACATCATATGTCAGGAAAAAAAAGTGGATTTAAGACCTGAAGTCAAAAAACTCATAGAAGAAAATGAAGTGAAAATCTCTACATTGATCTTAGGAATGATTTATTTTAGATATGACACAAAAAACATAGGCAATAAAAGCAAAAATAAACAATCAGGACTACATCAAACTTAAAAGCTTCTGCAAAGTAAAAGAAACAGTCAAAAAATGAAAAAAACCCACAGAATTGGAGAAAATATTTAGAAACTATATACCTGAAAGGGGGTTATTAGCTATAAGAACTACAACTCAACAACAGAAAAGCAAATAATTTAGTTAGAAGGATCTAATTAGACAGCTTTCCTAATAAGATGTAATCAAAGGCTACCAGGTACATGGAAAAGTACTCAACACCACTAATCAACATTTGTCAATAAAAAATACAATTAGATGTCATGTCACTCCTTTAAGGGGACTGGATAGCAAATGCTGAATAGTGTTGGGTAATCTTAGTATTCTGTCAAAGATAGGTAATGATATAAGGTTTGTTTATTTCTGGGCTCTCTTTTCTGTTCTATAAAACAAGGGTGGAAATAATGGAACCCTTTTACATTGCTACTGGGAATGTAAATTGGCACAACCATTATAAAAATATTATGGAGTTTCCTCAAAAATTAAAAATAGGATTACCATATTATTCATCCATCCCAATGCAGCATATTATTCTCAGAAATTATTATGTCAAGGAAATGATCTGCAGTACCAGGTTCACTGCAGCATGATTCACAATAGTCAAACGCTAAAATTATAAAAACAAACTGTTTTTCAGTTATAAAGTGAATGAATTTTGAGGCTTTAATGCACAGTACGGTTACTATAGCTAATAATTTAAATAACTGCAATTATAAATACAATGTCATTTATAATAATTATAATAATTATAATAATTGAAATTTGACAAAAGTAAACAGTGATCTCATACACAAACACATGCAACAGGTAGCATTGTGAGCTGATGGATGTGTCAATTAACCTGATCTTGACAATCATTTTACAATGGATATAATATATGTAATAATTCTTCATACTCTAAATATATTTAATTGTATTTTTTTATTTTTTCCATAAAGTTGGTGAAAATAGCGAACTGGTATCAACATTTTATTTACCTAACCAGATGACGTTTTGAAAGCTTGCAGATTAGATTCCTTTATCTTTTCTACCCTACATACCATTGTCTTGTATATTAGACTATGATGTTTTATTTTAATAATCATGTAATTTATAAAATTTTTGAGAATTGTGATTGTAAGCATTCTTGCCTCTCTCTTTCTATTGTTCCTTCGCATCTGTCACTCTCAATTTCCTTTCTTTGTGAAGAATTTATTTTTTGCCAGTCAACATGGATAAATCTGTTCACAACAAAATATTCATCTTTTCTTGTATATAAGAATCATTTTTATTTAAGAAAATTGGATATAGAATTCATGGTGGGAAGTTCTTTCCTTTCAGCCCTTCAAAATTATTGTGACATTTCCTTTTGTCTCCTATAATTTTAGATAATCTGTAATTTAAACTAATGTCCCTTTACAAGTAATGTATCATTTTGCTCTGGCTGTAATGAAGATTTTTTTTTTACCTTCAATGTGTCATGGTGTTTCAGCTAGCGAACCTAAATCCGAGTTTGCTTGCCTTATTTGCTCTATAGATTTGCAGCCATTGCCCAATTTGGGAGCCTTAACCATATTTAAAAAATAATATTTCAGTTTCACTAATTTTTCTTCACATTCTTATACTTTAATGACATGAATATTGCAATTTTATTATTGTTCCTCAGTTCCTGACACTTCTTTTTTCCAATATACTGTTCCTATTGTTCACTTTTCACTCAACTACTGAACACCTTCAGCAAATTTTTTAATTATATTAGTTTTCAATTCTATGGTGTCCTTTTGTTTCTTTTTAAATAATATCTGATTATTTTTCTATTTGTTTGTAATTTTATGTTTCAAGAGTTTTATAACATTGTTGAAGTATTTTCATGGTGGCTACTTTAAAATCTTTGCCAGATAATTCGAACATCTATTTCATCTTGACATTGGTTTTAGTGAATACTGAATTTTCTTGGTCCTTAATATGATAGTCTATTTTTATTGTATTCTGAACATACTCTCTTTTGTTAGGAAATGTTGAATCCATTTTAGCAGAAAGTCTTCCTGCTTAGCGTTAACATGCAGGTCTCAATTTATTTCTATTGGTTGTGCTTTCAGTATTTTTATTTTTTTTAGCCTTTACAGTGTTACTTTGTTTTATTTATCTAGTGTCAATGGTTCCTGACAATGCTGAGAGAACAAAGTGTTTACCCCAAACTGGGGGGCCAGTTGTCCCTCAGGAGGGAAGACATGTGTCAGGACTTTAATATTCAAACCTTATCCCATCTACTATTAGAGAATAATTTCTGCTCAACTTGTGTGAATCTCTTTTAGTGGCTCTGTCTGCCTTGCTTGATATCTATTAGTGGAAAAGGAAAGTTTTCTGTATGGTCTAGAAAGTGCTTCATCTTACTACTTATTTCTGGCAGAACTCCCAATTGATCTCCCTTACCATTGATATCAGGCTGACCTGCTATTGTCTGAACATTCATTCCATCAAGGGAAAAAATGAATCTACAAGAACAATCTACTGCTGGGTAGGGGCCTAGGAAACATCAGTATGGGTGGCTTTGTTTGTTAAGTGGGGCATTAGGAATCCTTTCCTGCTGCCGTGCTGTTCCTCCTGATAATAGTTCTCAAACCAGTTCACAATCTTACTACATTTCAGAGTTTTCTGATTGTCTTTTGTGCTTTTTACAGGGATTATGTAGTTCTGCTTAGTAGGGAGATATAGAAGAAAGGTCTATGTTATTTAGTCCAGATAGGAAAACATCGATTTTCTTTTACTTTTGTCTTCCCTGGTTACTTTGAAATTTTATAAGCACATGTCAGGAGACAATTTAAAAAATATTTTTCTTAATCTACACATAGTGGAGACTCAATCTGAAGGCTCACATCTCTTTTCAGCAGTAAGAATTTTTCTTTCATTTCATCTTTTTTTCCTTCATTCCATACTTTTTACCCATTCTCTCATCCTGAAACTCTTATTTCTTGAATATTGGCCCACCTGTGTTGATTTTTTTTTTTTTTTTTAGTTTTTTGTTTTCCATTGGAGCTTTAATATATATTTATTATGTTGCTATATTTTCTAGGAACGCTATTACATGTACATATTTTATAAGCACTTGTATACTTTTCAATGTCAGTCATATTTTTAATATCTAAGATACATTTTCCCATTTTTCATAACATCATTTATTGTTTCTATGAATCATCAATATATTTTTGAAAAGCTCTGAAAATCATTCAAGTATTTATTTTTATTTCCCATTTCCTGAATTATATCTAATTTCTCTACAATTACAGTTCTATATTATTTCTGTTTCATTTTTAGACTGTTGCTATTTAGAGTCTCCTCTGCTAGATGTGTAAGATATGGCTATTAACCATGATGCTTGTTTATTGCTAACTTGATATATGAGAGGGTCATTTTCTTTTATTTACGTTGAGCTAGGTTTGCTATCTATTGCTATGGTTTCTCAATGCTTCAGTGATGAGTACCACAGCAACCTCCCATAGGTTTGCTCAGTTCTTCAGAGATTATTGCTATCGTTTTTATCCTAGGACTGAATGATAGGCTCTATGGTATTTTTCACTTACAATGTGAACAAAAAGGTACATCAATTTTCTTTATTAAACTTCAATCAATTTCCCTGTTTTCAGCATTCACAGGCCCATCTTTTTTTTTTGCCTAAAACAAACTTCCAAAGAGAAGCCTAGAGCCTTACTTGGTTTTGACTAGACAATGTGATTCTTGACATACTGATATCTTCCTCTGTTCACTGATTCATTAGTGTTCTCTGGAGTCCAGTTGCAGAAATTAAGTATGCATTCAGTTCTTTGTTCTCTCTTTGCTGCCATTGAGGTTCTATTTGTTTTTTATTTCTATTTTTTCTGCTCTTTTTCTATTTCCATTATTTCTGTGGAGCACTGGATGTGCAGTTGAGCAGTAATAGTATGTAAATGCTTGTGCTAAATCTTCCTCTTAAATTGTAAGCTTATATGTGACATTTAAGTACTGTTACATTTGTTATAAACATACATTTGCCAGTAGAGAAAAATCTCGAGCATATTTACCAATAATTTCTACAAAAGAAAACAAAAAATGCTGTGTTATATTCTTCTTTCCGTGACAACTAAGTTACAGCTAAAGGGTCAAAAAGGGAAAGTCTGTATTGAATTATTTTACATTCCTTTATATATTAATATATTTGTAGAAACATCATTTTCATCTACCTTGCACTCATTCAGAATAAAACATTCTCCAGTTTCTAAACGTTTATTTTCCTGATTTTATTATGGTTACATTCATATTTCTTACATAAAAAATTTGATAGTGTCACAATAATTGATTTAAGTGATAATTGCCTGAATACTATATCTATATGCTAAGCATTATGTATAATAAAACTATCCTGTTATATCTATGTTTATGTAGTTTTCAACTATACCCAGAATGTTTCTAGTATTTGATCTGCCAATGACTAAATGTGTCTCTTAAGGAAGTCATTTAAATTCCCTGGGTTCAATTCTCTACCTGAGGATATAAGAACCCTTGTTTAAAAAGCATTTTTCTTAAGACTTTACATTTTGTATTGTATATGCCTTAGTCTGGATAAGCCACCTAAGTTTAGGACATCAGAGTTTAAGTTGAGGAATTGCTAGTTTCAGTGTTCTATTCTCTTTTCTTTTCTTTCCTTTTTGTTGTGTCCATTCCTCAAAACCATTTAAAATTCAATATCTTAGGTCAGGAATAGGTATTTTTTATTATTGTTGATGCGTTTTAAAAATTATTGAGGTAATATTGAATTATAAAATACAAGCCCATATATGCAGGTCCACCATTCATTAAATATACAACAAAATAGCAAGCCACGAAATTTCGCAAAATTCTCCACCGCTGTCCACTGGAACCCCAAATAACCCTGGCTCCACTGGCAACCTCAGTTCTATCGTCAGTGCCCAAGGATTTATTTTTATTTATTTATTTGTTTTGTTTCTTTATAGTCATCATATGAGATCATTCAGTATTTGTTTTTCTCCTTCCATCTTATTCCACTTAAAATAACACTCTCCATCAATCTTGTCACAAATGACAGGATTTAATCTTTTTTAGGACTGTATAGTATTTCATTATGCAGATACACCACACTGATCTTTAATTACTGACATGACAATGGGTGTTTAAGTAGTTTCCAATTCTTGTCTATAGTCAATAATGCTAAAATAAACTTGGTCTCTCCAAATTACTGATTTTGTGTTTCGGGGGAGTAAATACACTAAAGTGTGATGACAGGATCATATGGAATTTCTATTCTCAGTTTTTTTGAGGAAACTCCATACTGTTTTTCATAAAGGTGGCACCAGTTTACATGCCTATCAACAGTGTAAAACCGTTCCCGTCTCTCTGCAATTTTACAATTTTTGTTGTTTCTAGACTTTTGGATTATAGTCATATTCATAGTTGTGAAGTGGTTTCTCATCTTTACTATAATCCTTATTTCTGTAACAACAAGAGGAAACACCTTTTCATGTGCCTACTGGCCATCTATATGTCTTCTTTGGAAAATAATTCCAATCATTCTGTCTTTATTTTATTTTGATTTAATTTGACTTTTAATTTAATTTTATTTTATTATCTTAGGTAAAAGGAGCAGGCGCAAATGAAGGTGTACTGAAGACTTGGATATAATCATAAAATACATAAAAGAGAAATAGGCAATGAGTTCCACGACTTCAGTCTTAAAGAAATATTTGGGTAGTCAATTTCAGTGGCAGGGGAAACAATAAATAAACAAATAAATAAATAAATGGGACTACAACAAGCTAAGTAGTATCAGTGCAGTGAAAGAAGCTATCACCATAATGAAAAGACATTCTACTGAATGGGAGAAGATACTTGCATATTTTATAAGGGCTTATTATCCAGAATGGTGTAAAGAAGTCTTCAATCCATTTTTAATTAATATTTTTGTATAATGTTAGAAAGTGGTCTAGATTCATTCTTTGCTGTCCACTTTTCCTATCACAGTTTGTTGAAAGGACTTTCATTTTTCCATCATATGTTCTTGCTCCTCTATTATAAATTAACTAGCCATCATCATGTGTCTATTTCTGGTGATAAAATTCTGTTCAACTTATCTGTGTCTGTGATTTTTTTTCCAGTACCTACAATTTTGATAACTATCATTTTGTTGTATAGTACAAAATCTGGGAGTGCTATATCTCTACTTCAGATTCTTGTGATTTTATATAAATTTTTTAGAAAGTTCTATTTACTTGAAAAATGTCAGTGTAATTTTAAGTAGGATTGTAGTAAATCTGTATTTTACTTTAGGTAAGATGGACATTTTGATGATGTTAATTCCTCCCAATCATGAATATAGAGTATCTTTCTATTTTTTGGTATCTTTTTCTATTTGAGCAATGTCTTTTAGTTTACATTGCATAGTTCTTTGAATTCCTTTGTTAAGTATATTTAAAGATATTTTCATATCTGCTATAAATGAAATAACTTACTTAATTTCATTTTTATTAATTGTATTGGTATATATACAAATGCAATAAATTTTTGTATATTAATTTTGTAGCCTGCTACTTTACTATGCTCAATTAATTCTGGTAGGTTTTTTTGGAGGAGTCTTTATGATTTTCTACATATATTATGTCATCTGAAAGCAATGATATTTTTACTTCTTTTCAATTTGGCTTCTTTTATTTGTTGTTCTTGCCTAATTTCTCTGACTAGGATATTTAGGTCTCATATGTTGATTTGGAATGCTGGTAGTTCTTTTGTCATATGATTTTAGCACTCATCAGAATTGTTGATTTTCTGAGTCAGCAATATGTTGAGCCCCAAAAACCCAGCTTACAAAATTGGCTATGTGGTGGGATCACAGAGGTTTCCTTCAGAATCTCAGGCATGAAAAACAAAGCACAAAAAAGGAGACACGAGAGTTGTAGATCCAGTCCACAAGCAGGTCATATTAGTAACAGAGTTCACTAGGTAGAGAGACCTGAGAATTGGTTGAATCAAAGCACACACCTCTGTGAAAATGCTTTAGTACTCCAGAGAAGTTCCATCAGGTGGTGCCAAACAAGCCCTAGGGCATGATGTGGAAATGCTGGGATGTAACAAGCAGATAGTAAAATTGTTTAACAATAGCTCCAGGTAGACAGAACCTGTTTTTTTAATGGAGCTTCTCCACTGATGTCTGAGAGAATTGAAGAATGGAATTCTCTTTTCTTGGAATCACTGAGTTATCTGTTGCAGACTTGGCTGTGTGACCCCAGCAGCCTGGAGAGCAGTAATTGTGAACAGAAACACATAGGCAGAGGAGGCTGGCAGTTCATCTTGTTCTTCCTTCTGTATAAGTCTCCAGCACGTGGGTCACACAGAAGAAGCATCTGATTCACAAGGCATATATTCCTCTTTTATCATCCTGCTGAAGTTTTGGTTCAACGAGTGGTCAGTTTCCGAGGGTGAAAACACCTACTGACTGGGTATGACCTTCAGCTCCAAGGAGAATGTGCATATCAGTGCTATCTTTATAAACATTAGGGCCTCTGAATAGGACAGTAGGACACTGACACAGATTAGCTTTTAAATTCATGAAAATGTTTGCCTTTCTCCTTGTGGAGTTGCTGGTCTCTGTTCCTTTTCAAAGGTTTTAGTTGTAAAATTTGTGTTGTTTTTTTATTTCTGAGTTGAGCTCAAGATTTTAATAGGCCATCATCTTGGAATTGGACAACAACTTTATTTTCCAATATTTAAATGTTTTGGCAATTCTAGATTTTGTAAAATGTTACTGGAATGCATTAAAATAGTTATCATTGATGTTTACTAAATTTTATTTTCAAAATGAAAACTTATTTTATCAACAAAGCTAAAGACATTTTAGAGCCCAACATAATATGTCAGTCAAACATGCATTGGGGAACATATACCAAGAAAATACATGAATGTATTCAAACCAATTTGAATTATATTTATATATATGTATATATAAATATGTATATAAGTTGCTTTTTCTTTGAAATATTGTATTTGGTAGATACTTCAAAATACCTACCATAAATTCATTCTTATTTTTCTTTCTGATTTAATGCTGATATTTCAGAATGATAATTCATCAGACGAAATTTCAAACTTTTAGAAACCCATGCAGTTAAATTTGTATAGTTGATCTATAGCTAATTGACTATAAACAAGTCAGTCTACTGATTGGATGTTTAAAAAAAAAAAACTTTCCATATCCTAAAAATAAATATAAAACTTGGTTGGTACTCTTCACACTCTCCCTATTTTCTTTTAGTCATAACAGTCATGTTTCAAATTTAAGTCAAGAAATTAGAGAGTATTCATGCTGGAAAAGAAAGATAAAACCACCCTTGGAAACTGATTACATCACAGAAGTATGCATTACAGCTCTGATTTCCTTTATCTTTGATGTTTCTCATTCCATGAGAAACAGTGATCTGTAGGTATAGTTTCATTGAGTGATTCTGAATATTTTAGTTTTTTAGTTTCTTTTTTCCAATAAACACAAATTGATTCAATAACATATGAATAGTGTAACATATTAAAATGATGTTTTTATTGTGAATTAGGTCAGATGATGCATGTGTTATAAAAATTAAAGTAACTCCATATTTTAAATATTTTCATATAGTGTCACATTGCTCAAGGAGGCATCATGTCTAAACATATGTAACAGTATTATAAAATTAGCGAAATTCACAGACTACTTTAGAAAAAAAAAGGAAACGACGTATAGTCAGTATAGGATTTAACTTGAGGTATTAAGAGCAGTTCATTAGGTTATTTAAAAACAAAACACTTAAAGCCGAAGTATCAAAAACCCAAATACATACAAACATAGAATTTTATTATAATGCTACAGAATGTAAAATAAATTAATAATTTACTTTCCCAATTATCTATAAGCTCTTAGGACATATATATCTCCTAAATCCAGTTAATCTGTAACAATCTGCTTTGTACATGGTAAACATCCCAAAATATTACTTTAAAAATCAGTAGATAAACACATCTATGAAGCATTCCAAATCGTTTGAAAGTAGTAGGGAAGGAAAAGACAGAAGATATTCGTTACTGTTTAGTGATCAATTTTTTCCTAGTTGAGTCTCTCATAACCAAATTCCTATTGCTTAATATGATGACAATAATTATCTTAGGAAAGTTATCTTTCTGTGAAAAATAAAGCAATATGCCTATATACATACATCTGAAGTTAATGATTGGGTACACTTTATTGGACTCCATCAGATATTTAATTTTAACCACATGTGACATTGTAGAAATTGAAAACATCAGATAATAACTGTTTAAATCACTAAATTAATTCATAAGTAAGATTTTGCATGTTATAAAATTTAAATAATTTGACAGATAAGTAATAAGAGCTACAGTTGAGATATTTTTAATAAAAAACTGGTTAATGAAGTTATATTTAAGAAACATACAGTTCTAGTGCCAAGTCAGATGAACTATGCAAAACAAATAACTTGGATATTTGATTTTTTTAATTTATATAAATATGTCATTCAAAATAGCATAATTTCAAAAATTAAATGCCTTTCTTGCTGGTTTCCATTCCATATTAAATTATAGCTTATTTTTATACAAAATCATAAAAATTGCAATCTAATTTATTTTGGTAATCAACAATGACATTAAATCCTGCTTTTTCAAAGAAATGAAAATACAATACATCTAAAAGTGGTGATTGTAGCAAGCACAAGAGGTTTCAACTTTATTCCTAAATTCTTGGAAGTTTTGAACATAACAGCCTAATGTAAGGATTGCTGGGATGTCAGAACAAATGAATCCAGACAAGTAACTTTTCTTAGACAAACAATTTTATTACACTGGGTGCATTTTAAGACTAATCTATGCAAACATTTTTAGTACCTATGAAAACTCAATGATTAATAATACCTATGAATTAGGGAGATGATTTGTGGATTCATGACTTAATTTATGGATTAATTTTTAATGTGGAAGATTTTTAAATTAGAAATTTTAAAGTAGTTTCTATAAGGATAATATTCAAAGATACCATTGTGGATAAAGAATATAATAAAATATCCAATGCATATCAAATAGCTTAAAGACATTAAGTTTCCTTTTGACTTATTCATAGTTAGCAAATTCTTTACTAAAATTTTAGTAGAAATTTCAGAACTTTTATAATTTCACTCCAATATACTTGTTTACATTTTTAAGTGGGCAATTGATTACTTAACAATTCTGTTCATATGGCACACACACACATTTACATTATCAAAAAATATTTGAATTGTTAAATAGCCAGTTAATTCTATTAGAGCTACTACAAATTATAAAAGGAAGTATAACTGATGTGAAAAGAAATTTAAAAAAAGGAATAATTTTTAAAATGTGTTCATGAAAAGTACAAGAGGCAAAATAGTGGAAACAAAATGAGAATCAAGGAGTTTCCAAGTTAAGATGGAGACATAAGAAAAACACGTACTCATCTCCTCCAATGGACACAACAACTATACATCTATAAGAAATAACTTACTCAGAATAAAACTTTGAAAATCAGAATACTGGAGCTTCCACAATAAAATGTAAAAGGCAGTACTAGTTAGAAGAGAGAAAAATTGCACTCTCACCAAGGAAGGAAGCTGTAGCAATTCTGGTTGAGAGGAAGCGCAATAGTATAGAACTTTCCCATAGGGAGCAGGAGGAGCACTGGCAACTGCATCATAACATCACTCTTCGATCCTGTGAAAAAAATATATAACACTGAGACCCAGTATTCAGGACCAGTGGGAAATATGACTATGAGATCAAAAGAACTGTAGTGAATCACCTTCCATTAAAGAGTTAGCAAGCAGACTCACTTGCCAATAACCAAATGCATAAATATTCTTACCAAATCATAGGTGAAGGAATCTCACTTATTATTTTTACAGTATCTGCCTGAAAGGCAGAAACTTTTAGGATGGTTCTCAGGATAGAAAAACTGGTGGGTGTAATTTTGGCAACCTAATTCAATTCTGCTAATACCAGAACTGGCAGGTATCATCTTGGAACCCTTCATCCCTCTGGTGTACTATTTCTGGTGGGTGGGCTCTCTTGAGCACTTATCTCATCCATACAGCATAACTATGTGTCATTACCCTTTACCACAGAAGCACAATGTATTTGGGTCAGAACAACACTTCCACACATTCACTCCATACTGGCTGCACAGTGACTAGACCAGGGAAAAACAAAAAACAAAAGATATCCACATGTCAAACAATTTCTGCTCCTGAAGTCAGGGTTAGGCTGATGGCTCACCCACCTCTCACATAGCAACACTTCATGGCAACCAGACAGTCCCACACACTCTGAACAGCACCTGTGTTCCAATTCTGGGCTAAGCTAACTGCTTCACACTCCTACTGTGAGGTATTCATATACTCTGGACAAATTGGGTCCACAATACTGCACACACAATCCCTCACAGTTATGCTATGATCATGCCCATCCAAACAAATCACAGCAGTCAGACCCGGCAGACAACTCAACTCTACCCACTGTTCTCTCCTGATGTAACAGGCAGGCAGGCACAGCACACAGAGGAAATAAACATTGAGCAATTGATTCAGGTGACTAGAGGGACTGTGCTCCTAAAATATATTGAATATCAGCTGAACAAGGCCATTATTTCAATAGAGTTTAAACAGAATTAACAAAAATAAGGAGACCTAGAAACATGTCAAAAACCAAAGAGCAAGATTAAAAAAAAAAGATCTTAAAGAATTGTGGATAAGCAAATTACTGAATGAAGAATTCAAAAACATAGTAGTAGAGATGTTCACTGATTCAGGAGAATAGATGTATTGAAGAAATTAAGAAAGATTCAAACAGAAGCACAAAGCAAATAACAGAAATTTAAAAATACGTAGTTTCAAGAGTAGTTTCAACTTAACAAAATAAGATGAAAGACAAAGCAATAGAGCTCATCTAAAGAGAGCAGCAGAATGAAAAATAATTTTAAGTAATACAGATAACTTAAGAGATCTCTGAGACAATATAAAGAGGAAAAATATTTGCATTATAAAGGTTCCAGAGAAAAAGAAAGGTAAAAAGAATCTAACAACTGAAAACTTCCCAAAATTGGAGATAGAAATCTGCATCCATTTATTCAAAGACAGAGTTCCATATAAGAGAAATTAAGAGCTATCCACACCAAGATACATATATAATTATATAATTGTATTATATCATATATCATTATATATTAATTATAATTACTACAGCAAAAGTTAAAGATAGAGGACGTTAAGAGCGTCAAGAAAAAACAACATGTAAAGTAAAGGGGAAAACCATACAATTATTGGCAGATGTTTAAAAAGAAGTTTTGAATATCAAATAAAGAGCAACATATTTTCAAAGTGCTGTAAAGGAAAAGAAAACCTTTCCAACCAAAAAAACTACATCATAAATCTTATATTTATAATTATTGGGGAATGATTAGAGCTTCTCAGACAAGCACACACTGAAGAAGTTTATCATTCCTAGAGCAACATTGCAAGAAAATCTAACAGGAAAATGCAATACATGATATATAATAAACCTAACACGTAAAGTAAGAATGTCTTTTAATAAACAAAAGTGGCGAAATTAACTAAAGCTGCACTGTTTAATTAAGGGATACATATAATACAAAGATGGAAAGTGAGATATCAAAGTATGAAATAAGGGAGAGCACATTTTACAAAAACAGAATATGTTTAAATTTAATTATTAACTCAAAATGGAATTTTGTGCACATGTTATATCTTACCTTAAAGTAACAGCAAAAATTATACAACATACATAAAAGAAAATGAAAAATATGAAATAACACTAGTTAACAAAACACAAGAAAGAGGACAAGAAAGAAATCATATAAACTGACAGATATATTAACAAAATGGAAAATACTTACAAAAGTTAAAATAAATGGCTAAGTTTCTTCAATCAAAAACATAAAGAGACTGAATGGGAAAAATAACAAAATTCAACTATGTGCTGCATATAAGAACTAACTTTATGGATAAGGCTAAAAATAGACTGAAAATGGAAAATGGGGAAAGAATTCCATACACACAGGATCAAAAAGAAAGCTATCAGGAGGATAAAATAGTCATTAAGTATATATACACCCAGGATAGGAATATATATTTACATATATATTATGTATATATTCAGATAAAGGATAATTAATAGCAACAAAAAACAGCAAATGGTTTTAATACACATTTACATCAATGGATAAATCTTCCAACAGAAAATCAGCAAAGAAATATCCTTCTTATGACATATTATACCATATGTAATTAATATGTAATATATACTATTCCTTCCAAAAGCTTCTATTATACTTTATTCTCTGAGAGACATGAAAAATTTTCAAAGAAACATCATATTTTGGAAACAAAACAAATCTCAATAAATATAAGAATTTGGTTTTAATTAGTCCTCTTTTCTAACCAACATATTATGTAACTAGAAATCAACCACACAAATTGCTGAAAAAAAATCACAAATAAGTGAGATTAAACAACATGACAATGAACAAATATTGGGCAATGAAGGGATCAAAGAATAGATTCAAAATTATTTGGAGATGAGTCTAAATGAAAATACTATTACCAAAATTGGTAGGTTGCAGCAAAAAAGGTAGTAAGAAGGAATATTAAAGAAGTATTAACTTATCTCAAAAATGGAAAAATCCCAAATAATCTAAATTTATACCTATAGGAATTTGAAAAACTGGAAAAAATAAAGTCCAAAGTCATTAGAAAGAAGGAAATAATAAAAATCAGAGCAGAAAAAGTAAACTATAAACCAAAAGAGAACAAACATATCAATGTTACTAAGAGCTAGTGTTTTGAGAAAAAAATTGAAAAAACTTTTTGTAGAGTCACCAAATAGGAAAAAAAAGTCTTAAAATCTGAAAAGAAAGAGGTACAGTTGCACAGAAATACACAGGATCATAAGACTAGTGTGAAAATCTATATGTCCCATTTGGACAACCTAGAATACATCAATTCTTAGAATTACACAATCTTCCAGGATAAATCAGAAAAAGATAGATAATCTGAACAAGTAAATCACTAGTAATGGCAGTAATCAAATATTCCCCCTAAATAAAAGAATTGGATGACTTTATTGGTGAAATGCAACAAATGTTCAAAAAAATTAATGCTAATCCTAAAAAGTAAGTCTATATGAAGAGAATGCATCTCAACTCATCATACAAAGTCATCCTCACCCTGACAATAAAACCAGACAAGGAGTATTAGAAGTCAATACCACTGGTGAACAAAAATGAAAAAAATCATCAACAAAATATTTGGAAATCAAGATCAACAACACTTTAAAAGAAGAACACATTATGATCGAGTGCAATTTCTTAAAGGGATACAAAAATGGTTACTCATATGCAAAATAATCATGCTGATATAACCATCAATTAAATGAAGGTCAAAATTTATTTTGTGTAGAAATTGCATTTGTGAAAATTCAGCATGCATTTATGATAAAAATTCTCAAACTGCACATAGAGAATGTACATCAATGAAAAAGATGATGTATTACAAGCTTAAAATTAGCATTGTGTTCAATTATGGAAATCAATTTAGATAATTCCTTAATATCAATACTAAGCAAAGATGCCTGACTATCTCCACTATTATGCAACATCATATCAGAAGTCCTGGTCAGAGCAATTAGGCAGGAAAAGAAAATCCAAAATTGGACATCAAATGGGAAAGGAAGAAGTAAAACTGTTACTATTTTTGCATGACATGATGTCTTTAGAACATCTAAGGGTTTCACTAAAATTATTGGAAATGATAAATGAATGCAGAAAAGTTATGGCTATAAAATCAATATACAAAAAACTTGTTTTTCTATGTGCAAACAATGAACTATCAGAAAGAGAAAATGATATAACTTTGGGGATTTCACTCCAAATTGCAAGGCAAAGAAGAACAATTCACAGGATTACATAAAACTAAAAAGCTTCTATACAGCAAAATAAATCATTATCAAAATGGAAAGACAATATACTGAGTGGGAAAAAAGATTTGCAAATCCTATAATGGATGAAAAGGTGATATCCAAAATATCTTAACAATTCATACAACTTAACATCAACCACCATGCAAAAAAAAATTAAAAACAGGAAAGGAGTCAATAATATTTTTTAACCAAAGACATAGCTAGCCAGTAGGCACAGAGAAAGATGTTTATAACTGCTTATATTAGGAAATGCAAATCAAAACCAAAAGACACCACTTCAAAGCTATTAGAATGGCTACTATCAAGAAGACTTTAAGTGTTTACTAGAATGTGATGAAAAAGGAACCCTCACACACTGTTGGTAGGAAGGCAAATTTGTGCAGCCACTATGGAAAACAGTACAGAGATTTCTTTAAAAATTAAGATTACAATGACTATATTACAGTTATTCCACTTTTAGAATGTCATTTGAATAATAAGTAACCACTAACTCAGTGGTTACTTATTATTCAAATGACATTCTAAAATATATGCCACTGCCCTATAATAATTGCAGTATTATTTCTAATATTTAAAATATAGGAACAATGCAGGTGCCCACTTATGAATGGATACATAAGACATTTGCATACATATTCAATTGAATACTACTGAACTATTAAAATAGATTCACTCTTTTTCATCCCTGTGGCTCAGTAGTTAAGATGCATGCTATGTAAAGCCAAAGAACCTGGGTTCAATAACCAGGACTGAAGGAAAGAAAAAAAAAGATGAAATATTACCATATGATAAAATTGATGAATCTTGAAGGTATTATGCTAAACTAAATAAGCCAGATGAGAAAGACAAATACCATATGATTTCACTCATATTTGGAAGATTAGCAAATCAAATGAACAAATAAAACAAACCCTTAAATTACACAACAGAATGGTGGTTACCAGAGGGAAAGGGGCATGGTCATTGGGTAATGTGGATAAAGAAGGCCAACTGTATGGTGGCGGATAGAAACTAGACATTGTTAGTGATTATAATGTAGTATATACAGAGTTCAAAGTATAATATATAATCCAATAGTGTATGTAATGTTATAAACCAATGTTACAGAACCAAAAATAAATTAAAAATGTGATAATACAACATCCCTCCATAAAAACAAAATGAGAACCAAGAAATAGGATAATAAATAAGATAAATGCATATTTTAGATATTGATCTAACTTTATTAATACAAATAATTGCTTTGAATATAAAGGCTTAAAAACATCAATTTTTAAATTAAGTCAGAGTAAACCCAAAATTAAAACACAAGTGTTACCTATAAGACTCACTTTCAATAAATATATATATAAATTAATATAAAGGAATAGATAAAAATTATACTATGCTAGCATTAATCAAAAGGAGCTATAAATATATTAAATTTAGAAAAAGCAAATGTCAAACCAAAAGGGTTAAAGTCAATATTTAATGATAATAGAGTTAATTCCCTGACATATATGTGCCTATTAACCATGCCCAAATGTGTGAGGTTAAAAAAAAAAAGAAGTAGAAATTGTCAAATCTATTAACACAGTTTAAGATTTCCACATGACACTTAAAAAATTCATAGTGGGGATCTGGTTGCAAGAAAGCAGACTGTTAAGATCTCAAGCTCACTTTCTCTCTCTAGATGCAGCTTAAAAATCACTTATTTAGCAACTAAAACTTTTAAAAAGAAATGGATCCAACATCTCCACAAAGAGACACAAACCTCCACAAACAGTAGAAGAAACAGATCTGTCTTGGTATCATATCACAACAAAACTTTTTACATCTCCAGAGTTTCAATGTCCTAGAGCTGAAATATTTCTCCTTCAGTGGGCATCCGCATATGGGATTGACTTTCCATCACTGAGCCAAAAAAACCTTGGCATGAGGTGGAAAAACATAGCCTCCTGGTAATCAGAGACACTGCTTCTACTCAGTGCCAACACTGGAGACTTCCAGTTTGGGACTACAGATAAACAGCTTTTTTAACTGCTTGGTACTTCCAAGAACTTCAACCAAGGTCTCCAAGTCTTATTTGCAATCTCTGCTGACTGCTGCTCTGTAAAACTGAGGGAATTTCACAGGTGTTTGAACTTTGACCTCAGCTCTCATTAGGCTTTGGTGGGAATGTGGTCTGCATGTCAACTGGACCCATAACTCTTATGTCTTTCTCTTTGTGCCTTGTTCATTCCTGTGACTCTTGGGGAAACCTTGGCTTTCCCTGCCCCAACTCTAACACTATAGAGTGAACTCTCAGGTCTCAATGCAGGGCAGTATCTAAAGATTAAATCATCCTGCCAGTACTAAGATTACATAACCAAAGAAAATGCAGAATTCCAGGCCAATGCTCAGGGCTATAGTTCTATAGTTTGCAACTCAGTATTTAATACAAATCCTTGATACCAGGGAAGCTTAACTCATGGAAATAAACATAGAATAAAGAGAGAAAATACATGAATTGATAGTTAAAAAAAAAAAATTCCAGGGGAAAAATCTAAATGAATAAGAATTAAATAAACTGTGTGAAGAATACATTAAAGCAATAGTTTTAATGATGTGGAAATCAGGAAAGCAATGGAGGAACAGTAAGAGACCTACAGCCAAGGTAGAGAAAATATGAAGCAGTGCCAAACAGAATTCATGGAGTGAAAGACATAATATCTAAGGGAATAAAAGAACAATAGAGAGGCCCAACAGTAGACTGAAAGAACCTCCAAATGAATCAGTAATGGGGAATTGAAATGCACCAAAGCAGAACTTGAGAGAAAAAAATAGTTAAATGAAGTGAAGATAGCAAATGAGACCTATGGAATAACATCAAGAACAACATACTAATCATAGGGGTCTCAGAAGGAAAACAGAGGGGGTGGCAAAAATCATCTTTGAAGAAATAGAGAATTTTTCTAATCTAAAGAAGGAAGCAGAGCAGCAAAACTTCAGACCCAGCAAAATCAGAGTTCCAAACACAAGAAGCCCAAATAGACCTACGCGAAGACATGTTGTCATTAAAATGGCAAAGATATGATATAGAGAATCTCAAAAGCAGCTTGAGGGAAAAAAAAATAGTTACATACAAAAGAGTCCCTAAGAGATTGTTGGCAGATTTATTTACTGAAAATGTATACACCAGGAGGTAATATTATGATATATTCAAAGACTGAAGTAAAAGAATTTCCAACCAAGAATACTCTACCCTGTTAGATTATTACTTAGAGTTGAAGGAATAATGAAGAACTTTTCAGACAAATACTGAAGGAAATAATCACCACTAAATCAACCTTACAGGAAATACTAAAGATAGTTGTATAAAATGAAAAAAAACCCCACTTAGAATCAGCAAGACATCCACATTATTAAATATTGGGAGGAGTAGAATAAAAATGTGGACTGTTAGAGTCAACTCAAGAATACCTTTCTTTCAAGTCAAACATTATAAGGCATAGAAAGAAATTTTTATGTAAATCTCAAGGTAATCCCAAAACAAAAACCCATAGAAATAACAATGAAAAAGGAAAGTAAGCACAACATAAATGCTTTCAAAATAACTAAGAGAAAGACATAGGGGCCGTATTGAACAATATTTTAAAATGCTACCTTACAATTAGAATCCTATAAGAAACTTCTAAACTACTGGCGTCAAGTGAACAGTAGTTAGGAAGGAGAGACCCAGGTTAGAGCTCAGAGATGCTCTTTGTATGGTGTCTGAGTGGTCATGGCTAGGAAGTGCTCTGATCTGCAGGGGACCCCCAGGGCCCTATGTGAGGCACACTGTCCTCCCTCTAAAGACCTAAATCCCCAGCAAGGGGTCCCAGCACTAGTTGGTGTTCGGGGGCTGCAAGAGGAGCGCCCAGAATCTTAAGATTCATGTGGCAAAGACTAGAGTGAGGACTGGACTGTGGTCAACATCTTTCTGCTCTGGTCTACTCTGGACATTCTCTCTTCTTTGCTACTGGAGCTTCATTTGTTAAAACAGGGTGACTTCCTGTCTTTCCTGGACTCTCCAACAGGAGTTTCCCCTTGTCCTGGAAGGCTTGGGTTCTCTGCAGGTCCTTGCCCCAGGGTTTGGCTATCTTCTGTAGTAACTTGGGCTATGGTGGGTGGAAATCAGAGTCATTTGCATGGCAGTCAGTGTACCCTGGGTGAGGAGGTAGTGCACCACCTTAGCCGTTCTCTGCAGCTAGAAGGTCTGTACTATGTGAACTGGAGGCTTAATTTACCATATAAACTGAAGGTTCTGAATCTCACCTTCCAACTGGGAATCTCAAAAAAAACATTCCTCTTGAATTTGTAGAGCATCAAGCTTCTCATCCCTCTGTCTTCCTTCTTGCCTTTGTATTACTTCTTTCTTTTCTTTTAGGGCAAGTTTAGCAATGTACTTTTGTGAGTCTTTCATCAAGGTCACTAGTCTGTTGTTCTGGTGGCTATTGGCTGGGGTGGTCCTCCTTCTCTGTGGTCCTGTTCCCTTCTACTCCTGAGGGCTTTGCCTCAGTTTGTGTTCTGATCAGAACCAACTGGGCACGAATTGTAGCAGGGCCCTGCCTTTGTCAGGCAGGCCCCAAAATTGCTTGAGCATGTCCAACTACTGTAAGATCCAGTTGGACAACTGTATGAGACATTTCTCCTCTGTGTTCTCCTGCACGCTCTGCTTCCAGCTGTTCAGTTCCTAGGCCAGCATCATATACAGGTCTTGAAGTTTAGTGCTGGGCATTCTCCCATCTGTGGACCTAATGCCAGAGAATTCTGAACTGGGACCTTCTGGGGTCAGCAGGGGCTCTTTGTGAGATAGACTATTTCTTCCTCTCAGAAAGGTCACCCTGTGCATAACTGGAGAGTAGCTTTAAGTCCCATTCATTGGGATTAGAGTGAGGCTGGGGACGTGGGAGAATGTCCTGCTATTCATGTAGTGGGATGGCCTCAGGGTATGAAGTCACTGGTCTTTTCCCCTGTAGTTCTCTCCCCTGGATGTCTTCCAGGAAGATGGCCTCTTCCCCTTCTCCAACCATATGTCTGGTAACTGTCCAAATAACCAAGGCAGCATAGACCAGGATTTTCAAGAAACACTCCTAGTGCTTGTTCTTCTGTCAAGAAGCAACAGCAGGGTTGCCCACCACTACTCCGGATTCATATCTCAGGAAGGCCCGGCTACTCTGCCAGCCATGCTAGAATCTTCCAGGAAACAAGTACCTGGCAACCAGGCACCTCACAATGGGTATGAGAGAGGGATGGTCTTGGAGCCCTGTGCCCCCTCCCTATGCTCACTGTCAATAGGACATGTAGGGCAACTGACCTTAGAATGAGCTTGGCCACTCAAGTCCAACTAATCACAAAGAACTCCAGAGGGTCAGTTAGTGTTCTGCTCTGTCCTTCTCTTCATAAGAGTGTCATCACATCATGACCCAGCTCTGGGAGACACATGATGAACAGAGAACTTACAGTTTATAGGAGGGTAACTTGTAGTGACTGTGACATAGGCATCATCATGTCTTTATCTTCTGGGTCACTGTCACACAGAAAGTGTCTTTCCTGACAATATCCCATGGTCAGTCCCTCATCACTGTACCCAAGTCAACCCTCTCCCTATCTGCATCTACTCTGGCAGTTCTAGGCTCTACAGCTTTCTCTGAGTGTGTGAGCAGGCCTGAACTTTCTACAGTCCTTTCCTTTCACATAACTGGGTCTTTCTATGTTTGTGTTGATAACAACTACAAATAAGTAGAGTAGAGAGAAATCAGTAAGGAAAGAGCGTAACTCAACAGCACTATTAACAAACCAGATATAACTGACATCTATAGGCCACTTGAACAACAGAAGAGTTCAAAATCTTAAACTCACATGAAATATTCACTATGATAGACGTTCAGGGTTAAAATACACACCCTGACAAATTTAAGAGAAGACAATATACAATAATTACTCTCTGAATGCCATGAACTAAACTAGGAATAAATAATAATGATACTGGAAAATCCCCAAATACATGAAGATTAAGCAATATACTTCTAAATAACATCTAAATTAAAAAGGATTTCAAAAAAATTTAAATTATCTTGAACTATGTGAAAATGAAAATATAAATTAGAAAAATGTGTGGGATACAGTGGAGAGCAATACTTAGAAGTTTATAGCAGTGAATAGTATATATATATATATTCTATGTTTATATAACATACAGAAAAAATGCATATTATATATACTTGCAAATAAATATGCATATGGAAAGGGAAAAAACTAAAATCAATAGTCTAATTTTCTACCTTAAGAAACTAATAAAAGAAGAGTAAATTAAATCCCAAGTAATCAGAAGAAAATAATAAAAGTTACAGTAAAAATCAATGAAAATGAAAAAAAATCAATGGAAAATGGTCACAAAACCAAAAGTTGCTTCTTTGAAAAGACTAATATATTGATAATTCTCTAGACAGACTACCTAAATAAAGATAGAAAAGAAGGAAGAAGGAAGACAAGAGAAGGAAGGAAGAAAGAAGTAGTAGTAGTAGTAGCAGTAGAAGAAGAAAAAAAGACAAATTATAAAATTATTAATATCTAAAATTAAGGAAAGATTTCACTATAGATCCTATGAACATCAAAAAGTAGAACTCAATGAATAACTATGTTCATAAATTTGATAACCTAGATAAAACACCAATTCGAAATACAATCTGCTAAAACTCACAAAAGAGGAAATAAACAATATAAATAGGCCTATATCAAATAATTCAAATCAATAATAAATAAACTTCCATAACAAAAAGTATAACTCGAATAGTTTAACTGTGTATTTCTATCAAATTTTTAGTGAAATTTTAACATTCCCCTATCAGAGGACAGGAATAGAGGGAATACTTCCTAGTGTATTCTGTGAAGCCGGTATTATTCTATTATCAAAATTAGAAAAGATACAATGAGAATTAAAAACTAGAGATAGATATTTCTCATAAGTATAGATATGCAAAAAACCCAGAATATCAGCAAATCAAATTCTACAATATGTAAGAATGATTTATATGCCATGAACAAGTGACATTTATCCTAGGTATCAAGATGAGTTCAATAGTCAGAATCAATTAATGTAATACATTATACTAACAGGCAAAAGAAAAAAGAACAAACGGTAGATACAGAATAGATACAAAAAAGTATTTGACAAGATCTAATATCAATTAATGACAAAAATTCACAGTAACTGAAATAGAGGGGAAATTTCTCAAATTTTTAAATAATATTTACCAAAATACCAATAGCTAATATCACACTTAATGGTGAGAAGTTGGAAACCTCCCACTAAGATCAGGAACAAGTCATGACAAAGACTGGGTAAAACAGACTTTCATCCGGGGAATGACAAACAGGAAAAAAAAAATTGGAAAATGTCTCTCAATAGAAAAAAATGATTAAATATTGGTATATCAATGCACCATATGGGATTTGTTAAAAAACATATAATGAATCTTTTCACACAATGAAAAAAATTCTTTCTATGACATTCACATATAAAAACAATGAAGGTACTATAGTGTGCATATATACTATATTACATAATGCATAATTATTAAACATTACTACATATTATATACAAAATATGCTAACAATTAGGAGGAGGAAGAGAGTATGTGATATATTTATATCCACATGTAGTTATGCAAACAAACATATGTGTGCAAAGTAGCCTTAGAAAGTGATAATATGGAAATAAAACGTAACTGAACATCAAGTATGTCAAAAGCATGTTTTCACAGTTTATTCCTTTTTTTACCTCTTGAACTATTCCAATGTATTATATCAACCAAACTTATGAATTAAAATTTATAAATTTCAAGTATGACAAGTGGAAATGCAATACACGAGTCATAAATATTTTTCACATTAGTAATCTATTCAAGTAACCTATTTGTTCGTTTGCTTGTTTTCCTCCACCTTGCACATTTTCAGAACTTTTGTGATTACGATAATTTTCAAGATTTTGTTTTCTTCCAGTGTGGTTTGCATATAAAAATGCAATTGATATTTGTGCATTGATTTTGCAGCCTGTCACTTTATTGTGTTTGTTGATGATATCTAGAACTTTTTGTGATAGAGTAGTTGGGATTTTCAATACATATAATCATGTTGCCTGAAAATAATGAGAATTTCACTTCCTCCTTTCCAATATGGATTCCTTTATTTTATTTTCTTGCCTAACTGCTCTGGCTAAGACTTCCGGTACAATGTCCACGTCCTCAAGGTTGTCCATTTGTTGACACAGAGCTGTTCATTGTAATTCCTTATGATGTTTTGAATTTCTGTGGTATCTTTTGTAACATTCTCCCCTTTCATTTCTGATTTTGGTTATGAGAGTTTTCTCTCTGTTTTTCTTTGTGAGTCTAGCCATTGGCTTGTCAATTTTGTTTTTTCCTGCTGGATTGACCCTTTATCATTACATAGTGTCCATCTCTGTCTTTTATGCTTTTTAGATTTTTCTGATATGAGTATAGCTGTTTCTGCTCTTTTATGGTTGCCATTCAATTGCAGACTTGCCTTCCAGTCATTGATTTTTAGCTTTTATTATTTGAAAGAAGTTAGGTTACCTGAATGCAGCAGAAGGTTGGGTTATGCTTTTTAATCCATTCAGCCACTCTGTCATTTGACTGGTGAGGTCAGTTCATTTGTGTTTATGGTGATTATTGATATATAGCTGCTTAGTGTCATTTCATAATTTGTCTTCTGTATAGTACTCCAGATGATGTCTTTGTTCTTCTCTTGCTCTCTAAGGTCAAATGGGTACAGTTAAGTTTTAATTGAGTTCCTCTTTTGTTTTCTTCTTCACCTTTTCCCTGGGGATGTATTTGGAGTTTGTGATTACAATGAACCCACTCACATAATCCAGTATAATCTTCTGATTTCATGATTAGTTGATTAGCACTCTTAATTCCATATGCAAGCTAATTCTCCTCTGTCCTACAATATAAGATTGTCACAGGTTTCAGGAGTGAAGATGTAGACATCTTGATCTGGCCATTATTTTGCAACCCAGAATTAATTAATGTCTACATTTTGCTCATGTTAAAATGGAGGTACCACAATCTCAAAAACAACTTAACCTTGAGACTTTCAGTCATGATGGCAACCTGGTAGGAGACTCGCATCCACCACATAAAGCAACTAGGGATTCACCTATTTCCAGAAACAATCAGTGAACAAAAGCAGGCAGAGGGACTGTAGACACACAGCAGTAATCGTGACAACAAAGGGTAGTTGAAAAAGTGTGGGTTCAGAGGTACAGCAAACTAGACTCGGGATATTGGTCACAGTAAAGGCAGGAGCTGTGAGTATAATCAGGCTCCCAGGTATCACAAGCACAGCAGAGATTCTACCCAGAGGGACTGGTACATGGAGATATGGGAGAGAGTATAAGCTCAGGGACGAAGAAGCATCAATTCTCTGGTGGTTTGGAATGGAGACTGGGGTAGAAAATTACACTGGATGTTGCCATAACCAGAAGGAAGCTAGGTGAATTGCCCACTCCCAAACCTTCCCACCATATTGTTCTTGAGCTACATCACCCACACACTGGAAATCCTGTCCACAGGCTTAAAGGAAGAAGAGAGTCTCCCAGAGGGAGAAACCATCAACACTACCCATTAGCACCATCTTGTGGGGTAGATGAAACTTCAGTCTAGTTGCCAATTGTGGAACAACAGCAAGGGGGTCATAGTGTTTGGGAACTGTTGGGACACTAGGGGAAAGCCCTGCATCTCCCACACAAACTTCAACCCTATAGACCAAACTTTTGGGCAGCAACAGAGCACCCAAATAAGAACTTCAACATATCCAACCAGTGGTGACACCACAAAACTTAAGAAATTTCAGTGTCCAAGTCAAGATCCAGTCTTACTCAATGCAAGTCAATACCCTACACAAGGCCATCGCTGCGGGAAGACCTAATACACAGAAACAAAAAGAATGCCAAACAGAGCAAAGACAGGGAGACGTATACATGAAATGAGGGATCCAATAAAAAACTAGGGGAAAATCTAAATACAACAGATGTCTGCAAACTACATGAGGATACATTTAGGGATACAGTGATAAACATACTCAGGGAAATCGATAAAACAATAGAAAGAACAAGAGAACAGCAAAAAATAGAGAGAAGAAATGAAGCAGCTCAAAACAAATGTTAAAGAAGCAATGAACACTATAGCTAACCTAAAGAATTCAATAGCAGGACTTAAGAATAGGATGGATGAAGCATCTAACAGAATCAGTGAGCTAGAAGTAAAAACAGAGAAATGCATTCAAGCAAACCATCAAAGAGAAGAAAGAATGCAAAGAAATGAAGACAGTATTCAAGACCTATGGGATAACATCAAAACAAACAACATTTTCACTTTAGGAGTCCCAGAGGAGAAGAGATAGAAAGTCAGCAAAAACTGTATGGGAAGAAATAATAGCTGAAATTATCCCCAACCTGAAGAATGAAGCAAGCCTCCAGACCCAGGAAGCTCAAAGAGTCCTTAATAAAGGAAACCCAAGCAGACCTAACCTAGACACATTGCCATCAAAATATTAAAAACACAAAATAAAGAATCTTAAAAGCATCCAGAGAAAAAAGTCACATGCAAAGGAGTCCCCATAAATTTGTCATTGAATTTCTCAACTGAAATTCTACAGGCGAGAGAATGGCATGATATATTCAAAAGGCTGGAAGAAAAGGATCCTATACCCTGCAAGATTATCATTCAGAACTGAATGAATGATAACATATTTTCTAATAAGCAAAAGTTAAAGGAATTTACTAACACAAAACCAGTTTTACAAAAAATCCTAAAAGGTGCTATATAAAGTGTAAAGAAACCCCACTTAAAACAGGTCTATTAGACCTATTCATCTATGATCACTAGAGATATTGGTCTGTTATTTTCTTTCTTGGTGATATCTTTGTCAGCGTTTGGTATCAGTGTGATGTTGGCCTCATGGAGAGTGTTTGAAGTGTTCCCTGTTCTTCGGTGTTTTGGAAGAATTTGAGTATAGTAGGTATTGATTCTTCTCTGAAGGTTGGTGACTCATTGGAACAGTTATCTGGTCCTGAGCTTTTGTTTTTAGGGATTACCTCTTGTTTCATTGAGTGTGATTATACTGTGGGTCCTGTTCAAGAATTTGACACATATTATCTTATTTAAGATAAATCTATGATGTAGATTTTATTACCCTCATTTTATAGATAAGAAAATTAAAGCTAAGAAATTTGCTTAAGGTTATATAGTATGCAAGAGTATGAGTCAAGGTTCAAATTTTTCTTTTATACCCAAATCCTGTGTGCTTAATAGTTGATCCTGTTTAGTTTTGTTGTTATTGATATTGTTTTGTTTGGCAAGATAATTATTCAAAATTTTGAGTCTTACTTTCATCATGCTGAGTTTTTTCCTTTTCGTTACATTCTTTTTGATAATTTCTATTTTTTACTTTTTTTAAATTAAGGAATTGTGACTCAAGCTTGTGTTATGAATTTTTATACATTCTACAGTATTCATTTTAAAGTTTAATTCTTTTGGAAATATCCAATATGCTGTACTCACCTGAGTTGCCTTTGAAAAAAGTATTGAATATGATAAATTGTTTTCTTTTCTTTGCCTAAAAAATAAAAATAAAAATAAAAATAAAAATAAAAATAAAAATTAAGGAGTGGTAATGGAAACTAGAACTCTGGTTGTGGATGTGGTATGAAATGTACACAGATTGAGGTGTGAATTCAATATACTAAAAAGCATATGGCAATGTGAAATAATAAAACTAATGTATAAACATATATTCATAATGAGAATATGAGTATCCACCATATTGTTCAATTCTGTTGGTTTTGAAATGTATGTAAATTAGAAGAGAGTCTATAAATAAGCAATTTTGAAGAAAAAAGTTCACACCAACGAAAAAGAACAGGAATAACAACAACAGATAAAACCCAACTTAACCTTGAGGTCTTTCTGATATGTGGACATCTGAATTACACTATATTAAATAGCATAGGTTTAGGAGTCAGAGAGGTATAATGAACAACCATGGATTTTTCTGTCATCTTCCCAAAATGAGACCTTGATATATTCCCTTAAACTTTCATGTTTGAATAATTATACTCTAATATAAAAACAAATATATGAAAATTATGGAGTTGTGCTGAGAATAAAGTAAATAACATACAAAAATCACAAAAGATACAGTGGTGAGACTAATTTAATCATATAAATGATTACTAAGACTTCATATTTAATTTAGAAAATATATAAAATATATGTATGATTTCCTGTTCTCAAAAGGCAAAACAAAAGTTTCATGTTTAGAGAGACACATTCATATGGTAAAATTATGCAAAAAAGTAATGAAATATAAACATAAAACAGAATTATGATTATTACTCCAGTTGTGTGTGACAGAGATTCATGGTATAACATATAAGTATTTCATGTTACTAGAATATTCTGATTAACAAGTCAGAGAGTGAATTTGTAAAGGAAAATTTTAGTTTTAGTATAATAATTCTAAATTTAAAAAAATCTATCACCACATAGCTATATTTATGTGTTTACCAAATATTATATAATAAAAAATTGAAAATTGAAAATATCATGATTAGAATAAATATAAAATAATCTGATAAAGGATGTGTCAATTTATTGTGTAAAATTAATGGATGTAACACCTTCCTAATACGTAAATTGACCTATTAATTATTTAAATATCATGTGAATAAAATACTCTGATATAATAGCAGAAAACTGAAAAATATTCTTAGAGAAATGTTGATTCCACTCCATTTAAATCCACTCAATGTAAGCATTTTTCATTAAATTATTGATACTTCTCCCTATCCTAATTTCCTTTTCAGGATTGGATCTTACAGTCCAGTTCACTCCTGGTAAATTTTATTGGGTCTGCCCCACAGTAAATCTTCATGAGTGAACTCAGCATACACTTCAAACAAGGAAAAGAAAAATGAAACTAAATAAAATTGACTTGCATCCTGCAGCTGACTTTGAAATAACCACAGAGCATTTTAAAAATCAAGTTTTGAACTCTTTATCCTAATGAGAAATGTATAAATAGAATGTTCTTTACACACACACACACACACACACACACACACACACACACACACACACACACAGAATAGTAAAAACTGGTTTCCAAGAAACATACAGATTAAAAGCTTCTTATCAATGAAAATCTAATTACTATTGTCAGGATTGCCTTTTATATAGCACCTCAACACTCAAGAGAGTATTCCACCTGGGCGGATTTCAGTTTGATGTGAAGGTAACCTGGCAGAATGTCAGTAATGACAACTGCTTTCTGAAACCTTTCTGAGTAAATACTGTAGCATAAATTCTTTCAGAGTTGTTAGTGTAAGCACTGAACCTCATTTAGTAACCCTTGCAAAATTTCATCCTCAAATCCACGTATTGCCTGAAATGTGTTCTCTAATCTTCTTTTTGCTGTATGTCCTTAATTGAAATATACCTTTTTAATGATATAATTAAATCAGAATGATTCAACTCTCTATGGTGATTGAAGGAGCCTGTGGAATCAGACCCACCTATCTTTTTAAAAGTTGTTTGGTTTGTGAAGAAACTGAAATCCGTTAGACTGGATAAAGACAATCTGTCTTCAAAAAGGAAATGTTTTGTGGAATAAATAGGATGCCCTTCTAAATCTCCTTCAAACATAAATGAGGTATTTCTACCATAAGACTTTTCATTGTATTACCAATAAAAAAATTCTATTTATGGAGTTATTGTATGTCCTTTCCTTCTGGAATCAGAGTTTGATTTGAAATTATACCTGTGATGATTTGTAAACCCAAATTGACATCAGAATCGGATTAGTAATCACACAGAAATACCTATCAGATATCTTTAACAATAATACTCTAATTTATTCAGAAAAGATTGAAATAATTCTCTCCTTTCGATTCATTTGGGAAAAAATAATTTTCAAACTTTGATTTCTTATTTTGCTATTGCAAAAAACAGTCCACTCCTGCACTTATTCACACACACACATGCATACACACACACACGCACACAGTGAATTTTTAAAGATAAACTTTTCCCAAATTAAATTATTTTCTTCTCTTTGAGCAGGTTGTCATTAAATTTGATAATAGTCCTTAAGATGTATTTATGAAATGCAGAATCTAGAAATGACCTACACACCTTTCATCAACTGAAATTGGAAGGGCCTGTCTCACTCTCTTGTCTTCCTTTACCCACATTCAGTCATTTAATTTTCCTTTTATTTGAGTTTCATGATGTACATGTAAGGAGATCTTTTCATATTGAGCAGACTTAAAAAAATTAAGCAAAAATCAACAAAAGTATCTTTTAATACCAGAAAGTGGACTTCTAGCTTGCCTCTACATTGTATATTAAAGTCTGGAAGACAGGTCATTCACTCTAAGTCCTCTTTAGTCAGACCTTCCCCTAAAACCCATCTCTAGCCTAAGATCCCACTTCTTGCTCCATTTCTTCCTAGAATTACAAGTTCCTGGCACTGTGTGTATCTCCTACTTGAAAAGCTTGCTCTGTCATTGTGTTCTTTTGTCTGGTGGGACATCTACCCTTTCCCGTTTATTAAACTCTAAGACACTGACTGCTCTTATGAATAACCAAGTCATCTATCATGTCTCTAGAATATCAGCAGATAAACTGAAGTTGATACCTGGTTAACCCTAGTAAACACAACTATTTTCCTAATATCTGACTTCCAGACCTGCTCTATCCCATCACTGACAGATTTAAAGCACATTTCTGAAAAACACTGAAGCAAGGTTTCTTCCTAATGCATTTTATAGATGATTGACTAAATATCAATTTTAATGTAAGTTTATTGATACTCTTAACACCCTGTAGAATGTCTATTAAGATATCCCTTTGTGTTTCATCCACCACTTATTGAGAAATACTTAATGAATCCCACCACGTACAAGCTACTAGAGCTATACTAGGAACAAAAAATGTCTCTAAATTTAGGGAACTTTGTACAGTCATAGAGATATACTAGTAATATAGCAGCAAAATAAATTAGCATGATGATCTTTGAGTAATTTAATACTATAGGGTAACAAAAACAAGGAAAGTTAAGAGCAATTGTTAAATGATAGCAGTAAACAAAATCCTGAGTGATCAGAAGGCACTAACTACAGGAAAATCTGAAAAGAATATTTTCAAGGAGAGAACAGCCAATGCAACATTTCAAAAGGAATTTTCTTTTAAAAAAATGGATTACATATGTCATGAAAAAGTTTTATTTCAAAATGAAGAAACTAACATTGAAATAAAATATCTAAATTCTGAAAAGAACATAAGATTGCATTACTATTTAGTATAAATAAGAATGTTTAATGATTGTTTCCTTTAACTTGAGCAAAGACATTTGCGTATATGCAGGCTTTTTCAGAATACTTATTCTTCAGATGATATTCAGATGTCTCAAAATTCTGAAAAGAGTTGATATTTTATTGCTTTCATTTGCAATTTTTCATCTTTTTGTTCCATAATTTACCTTCTATGAAATTTTGCACAACTGCTCGGAAGTATCAGAGTAGGCTTCCATCTCAATGATTCCACAGTAAATGCTGTGTCCACTCGAGGATAAACATGAGTAACGAGAGAGTACCTTATCTAAAATAGAGTCCTGCTTACTTCATAAACCACGTAAGTTTAAAGAAAAATAAGTTTGCAATTTGGCTTCTGAAAAATCTCAAATTTGGTTTCTCTCTAAATGTATAGGACTCAGAATTCATGTAAAATATTTGAATATGCTAAAATAATTGTCACATACTTTTTCATAGGATAATATGTTGGATGACTAACAAATTCATTTCAAATTATATAGAACATTTTATAAAGGTAGAGTATAATGAATATCCATGTGCTAATCACCTTGATTCAAAAATCATTAGCGTATTCAAATTTTTTCATAGTATATCCTTCTACTCCCTAAGATTATTTTGAAGTAGATCTCAGGCATATAGTCAAAAATTAAATAAGCATTTATGTTTTCCTAATTGTTATAAATACACATTATGTAAAGTTGGGTATATTCTTATCTTTACAGTTATTACATAAGTCGCATACATTGTAATTTATTTATATGTTGCTTGAATTGATATAATTATGTACTTCAGCTCTAATTCATTTTTTACTTTATTGAAAGGTTCTATTGAAGAATTAATGTAATTTCTGCCATTCTTTAAATTTTATTTATTTGAGCCTCTCACAGTATACTTTAGAATCTTCTCTGCATAATTCCCTTGCTGATTAAAACAAGAGGCTTCGTGAAATTAAGAACTAATTATTTTAGTGAATCTATTTCTAATGTCTGTCTGCCTTTCTTTTTGTAATGTTAGTGCCCAGAGATTATCGATGTCCAGATTCATGAATTATTAGAGATTATAAAATGTTGATACTCTATAAATTTATTGTTATTTCCTCATTTTTTAGTTAGGATACTTGCATAAACTTAGTTTCACCACTTATTGCATCATACCAATTCAAACATTTAAAACAGGAAGGTTAATTTATGATTTCTCCTTTTAATTCAGTCTTTTTAAATAATGAGTTCCTTTTAGCATCCTCTGAAGATAATTGAGTTCATCTTTCATTTTTGCTTTTTTGCTATTATTATGAAAAATAGCTTATATGTACTTTATTCATTTTAACTCTTTGCAAAAATTGTTCTTATTGATGCGCAAATTTTGTTTTCATAGTTTCAGTTCTCTCATTATAATTTAGTAGTCTTTAAGAGGTTTCTTGTTACCTAGTATGACAAGATATTCTGTTCTCTTTCTGAGCATTTCTTGCCCATACATCTAATCAGACATTTCTTCAAAGAGCCCTGGTTCCTTTAAGTGAAAATTAATGTTCAAACATAAAAATGTATTAGTCCTTGTGAGCTCATTGCTACTGAGTTTATCATTGCTTCTAGGTTTTTCTGTGGTAAAAGCAAGGAAATGTGTGCTTCTCTTCAAGAAGTCTGAGTTCACAATCCTTCTAATTTCAAATCAGGGCTTCAAGGAAATGTTATATCACAGGTATGTGAGTTTGGTTATAGTTGCTATCATAGTTTTCAACCACCTGAAATTTTATGGTATATAAATATACATAATTCAGTGTTTACTTATCCTGCCTTAGTTATTGAACTCAGAACAAGAATCCGTATTGTAGTTAATTTTTTCCTACATCTGCATGTAATATAAGAGGAGCTGGAAAATTCTATATGTTTATTTTTTATTAGGGAATAGTTGGGCAAGTTCCCATGGTATGCATGAGACTGTGTATAATAAATTCCAGTAATTCTTAGTAGTTGAATCAGAGCCTGAATCTAGTGAAGCAGAATGTTTCTACTGACAATTTTATTAAAAGTCTTCTTGTTGGAAAACCTTGGACTAAAAATGTTACAATTCACAAAAATTAACTCAAAATAGACTAGAGACTTGGGCATAGACTGGAAACAATAAAATTCTTGGAAGACAACATAGGAAAGACATTCCATAACATCAGCCTTAGGAAGGCCTTTGGGTGCTCAATTCTAGCACCAATGGAAACAAAAAAGAAAATAGACTGGGACTGCATCAAACTAAAAAACTTCTTCACAGTGAAAGAAAACATCATCAAAACCAAAAGGTAATTGGGAGAAGATATTTGCATTTCATATTTCTAACAAGAGCTTAATATCTAAAATATACAAAGAACACATAAAACTCAATAACAGAAAAATAGGCAATCCAATCAAAAAATGAGCAGAGGAACTGACTAGACTTTTTTTTTTGAAAAGGATATACAGATGTCCAACAGGCAGATGAAAAGATGTTCCTACTGGTTGGCTACCAGGAAAATGCAAATTGAAACAACAATGAGACATCACCTTACACCAGAGAGATTGACTGTTATCCGAAAGTCTAGAAAAACAAATAAATGATAAGGATGTAGTGAAAAGGGAACACTTTCACACTTTTGGTGGAAGTGCAAATTGATGCAACCCCTATTGAAAACAGTGTGCCGATTCCTCAAAAAGTTGAACATGGAAGTTCCATATGATTCGGTTATCCCACTTCTGGGTATTTACCCAAAAGATACAACAACGCTCATTCATAAAGATTTATGCACCCCCATGTTTATTATAGCCCTCTTCACTATAGCTAAGAACTAGAAACTAACTAAATGCTCAACCTTACATGAATGTATAAAGAAAATATGGTATATACATATATACAATGAAATACTACATAGCCCTTAGTAGAGGTAAAATCCTGTCATTTGAGTCTACATGGATGGATATAGAGGGGATTATGCTAAGTGAAATGCATCAAAAGAGGAAAGATAGATATCAGATGACCTCACTCATAGGATCCAGGTGAGTAGATAAGACAGAGGAACAGAGGAAACAAAACCACCACTTGAACACTTGCAACACAACAGAGGTTACCAGTAAGGAATGGGGTAGGAGTGGAGAGAAAATGGTGGCAGAGCCCACTGGACAGTGGTGGAGAACACTTGGTGATTTGGTGGAGGGCAGAGTGTGCTGACATATATGAGAAATGGGGAACTCATACATAGGAGTTTATTCTAATGTGTAGAATGAGTTACTACAGTAAAAAATGAAGAAAAAACAAATCTAGAATAGAAAAATTATTTGAACTACTTTGTCTTCTCAGTTATTCCATATCCTATAAGAAATAGATTTATTTGATGTCTTTTTCCTTTATTTGTAGCCATGAGGATGAATAGAAATCTGTTCTTATGAAGAAACCAACTACCTATTTTATAAAATTTGTGGTTAAAATAGTATATATGTTTCTTATTCTTCAGTCTATAAGGAGGCTATTCATGCAAAGAAGAGAAAAGAATGGAGAAAAACAAGTGAAATGTAACTTTCCTAGAAAGCATGAAAAATTAAATGTGGAAGAGTTGTAAGTCATTATATAATCCAGTTTATAATGCCTGGATATACATAGAATTACCTAGGGAATGGAATACATAAAAATGCATGCTGTACTTTCAGAATTTATGACATTTGATTTGGGGTAAGATAGGGACACTTTTTAAAGTTCTGTATGTAAATCTAATGTGCAGAATTGACAACATGATGTACACAAAATTCTTCATAGGATAAGTGAAGTCCAAAAAAGTATAAAAAGCACATATCTGGTTAATAAAAGTCAATCTTATGCAAAGATCTATGCACATCAAATGTCTACATGATATTATCACTTTCTGATGCTTTTTAACTTCTCTCCTGGAAAGCTACATTTTTTGTACTTTTCTCTTATTATTTTATATAGTCATCTTGTGTAGAGATGCTTATTCAATGAGAAATGGAGAAATTTCTAGGAAGAAACGTACTTCTTAGCTACAGTTCTTTGATTTCCACTGGCAGTCTTTCCTGTCAGACTCTCTTGGCAGGGTTGTGTATTGAAGTAGCTTTAGAGATAACCAGTTTCTAATAATCAGACTGTTTCCAACACTTTACACTATAGTTGCATCACATTGATAAAAGACTTTATATTGTTCAGCATTCTCAGCATCTCCTGGAAATATATTAACTCCTGTTAACTTACTGCATGTAATAATAACCAAGACAAATGACAATCTTTAAGAAATTATGGCATTCTCAGCAGGAATTTTTACAGCTTACAAGAGAAAAACATAGTCTAAACCTGCTCATTTCTTGCAGGCTTTCCTCCTCTTTTTTATGTTCCAGAATTATATCAAATATTATTAAAATTATTAAGGCTAAGTGACTTTCCACAGGTAAAACCATGACTATATTTACATAATCATACAATTGAAAAAAAGAGCTGTATAGTCTCTTTTTTAAAAACCAGAAATGATCTTTCCATTAGCTACTGTGGTCTTGACAGCAAAATGCAAATTTTGTATCTGATTGTCTTAATAAAGATTATGATTTAAGTTAGTACAATAGTCAAGAGAACTTACTAAAAAAAATTATCATTTGTACCAAAATTAGTGGTTTATCTAAATCCTTTATAGAAACCACTGAATTTTAAAGCAACCATTCTTAAAAACTTCATGTACTTATACATCACCTGAGGATCTTAAAGTCTTCTAGTTCAGTAGTTTTAGAATGACTCTTGAGATTTATGCATTTTTAGCAAGCTTGCAAATATTCTTATCCATGGCATCTTCAGAAACCTCTAGAAAGAAGCTACTAGGGTATGAGAAGACATAAATCAAAGATAAATCACTTTCACTATCAAGGGATTATAGTCAAATTTTCCAGCTTGTCCTTTCTTAACATTCTATCAAGCTACCTACTAGGATATTATTTTATATAAAGTATCATTACTAATTTGAAAGCTATGACACTTCAATTAAAAAAAAAACATACTATAAAAAAAAACTGGAAAAAGGTGATAAGATTGGAATGACAGTTCAATAGCTGCATTCTTCTTATTTTTTTTATTGGGATATTATGAAGTAAAATTAGTTACAGGTAAAGAGTGTGATCTATGCATATAGTACAAAATTATCATCACAATAAGTTTAGTTAATATCTATTATCACACGGAATTATTTTTTGATGAGAAATTTTAGGATCTGTTAGAAACTTTAAAATACATAATACAGCATTATTAATATTATTAGTAGCATCATTAAATATAGTAAACATGCTGTACATTATATCCTCAGGATTTAATTTGCTTATAACTTGAAATTTGCATTTTGCCCAACTTTACCAATTTTCCCCATCCTTCACCACATTCCTCCAGCAATCACTAGTATGTTCTCTGTATCTCTGTATCTCTGGGCCTACTGGGTTTTTTGTTTGTTTGTTTTAAGGGTTCCATGTATCAGTGAGATTATACAGTATTTTTTTATTTCTATTTCTGAAATGGATCTTTAGGTCCTGAGTTTTTAAAGACAGGAAACAACATATTGTAAACCCCCTTTTCTTCACATTTATGCTTATAATCTTCTCTATGCTATAATTATCTATAAAGTTACTAACTAAAACATAGTTTATGTCAATATTTTACTTGAATTTATTTCTCATCAAATTTCTCTAAAAAGCAAAACTCAGATTATTCTTATCCATATCATTTGGGTTGATAGATTAGTCTACACTGTTCTTACAAATGACAAAGTGAAAAAATAATTGACTTTTTTTTTTAAGTATAAAACGGTGTCTTTAAAACTTCATCCTTTTTTTTTTTTTCCAAATCCAGCACTATTTTGGTGCATTCACTGTCAAAAGGTATTTCTAAAACAGATTCTATGTCACAATATGGGAGAATGAGAAATCCATTTAATCCAGGTTTCCTCTCTCTCACTCCCCCACACTTTGCTTTACATGCACATGTACTTGTTCCCCAAGCAAAATTTCTGATCACTTTAATTTCATCTTTTACTCAATAAGCCAGCAACATTTTGAGAAATGGACAATTTGGAAAGCTCTAAAATTTCCTACAGAAAAAAAATTTACTAAATTTAATATGGATGAAACTCTAGCTAATGTGAAAGCTTTTCCAGAGAGAACTGATAACTGTACACATGTTCCAAGTGTCATGAAAATATGTGATTGCTGAGCTCAAAGAAAGGGAAAAGATTCAATCCATATTGCCAAGGACTTTATGTAGCACATAAATCTGCAAAAGAAGTAATTAGATTTTATGCTTTTTAATAAATACAAAGACCATTACACTTCAGATTATGTTCCAACTACATTTAGTTGGGTCTGATTAGAGTAATGATCATCTATCACTGTGAAACTAGGAACTTTCTATTAGATTAACAGGTTTACTTTTCTTAGCAAATCATACTATGATATTTGATAAACACCAATATTGTCTGTATCAGTCTGTATCAATAAAGCCTGAAAACTTGATTTTTTAAAATAATGCTAATATCTCAAGTTTACTTAAAAAATAAATTATGAATGTTTTACAATATTGTGAAAAGAAAGACAAATAGCAAGATAAGTATTTCATATTTTTTCTCTGAAAATTTCTGCCACATTTTTATAATGTTTACTCTGTTTGACTAAAATACGAACTCATTAGATGAGCAAACTTTCAGGTTTCAGGCCTTGGGCTCCTGTATACTGCCTAGACTTAGGATTTATGACCTGATAATTACATTACCAATTAAAATAATCAATAAATCTAGGTAACTTTATTGCAAAATAAAAATTTCTTAGGCCATGAAGTCTACTTATCTAAGTATTCTAAAATGAACAAATATTTTTTTTGTTTTGTCTCAGTGATGGACTGATAAATCCATTCTCAGTCTCAATATACATCTTACACAGATTTTTCAGGTAAATAATTTGAGATATAAATTAGTATAGATCTTCATTTTGAATCAATATCATGGGTGTCACATTTAAAGATAACTGTATTAAAAAGAGAAAATGTCAGGAATAAAATCACTTTTGCTAAAATATTTAATAATTAAAGGAAATGAAAAATCATTATCTCTTATTAAAAGAATGAGTGTAAATGACAAGATACAAAAGAAAATAATAGCCATAAAGACTGCTATTTTGATAATCACTGCATTTTTTGATATTCCTAATTTTTGTTGTTTCCTTTCAAAGGGACTGTAACAGATACTAGTTGCAAAAATACACAAACAGAAAAGAAAACTATTAATATCCAACTAACATCCAACACTGAAAAGAATACTATTAATATCCATAAATATCCTACTAAGAAACTAAAAATGAGGAGAAATTTTGGGTAAAATTGGAACAAAATGCTATGAATTATAAGGCCATAAACAAAAATTACATTTCTTATTAAAAAAATACAATTTGTATAGTCATCCATGGTACTAAATTAAATAAGCTTTTCATGGAATATGTATTTGAACTCATATAATTTTATATTTAAAATATATTCTACTTATAATAACAAACATTTACAAAAGTACTGTGGAATTTAAAATTAAAACAACTGGCTGATATGCATTTGTTATATTGCATATAAAATAAGACAGAAAGGATGAACTGGTATTTTTTTATGGTAATGGATATTAAAGGTATGTTTTCTACCCATAAGAGAATTAAAACTATAAGGAAAAGAGAATAACTTGAAGGCTAATGCACTAGCAATATGCATATTACTTCAAAATAGTCAAACTGCTTTTATGAATATTTTAATTATTATATTAAAATTTTATTCTGTACCAGAAAAATAATTTTATGAATTGAAGGACAGAAAGACTGTATCCTTGAGCATGAACTCAATTTTATGATGATAGTTGAACATGACAATAGTGCTAAGTTCAAGCAGAATACTATCATTGAAGTTCAACAATAAATGAAAATGAAAATATTGAAATAATTTAAAAAATGTGGACTAGAAACCAGTTTTGAAATCTCTTTTAAATGTGTCAGGAAACTTCCATCAGTGGAATCACGACAGGACTGTTATATTGTTTCCCAATTGGTTTCCTCAGTGGATATAAATGACTGAACATTACAGTTTTAAAAAATATTAATCATTTGTATGATTTACAATCTCATAGAAACATGTGCATTTACAATAATTGACATTTTAATATTAATTATAAATAATATAATTATTTTTCATAAAATATTTTGGAAAAATATATTAGTGGGAGATAGACAACAATAGTAGCCTCCTAACAGTAGCCTCCTATCATTTCTTCCCAAGATAATACAAAGCAACAGAAGAGAAAATGAGGAAATTAATCCTACGTGAGACCTATATCCTAAGGCTAAATTGAAGGAGAACATCATATTTTTAATTAACTGTTAGCAAAAAATAATAACAAAAATAACATCAAATTCCACTCTCAGACTTTTGGTATGCAACCTAGGGATTTTTCCGAGTGAAAATTGAAACAGGCCTGTGCATAGAGGGCAAGGCAGGACCAAAGGGACAGACCACTCCATATTGGTAGGTGGCAGTTTTAATAAATGGGAAATTTACTTACGAAGCTTGTCTTGGGTGACAGCAAGATGAGTAAGTCTTCCTAACTATCTGCCAGAATTTGAAGACTTTATATAGAAACTTAATAGAATTCAGCCACAAATCCACTCCAAATGGTCTCAACATTTGCTCAAGTCTCAGACTACTCAGGTTCAACTTGCAGGTTAACTGGAGGGTCATATCCTCTAAATGACCTCCCCCAGCATAACCTCCAGCACTGCCAAGTCATTTTCCATCAAAGGTAGAGCAACAACAACAATGTAGGGAGGGAAACAGAAGAGAAAATGTATTTAAGAAGCCCAAACTTTATTTGAAACTGCCACCAGGAGGATTGAGTTACCCTATGCATGAAAATACTAAAGTTAAAATTATATGTGTGTCTATTAGATTACAGACTATACAGAGAATACATTTAAAATTAAAATTGATTCAAAGGGGTGGACATGTTTTTAAAGGAAGGGCAAAATTTATAGAGTCAGACACAATATAAAATGCATACTTTGAAATACATCACTTTTAGGGAAGAAAAGGCAAAAATTAGAATAGGGATAGAAAGGAACTATAACAATTAGGAACATTTTGAAATCTTACAAGACAAAATATATCCTTAAAATAAGATTATTAAACACATCACCATCAAAACAATTAGATGATAACCACCAACATGTGTGGGCTTGCCATACCAACAGAAAGGCTGCCATTAAACTAGAAATCTTGGAAAATGTCTGAAAATGCTAAAGATGACCAATAGGAAAGACAAGTTCATGCTTCAGAAATTTAGGAAAACAGCATTTCAGGAAATGAGAATTTCACAATTTTAGCTGAGGAAAATCCATATCCCTCTTCCCAAAATATTTGCAAAATGGTAAAGTCTTAAGTCATGTGTCCAAAGACAATTATGTCTGCTTGAAAAAAAATTTAATTAAAATGAAATCACTTTGAATCAGAAATGTACAAATTGCAAAGAGAAATAAACAAAAAAAAGGAAGAAAGAAAATATTTTAATGAACTCAGTAAAGAATAACAAGGCTCAGAAATACGAAATTTTTCAGTTGCTCACAGTGGAAAATATTAAAATGGTTAATTAAAAGACTAATGAAAAGCAGAAAAGTAGTAAAGGAAGGAAATTACATAAAGACATAGAAATATGATTAGAGACAAAAGAGTAGAAATTAAAAAGAGAATACTGGAAGTAGTGAAAATACATGGAAGAATATTTGTACTGAATTCCTTGAAGTAGAATAAAATTAGAAAAAATACAGATATTCTTTTAAATTATAACATAAAAGACTTCCTAGAAATAAAACATATAGTTATATATCAAATAATATAAAAGTTCACAAGGTGCCTAAAAATATTAACACAGAATAACTCTGAGATTTACAAGAGAACAACTTTTAGACTTCAAAGATCAGAATAAATCTTACAAATAAACCCACAGGTAAAATGTTAAAATAATTAACAATGGTTAAAAAATTGGAATGACTTTAGGCTTTTAACCTTAAAAACCTACTTTAGTATTGACATGTAAGAGACTTGAAGTCATTAGTCCATCCTTACAACAACATAAAATTTAAAAAAAAAAGTTACCAACTTAAAATTAATGGCTGTTAATAAACCTGAGAGATTTGAAGCTTCAGGACAGAAGTGTCATGCCTAAATATGGGAAGAAACAGGTGAAATCTATTTATCTGGAGATGGTGATAGAGTCATAAATTGATAGGAACACTTATATGGTAATGTTAAAAAATTACTAGTGTCTGAAAGTGAATTAGTGTCAAGAACAGTGAATAACTTAAAAGAACCATGATCTTAGGAAAACCCCCACAGTTTTGTGAGGGTTGTATTAAGCAACCCCTCTTGGTTCTCATAGTAAAGATTTGAGAGAAATCCTCTCCTGCTCTGAAACCCACACCAGTAAAAATCCAGTATACAGACAGTGGATTATAGTTGAGTTTCAAGACACGTTGTTTCTGAGGAAGAGTGCTTTGTGATACCCAAAGTTGATAAAGGCAGAGTACAGAAATATGAAGCCTCTGGCTCCTACTACTACACCAAGCATTAAACATAACTCAAATACTAGCCAGATAAAGAGTAAAACCTTACACCAAAGTTCTGTTTACCTCAATTTCTCTTATCCAATAGAACTTGTGTAACTTTCAACAAAACAATCACAAGGCATGCTAAAAGGCAAATAAAATAGTCGAAAGACAAAGCAAACATCTGAACCAGATTGAGATGTGGTAGAGATACTGAATTTATCAGGAGGGAAATTCCTCCATGATTAAAGATTCTAGTGGAAAATCTACAAAACATGAGAAAATGCTGAGTAACATAAGCAGAGAAATGAAAAATAATGAGTTATCAAATCATTCAAAAACATGATCATTGAATTCATAGTCTAAAGGAGAGAAGATAGTCTAAAAAGCCTACATAATCTTTGATTTCACCTATATACTATTCTAGAAAAAGCACAAATACAAAGATGGTAAATATTTCAGTGGTTGCCAGTAGCTTGTTAAAAGTATGTGAAACAGCATCCTTGAAATGAGTGCAGGGACAAGATATTTACCTAAATAACTTTGCAATTGACTGAAGTCTGCAAGATAAAATCAAAAGAAACTATATAAACACAAGTGCTGTACTTTACATGATAAAATTGTTTTCCACATGGATAGAGGCTAACATTTTTTGTTACTGACATTCACAATTAAGTGTATTGAATAATCACAGTGTATGCTGGAACAGAAATTTACAGATAAGTAAAGGAAAGATGCTATGATTACCCATGTGCTAATGGCTTAGAATGGAAAATAATATGAGCAAGTGTTAAATGGTTAGATACGGAAATATTTGTAGGGATGTATGTGGGTTAGTATACACATGTATTATTCCTTTTATCAACTGAGAAGCAATAGTACTGTCGTATCAAGGAATGTACTTGCCATTCAGTTCTTGGTTTAAATTTTTATTTTCTGATAAAAATACATAATTCCTTAGAGAAATCAATGATACTGTGACTGAGGGAGAACTTACATAAAATAAAGTCTAAAGAAACTTGTGCCTAAGTGGAAGAAAAGCCATACGAGGAGGATGCTAATATTAACAAGACACAGTGGCCAATTGAAAGAGCTATCATTGAACAAAGTTAGAATAATTTGAGTAACAAAATAAATAAAAATAAAGAAAATAGTATTGGAATATTTCTAAGTTTATAATCTATTTCTATAAGTCTATACCAATATACATAATAATTGAAGAAATATAACAAAATAGAAAAAGTATTTCATGCAGAATTCCAAAGAATACATGCAGATAGTTCCCCTGTAAAGTGGAGCATAACTCCCCACTCCTTAATTGTGAACTGCACATAATTCGTTCAAAGATTATAGTTTATTATGGTGGCTAATCTGATAAATACTGCTTCAGACAGGTAATCAAGTTTTATATCAATAGAGATACATCATGGTGTTAGTAAGTAATCTTGATATAGAAGAATAGAGTTAATATTTTATTTCTGTAGACTTTCTCCCCAACACATCCACTCTTATTCAAAAATAGGAAAAAACATAAGAAAAATCCAAATTGGGAGTTTTTAATTATTAAAAAATAACAAGGGAATAGGAAAAAATTTATCAGCCAAGTAAAGCCTATGAGAATGACAACTAAATACAATGTGTCATCTTGGTTGGCATCCTGGAACATTGAGAGCACAGTATACAAAAACTAAGGAAAAATAAACATGAGTGACGTAAGATATAGTTAATAATATGTCATATTGGGTCATTAATTTCAGTCCAATTAATGTTATATATAAACAGAAGAATTATTTGTGGATAGCATGAAAACTACCATTTAAAAATTTTTCTACAATTCTAAAATTAATATCCTATTTGAAAGGGAAGCATAATATGCCTTGCCTCTGAAATCAGAAAGAAGTAACGATGACCACTCCTCATTTAATATTAAATATTTTCCTAGAGTTATTTGCCATTACAATTTGAAAAATATCTATTAGATACATAAAATGTGTAAAGAAAAATTAAAATTAATATGCATATATTATACCTTAAAACCCCCAATGAACCAATAACTTAGTTATTTCAGTAATATAGCAAAATGTAAATTAAAATTCAAGCAAAAATTAAATTGACTTTATATACACAGAGTAAGCAAAAGAATAATGGTAAAGAAAACCTAACTCAAAAAGGCAAGAAAGTTAAATATGTAGATCTAAACTAATAAAAATGTGCAGACTTACAGGAAAAAAATTTAAGCATTCTTGAAAAGCTTAAAGTAGATTCAAAGAAATGATAAAGACTTCTCTTGCTCTTGCATAAGATGACTCATAATTTTGTTCTCCCTGATTACACATATATTGTAATACTTATAAAAACATCAATGAAATTTAGAAGTAGACATTTTAATATCCAAAATCAGCATGGAAAACTAAGCATGACTATATAGACAGGAAAACATTAAAGAAAGCCAACTACCAGTGTAAAAATTCTTTTTTTTTTCAGATATTAAAATGTGTTTTACAGTCACTATAATTAAGAAACTGTGGTATTGGTACATGAATAACAAAGTAATGCAACATTGATTAGAAAGCCCAGAGAAAAAATAAAATGTATGTGGTAATTCTGTATATGATAAAGATAGCAAATCAAGTCACTGAGCCCAAATTAAATGTTTCACTGAGTGGTCGAAGCAACTAGGTAACTGTTTTAAAAGAAATAAAATTAGATCCATATATCACAGCAGACACAAGAATAAACTCAAAACAGATTTGGAATCTAAAGGTAAAACACATACAAGTACAAGGAAAATGAACCAATCACTCTTTAATCTAGCGGGTGGGGAAGAATTTTCTGCCTATAATTTATATATAGATCAACACATTCAGGGTGTGTGTGTGTGTGTGTGTGTGTATACAGTACATCAAGGATAATATCCTTTATATGTAAAGAATACTCAAAAATCAGGTAAGAAATGAACAAAAACTGCATTTAAATGTGGGAAAAATATGAACAGAAAATTCAAAAAGAAATAAAAACAGTCCTTAAACAAAAATAAATACACTCAGAGTTATAGAAATGCAAATTTAAATCACACTGAGAAATAATTTCTCCTCATTAAATTGTCAAAGATCAAAAAAGCAGCTTATGAGTCTCTGGTGAAAACAGGCACTCTAAGACACTGAGATAAACTGATTAAAATTCTTCTAGACAGGAATCTTCACTACCTAAAAGAACTACATATGTACTTGCTGCTTTTTGCAGCATTCTTTCTTCCAGAAATCTATCCCAAAGATACATATCCATCTATATGAAAACAGACATATTATTTGTAAATATCTTATATGACCATGCAAAGGAGAGTACTTGAAAAATACTGTTACATCCACAAAATGGAAACAAAGAACCATTTAAACAGTAAAAAGAGAGAGATTTCTATGAATTTAAATATGGAATGCTTTGCAGGACATACTGTTCTTATACGGAATGGTTTGCATTCCCTCAAATATGTTAAAGTCCCAAGGCCTACTAGTTCAGAGTATGATTGTATTTGAATATGAGTCTTTAAAACATAATTAAAATAAAATAAATTCATTGGGGCACAGATACACACAAATATAAGACCATATGAAGACAAGAGAAAAAAAAAGCAATCTAAAATAAATGAGGGAGGACTCAGAAGAAAGTGACCCTGTCAATACTTTGATATTGGATTTCTAGCCTCCAGGATTAAGAGAAAATAAATTTATTTTATTTATTCATCAAATTGTTATGACAGAACTATAAATTATATAACTGGCTAATGAAAATGTAAAGTCCAAAACTTTGATTTCATGTAAAGGCAAGGACATGAGAAAATACACATTTTTATCTTTGCAGAAAAAAATTTGTGAAAGTTAAGACAGAATATATAAAAAAATAAATAAATAAAGATAGAATACTAGAGGAGTTGAAGGGAAGGAAATGGGAAGAGTGAAATGTCAACGGGGTACTAGGGATTGAGTGAGGGGTGATACTTCTTTTAGTTTATATTTTTGTATAGTCATGATTCTTATCATTATTGTAGTCTCACAAACTCAGAAATAAAACAAAAGTTGAAGAGGAAAAGTGGAATATAAAGAATAACAAAAGAACCAAAGTACATTTCAATGAGTAACAAAATGAAATCAAGCACTAAAAGAAGCTATATTTTACATTGGAAAATGTGATTAGACACTGTAATGCTAAAGACAAAAACAACCACACAGAAACACTGAAAACCAGTTAGCAAACTGGTTTTTCATACATTAGTTTGGTTTACCACAAATTCTACTGTATATATACTAGAATTAATATTATCAAGACACATCATGTATATAATGTTAATTTTTCTACGTTTGGAGAAAGGAGTTACAAATAAGGAAAGGAAGAAGGTTAACATAAACTTTGATTGGATAGGAAAAAAAACATTAGTATAAACTCATATTTTTTGATATATAAGCAAAAATGGGAGTAAAAAGTTGTATATATGTGATTAATAGAAATATATGCTTATCCTACTTCTGCCCACAGATAAAGCCTAAATATAACGCTACTCCAACAACCGTGAAAACTCATGGCAGCTAGGAGTCAGCTCCATTCTCCCATAAAAACAATCAGAGCTCCTAATTTAAGCATCTGTTAGTCGACTTAATCTGCAAGGTATTTGCTCATCTTTCATACAAACTGAAATTTGTTGGAAGTCTTCACTAGAAACGAGAGTAAAATAGTCATATTCTATGCTGTATTGGTAAAGAGATTAAAATATTAGATTAAAAAACTCATAGTTATCTTAAATATTTGGAGTGCTGACCAGTGATAATAATTTTGAATTGGTGTCTACAGTAATGCCTCTGAGGAAGTGCTGTTGTACTTTTGAAGTCCACAATTCCAATAAGACGCTATATATTTACTGATATAAAAAGTCAACAGATTTTCTGAAATGTATGTGATGTTCTAGGAATACATGACTTCTAGGTCTTATTAAATTTGTCAGGCAGGCAATGAAATTCTTTGTAGAAAATTCTGGACTCTACACTAACTCTAAATCTATTTTGAGGAAAAAATTTATAAAATTTTTCATCAGCAGTGTGCTGCCTTGCAAATATTTGTTTACTGTTATTGTTCAAGAATACAAAGGGATTTCTGAATTATGTGAAAGATTGAAGTTTATGAATTATTCAATCTCCTGCCAGTCTGCAATTTGGGAAATATGATTTTCACATTAGTTGTAATTATAATTATATGCATTAGAATGCAAAATTTAGAATCACAGAGCTTCCCAAATTTTGTTTGCAAGAAATATTTTAAATTATGAAAATTTCTAACAATCATATTAAATAGCTATTATTCCTGTGATAATATATAATCAGAGGATATTCTTGACAACAAAAAAGAATAAACTTTTTTATCTTTTAATTGAGACTGCAAATAAAATGCTGAGCTTATAAACTTAATATGATGTATAGCAAAATAATATTTCAAGAACCCACTATGTTCAAATATTACATTATATATCCTGCTGTATTTTATTCATTATATTACAAAATGGCTTTTCCATTCAGAATTCTTGACTAAATCTCAACATAGAGTCTAAATTGATAAGATCTACTATGGCATCAACTCTTTTAAATAAGGCTATGTTACACAAAGCAGAAGACAATGCCAAAGACTAGTTCTGACTGTATATTTGAACTACTAAAAAGTGCTAGACTGGTTCAAATAATCAAGTCTTGCTGGAAATTTCAATGACCTATTTTTATAGATCAGAACTGAACTCTATCAGCAAAATATCTTAACTTGGTTTATAAAATATTGATACAGTAAATGTATAACTTATTATTAGTGCTCTGGGATATTTTCCTGAATTTATCAATTTTTCATTTTGTCATATTTTACTCATTGAGAACAAAAATAGGCACCATTTCAGGGATGCTATGGAGAAAGAAACATTCAATTACCAGGACTAAACCAAGCAAGTTAGAAGCATTTTAATTAATTAAACTGTTTGAATTTATCTAGGATAATTTATAAGGATTCAGAATGCCCTTACAAATTCAAAGAAAAGATATAACCACTCTTCTATACCAACTGTTTTTCTAATAAAAATAAATTTAAAATTTATTTTAAATTTTACAAAGCAATATATGCTCATTTAAAAAAAAATACAGCAGATGCAGGTGGCAAACAGGAAAGAATAGAGCATCCTTTTTCATTCATAAAAATCTTTAAAACAGATGCATACCTAACCAGAATTTTCCAAAATTATATTATTGAAAACATTAAGCATGAATTTTTCAGTGATTATATCTTATGTTTTATACTATATCATTATGAATAGCCTTTCTTTAAGCTTCCTTAGATATACATATTTATCTACTAATCTGATTATTACCTTAGGATAGATGAATAAAATTAGAAAACTTGGTTTAGAAGGAAAATATTATCTAGGTATTTTGATTCAAAGTAGTCCAATTATTTATGTTTTTTAATATGAAGTTTTATATTCTCAAATCTTTATTATAGATATCTAGAAATATTTTCATTAATGCAACTGTTTGTTAAGATTTTCCCAAAACTTATCTCGCAGAAATATTTTAAATTTCTGTTTGAGCATATATTTTAAAACAAAATATAGTGAATTAGCAAAAATAATTCTCATAAAAAGGAAAATAATAGGTATACATTTCATAAAAGAGATAACAACAAGAAAAAAGCATTGATTGAATGGATTCAGTGAGATAGGAGCAAATATAATTCCTTTCATTATATCATCCTAAATTAGATAACTCTCATTATTGCATAACCGAGCCTTTTATTTTCATTCTATCCCCTATTCCAGCACAGGATAACATGACACAGTGATTTTAAATAATGGTCTTTGTTGACATAATGTTAGTAGTAGAAAAAAATTATAACTCATATTTCTATGACCCCCCAAATACTTGTTGTATTATATTATTCCAAAAAAATTATTTTAAAGTATACCTTTTCACTATAACAATGAAAGATTTAGAAATAATTTTATAAAAGATATTAGAACATGAAGCCTGGAGAGTAAAATGTATAACAAAAATGATAAAACCTTTTCCAAATATGTGAATGACTTTTCTGACTAATTAAGGCATGTCTTACATTAATTACAATACAATAATTAAGGCAGCATTTCTCAAGGTGTCATGTGCAAGAAGTAAAACTGTAAACTACAAGTAAAATATCAACAAATAACACCTCATTAAAAAATTGGAACAAAGTCTTAATTACACATGATAACTATGTTTGTTTGCAGCAGAACTTTACAGAATTCTTAATTTTCTAGTATACTTTAAAGATTTCAAACTGAGGGAAAACTGTGTAGAATAATCTCATTAATACGCATTTACAAGGAATGTTGTTGGTTCAGTGCTCAAAGGACATTTACTGAAAACTTCGACTATTTGAATGAACAATGGTAACCAAATATTATCAGTTCAACTTTCAATCCAGAATGGACACAGTGCAGAAATTTTGTAATTACTACCGCCCTACTAAAAACAAATGATCATTCACAGAACTAGCCCAGCTCCTGCAAGGAACTTCACTGACTTTTCTGTTCTGCTTATTTGCCTCTGCCTCATGAAGAAGACAGTATTTTTATTTAAATATGTCTACCTGTTTCTATTCAGTGCATCCTTTTGAATTATTTTTAAGGCTTCATATCTATACTAACAATTTGCTTATCATCTTATTCTCCCTCTTGTCCTTATTTCCATCTTAGTCTACAATCCCCTATGTCAATACTCTTCTGAACTATATTTCAGTTTAATACTGACATTCCTAGCTGTCCTACTGTTTTGAATTTCTTTAGAATCATATAATCTCTGTACTGCTTTGCCAGAAAATTAATTAAAACTAAGTCAAATTCTTTGTGCTTAAATCATCACAAATTAACACAGCACAATGAACCCTTCTAATTCAAATTCTGATATATCCAAGCTGCATATAGAAGGTTAAGTGTTGTTAGGTCAAATTCGTCTAAAATGGAATTACAACTATTAAATGTAAAATAATTTTATCTTTTAAAATAAAACATGAGCTTTTCAAATACATGATTTTTTTTTTTTCTTTTTTGGCCTTAACATGGCAATACCAGTCAAACAGATAAGTACCACAAATGCTATTTACTTTACCTGAGGAAGCTGAAAACATCAAAAGACACTCATGATTTCCATTCCTGGAAAAAACTAAGAATACCTATTTACACCAATTTAAAGATACTAAACTTCTCAAGTTACAAATATTAGATCTAAGAACAGATAGTTTACTGCAATTTTTATGTGCCATGAGTTTACTGTCCAGGCACTGCTTTTATGTGCTACTTCTTTTCTTTTTGTACAGACATTTTTCTTTACTACTTTTGAAATGTAGTTGTTAAATTCATTTAGTTCAGCTGTTATTACAATCAAGTGTTCATGAACAAAGACTTTGCATTATATTTATTTGATGTAAGGACTTATTTTTGTCATAATTGCATGTGCAACTGAAATCTTGAAAATGTAAGACATGGTTCGCTTCATTCAGCTTTGATTTCATCTAGAAAGAATTGTTCTTTATGGAAAACAGAAACTTTTTTAGTCATTAAAATTTTGTGTTTGGAAAAACTAGATTATTTACTTATATTTTTATACCCAATTAAGAAATCAGACAACACACTATTGGAACATAAATGCTAGATACTCTGAAGTAAAATAAATGGCTAATAGTATAGTATATTACATGCAAGAAAAGTTTTTGTGATTTAGAAGGGGTAGCAAAATGAAATCATCTACGTAAGATAAAATAAAACAGATTTAAAAAATTCATTGAAGGAGCATTGCATCATAAAATTATATAGATTTGAAGTATGTACTATCATACATTTTTAATTGTGCCCAATAGGACTTATAAGATATTGACCCAAATTTAACTATTATTAAAATTAAACAAATAAGAGTGAAGAATTAATCTGCCTAATACTCTGTTCTCAGTTGACCTCTGAGAATTTTTCAGATTTGAACTCAAAAAATGTTTATGAAAACCGAACTTTCTTATGAATGAAATAATCTGGTTTGATATGAATGTAGCCTTTGTGAAATGTACACAAATACTTGATGATTTTCATAAGTAAATTATTCTAGACACTCTTTAATAATTGTTGCATATACTACTACATTCTCCAAGCAAAGAAATTATACTGTGGATTGCAACAAAATTACTGGAAACAAAAGGTTTCAAATATATCCATTCTACTGCTATACTATTATATTGTTTACTGAGAAAACAGTCTCTAAAGTCAGATAAAATTATATTCATCACTGTGAAATTAAAACTGAAGATATATAAAAAAAAAAAACAGTTTTAAAAGCCAAAGTCACATTATAATAAAAAGTCTAATTTGCAATAATAAGTAAAATAAGACATACAAAGATATTGGTAAATATGACCCATACAGCAAACAAAATCAATGAATAAAAACTGTCCCTGAGAAAGCACAGATGTCAGATTTACAAAAATAGACTTTATATCGACTATTACAAATATGTTCAAAGAAATAAAAGACTGTATAAGAACAATGCCTTGCCAATATAATTATAAATAATATAAAAATGAACCAAATAAATATTCTGGAGTAGAAAAGTACAATAACTGAAATTTCAAATATCATGAAAGGGACTCATATTTTTTCTAGTAGAAGAAAAACTTAAGGAATTTAAAAAATCATCAATAGAGATTTTCCACTCCATAAAACAGAAGTTTAAAAATAATGAAAACTGAACTCAGCAATAGGTTGGATACTATCAAGATTGCAACATCCATATAATGGAAATCCAGGAAGAAGAGGAAAGACAAGGACATAAAAGAGTATTTGAAGATATAATGTCAGAAAACATCTTAAATTTGTTGGAAAACATTAACTTTGACATCTAAAAAGTGTTTAAAGTTCTAATCAGAATAAAATCAAAGAAATCCACACTTAGATACATCATCTTGAAACTATTAAAATCAAAGGACAGGGAGTATCTTGAAAACAGCTTAAGAGAAGCAATTCATCATTCATAAAAATTTCTCAGTAGTATTAATTTTTCATCAGAAACCTGGAGGTCAAGAGTCAGTGGGTTGTTATATTTTAGAAAGTTGTAAGTTTTTCAACCATGAGGTCTATGTCTTTCAATAGTGCCTTTCATAAATTAAAGATAAATTATGATATTTTGACAAAAATATAGAATTCATCTTTATTATATGAGCTATAGGCAAGAAGTTTATATAAAATATTCAACATCATTAGGCAAAGGAGAGGCAAATAGAAACCACAATGAAAACCACAATACATTTACAAGCTCACTATTATCAAAATTACAGATAATAAAATGTTTTACTGAGGCTATAAAAAATTATAACACTCATGTATCAGGTAGAAATTTCAAATGGTGCAGCTGCTTTGCAAAGCAATTTAGCAGTCAAAAAATTAAATACGGTGTTTCCATATGGCTCAATATTGCCACTCCTAGGTATATATCCAAAAGAACGGAAAGCATATGTCTAAACATAAACTTAATAATTGAATATACATAAAACGATTACTTATAATGACCTTAAACTGAGGAAAACCCACATATTCATATACTGATACATGAATAAGCAAAATGTATTATATACCTACTATGGAGTATCAGTCAAAACAGAAGAATAAAATAATGAATTAAGGCACGATGTGGATGAACGTTGGGAAAAATATTCAAAATGAAATTAATTCAGACAGAATATACCTAGTTTCTAGATTCTATTTATGTATATCTGGAATAAAAAAATCCATGGAAAAGCAAAGTATCTTTTAGTGGTTGTCAGGGACTGGGCATGGGGATAGACAGTGGAGAGTGACTGGTAATAGATGTTGAGTTGTTTTTTGGTTTTGTTTTTTGGGGTGACACAAATATTCTGAAATTGGTAGGAATGGTTTGCACAACATTGTAAATATACTGAAATGTCAAATTGTTTAATTTTTAAAAATTAAAAATTTAATAAAAGCAGTAGATACAATCAGTCAAATTCAAAAGTGATGTTAGGAACACCAATAATATTAATAAAACTTAGATAAACTAAGGAAAAAAGAGAGAAGACACAAGAATACCAAGACTTAGGAGATACTACTGTGTACTCTACAGACATTAAAACACAATAAAAAGGAAATACTACAAACAACTTTATTCCTACAAAATGGACAATACATATATATTTCAACGCACCTTATGCTTAAATAACCACAAAGTAGCTCTTACTCAAGAAAGAATAATCTGAATAACTCTAACTCTGTTAAAAAACATTCTGAAAATATCAATGAGGACTAGATTCTTTCACTAATAAATTAACCAATATTATGAAATGCTACTAGACATTAATGAAAGAAAAATGGCAATTTTTAAAATCTCTTTGGGAAAATAAAAGAGGTAGAAATATTATTTTGACCACCAGAGTAATCATCGAAGGAGATTACAGCACATTTCTCTTGACTTGTTTACACTTTAACAGAGTTTCTAAATCAAAAGCTGAGTAATCTCTATATACCTATTTTAGCTTCAAGTTCAATTAATTGAGATGTTCTGGTATGCATACTCAGTTGTTTAACCTAAATCAGTTCTAATACTGAATTTCTTTAAATATGCCACATGCAAGTCAGCATCAAAATCAATAGTCCCGGCTCCTTACTGTCCTGTGCCGAGAAAACATCCATGAAATACGTGGCACAACTCTCATCCTCTCCTTCTTCCACAGCCAATAGCATTCAGCACACAGCATTTTCCATGACACTCTGAATAAATGTATGCTGATAATCAAATGATAATTTCTCCAATGTAAGATCAGTTTGGACTAAAGGAATGTGCAATCCTTCAGGAAATAAAAAAATAAGGCCAAATTTTTCCTAATTTTTTTCTATCGATCAATAAAATGATCAGCTGTTACAGACTATTGATGAAGAAACAGAGCTCATAAAACTTAGATTTGATCCAAACCATGAACCATTTTTAAAGCACTGCTTCAAAAAGAAAAGAAGTGACAAGTAATAGGCTGGTTTCTGAAAATATTTGCCACTCATGGGAGAGCCTGGATATCTAGGATAATTATACAAACAGCAACAACACGCCATTAATTCTATGTTTATCCTCTCTTCACGGTGACTGCTGAAGCAATTGGTGGAGGCATACACCGTGAAGTAAGCAGATTCTTTGCAAAAAGCTGAAATAACTGGGTCAATGGTAGTTATTTTGAGGTTCAAACCACTGTCTTTTTTTTTTTTTGAATAATGACTATCCGGAAAAGAAAGTCTTTAATTTACATGTAATATAAATAAAACTATACAATGTTACTAAATAACATTAATCAAGTTGAAAACCTTTTGTTTTTCTTCTAAAATCTTAGACTGCAGACATTTCTTTTTTCTCTGGTTCACGATAAACATCAAACTTAAAACCTGATAATAATTATACTTGGTGACATTGAAGTGGATTTGTATTTTCTGAGAGTAAGTTCTTTCAAGAAGAAAATTCAATGAAATTCCATAAAATATAATGCAATCCTGTATGAACTTTAATGAAGCTCTCTCCCAGAGCTCAGATGCTTGGCGAGTTTTTAAAAGCAGGTAGCTTGGATGCCAGCTGGGTTTTTTCGGCTCAGTCAGAACAAGCAAAGAACACTTGTGCAGTTTTATTAACACACACAATTTAGCAGAGTAACAGTCAGGCTTCTCTATTTCATGGGTTGGTTGCTTACTGGTAATATCATTCCTATGAGAATTCAGGACTTTTAATTATGCTGTGAATAGTTTACAGTATTGAGCTACGGAATGGAAATTAAACTGAGGACATTTTATTTGTGCACTGGTTAATTAAATAGCAGACGACAACAAGCTATACTTAGACAAACCTCAGCAGATTCGCTTTGCTAATCATGTGTGAAAATATTTTTTTCTTTTTAATTTCAATTAGCAGCCCAATGCTAAAATGAGACGGAATCCAATGTGGGTTTTGAAATTTTAGCTAGTCACATAAAATGACCACTGGACTTTTAAACATTTAGTAGTTTTTACTACTCCCAGTAAATGTACTCTACCTTTTCAATTTTATATTAAATGGATAAATAAGACCTTTGAAAGCTACAACTCGTTGCTAACTTACAAATACAGGTCTCATCCACTTCTGGAACGGTCACATCACACAGCTTTGATATTAATAAAGACCCGCGTGATTAACTGCTTTTTGTTAACTGAAAGAAATCCAAAAAGGATTTCCACTTTGATGACAAAAATTGAAAAGCAAAAAGGGGATTCAGCATTTGACTTACAGCATCCATTTTGAAGGCAGCGTACACCTGAGCAGTGCGAGTTGCTGGCCAGGCTCCTCTGGCACTTTACACAGGTTGTGTATTTATCACATTACTCCTGCATTTACAAGATGTTAGTGTTATGTTCTTCTATGTGTTAATTGGTATTGCTTTGCAGGTAATTTAGAAGGTCTGGATAAACTTGACATTTTCATATAAACTAAATGGCAATTGCTACTTTGCTTTACACCATTTCGGTTAAGAAAAGGGTTCAAAGAAACATCTGTTGAACTAGCAGGGAATGAGAGAGAAAACGTATCTGTAAAATAATATAAAAGGAAAAGAATGTTTACATGAACTAATAACAGTTGTATGAGCCGGTGAAAAAGCGGTTTTTCAGTATTAAAAAGTAATAATACAATTTTTAAACATTTGATTATTGACACCTGGTAGAGCTCTGAATAATCCTCCACTGATCCAAAGGACATTTTTCCTCACAGTTTTTTCTCTTTGTCCTTGATATTTAAAATTTCCCTACATATATAAGAACGATGTGTTTCCTATATTTCCTCTTCGGTTTGTTTCAATAGCATAAGTGCTATTTTTTTTTTCTTTTTTTACATCAATGTATTTATCTCCATTGTTTTATAAATATTTCTCCTCTTTATTTTTATCTTCCAGTCTTTCTTCTGACTGCTACGATCCACATACTAAAATTTAATTTTTATTCTTCATATTGCTGTTTCCTTCTTGAAGCATCTTCTATGAGATTTCTGATTCTGATTTTATAATTTTCTAATTTGTCCCTCAGCTGTATTTACTCCATGTATTGAATTTTGTGTTTCAACTCTTATGTTTTTCATATCTAATCTTTTTCCTTTGTTCTTTTTAATGTTTCATGATAATATATTTCCCTATTTAGCTTAGTAAGGTTATTACATTAATATGAATTTCTAAACCTTTTATGCTTTGATAGTTCTGCTGCTGATACAATTTGCAATGCAGTCCATATTTTTTTTTTCCTTTGCTTCTTGCTTATTGGAATAAAATTGACAATTGTATATACTTAAAGGATACTAGAAGAGTCGAGTTGATATGCATGTTCATTATGAAGTAATCACCATGATTAGGTTAATCTATCCATGTAAAGATTTAATTTTAATGTGAGCGTCATTAAAGTTCCAACGGTATTTTTTACAGAAATAGGAAAACAATTGAAAAATGTCTATGGAAACAAACAAAAATTCCCCTGAAGACCCAAAGAAATCTTGAGAAAAAAGGCTAGAGCTGCAGTCATTACACTTCATGATTTACTTCCATGGTACAGTAATTAACCATGTTAACCATGTTACAGTAAGTAATTATGATATTATTGGCATAAAAACAGATGCATGGAACAATTGAAAAGAATAGAGACTTCAGATGTAAACCCATGCATATATGATCAACTAATCTGTGACAAAAGTAAGATTACACATGTGGAAAGGATGGTCTCTCTGGTAAGTAATTCCTGGAAAATTGGATATCCATAGTTCAAAAGAATGACATTTCTCAACAAGAGGTACTGGCACTTGCTTAAGTGAAACTGGGTCTGAAACCTTCGAGCAGTCAGGTCATACCCAGGCCTGGGTGGGCAGCTCCCATTTACTTTCAGGTTCTCTGTACTCAGCAGGGATATTCAGGAACTACTTTTATGCTCCCATATTCCTGATATTAGCATTTACTGCTGCCTTTATCAAATACTATATAAAAGCTCACAATTACTATGTTCCAGTTATTGTTCTAAGAGTTTTATTATATCTTTAAAACAACCTACTATTATTATTTCTATCTCTCTGATAAGGAAACTGAGGCAAAGAGAGCTTAAAACACTCTCCCTGAGTCACTGAACTGGTAAGATAGAGTTGGGAAGTATGGCTTCAGAGACCTCACGTTCTTAACTACAGAGCAGTGCTACCTCTGCTGTATCACCTTTTTTTGTTCTCCCAAGGCTGTGAGCTTTATGAGGACAGTGTCTTTTCCTCTTTTATTTACCATTATATCCTTATTAATTCTTAGACTAGTGCCCAGGTCCTCAATAAAGAAAAAAATCACAGAAGAAAATACAAATGGCCAAGATGGATGAAAAAGTACTCACCCCACTCATCAGGGAAATGCAAATCAAAACCACAGTGATAGATCACTTCATATCAGTTAGGGTGTTTTGTCAAAATTATGAAAATGTGGAGAAAAGAGAAAGTTTGCACACTGTTGGTGGAAATGTAGATGAGGGCACCTGCTATGGGAAGCAGTATGGAGATCCCTCAAGAAATTAAAAGAACTCCCACATGATTCACCGATCTTACTTCTGGATATATATCAAAATAAAATGATTATCTCAGAGATTATATGTACTCTCATAGTCATAGCAGCATTATTCATAGTAGAATTAATCTGTGTCAATCAACAGATAAAAAACAATATGTATGTATGTATGTGTGTATATATGTATATATATAATTAATAGAATACTATTTAGCCTTAAAAAGGAAGGGAATTCTGTCATTACTAACATGGATAAAGCTGGAGGGTATTATACGAAGTGAAATAAATCACACAAAGAAACAAAAATGTATAGTACCACTAGTCTACAACAATGCATAGAATCTAAAAAAAGAAACAAAAAGAACTAAGAAATGAAGAATGAAATGTGTGTGGGGGGTTGGGCAGAAATAGGAAAAATTTGCTTACAGGATACAAATTAGCAATTATAAGATGAATAACAGCCAGGAATCTAATGATAAATAGAATGAAATTGGAACCTTATTTTATACCATTCCCCCAAATTAAGTTAGACTTAAATGTAATATCCTAAACTGGTTAAACTCCTCTTAAAAATAGAGAAAAAGTCCTTTACTTTTTCTTTTCTTTTAAAATAGAAGTACTCGGCAAATGTCTCCTTATTTTGTTTTGTGAACTTATTAACCTCTGAGATAACTGGTTTCACTGCTGAACAATGTACATAAAGAAAAGTCAGGCACAGCTCTGGTCAGTCTCTATGCTGTGTGTTTCAGTCTGCCTCTGGGGCGCCAGCAGGCAGTCACATTAGTTGGCATTTCTCCTGGGGACCCTATGAGTTTTAGAGAAAGGGGAGTTGGGAAGAAAATACAGAATCACGCTATTGAGGAACTTCAGTAGAGAAAAGGAGATTAAAAGAGACATCAATGTCTCAACTGAAGATGCTTCAGAAATATGGTGTTAATCAAAAAAGAAGTAGAACAAAAACAAGAAAAGAAAATGCAATAAAAAATTTTGTAAGTATATATACTTTCTGTGCCAATATCAAAGTATTTCTCCAGAATAATGTTAATTATCCAATTCTCCAGAATAATGAGTTAGTCATAATGATTATAATTTGTAATAAAAAAATTATCTATAATTTAAGATTGTGGATATAGTTTTTATTTTTGGAAAAATTATGTTTTTTATTTTAAAAATGCTATTTTTAATTGAAAATGTTAAGCCAGTTCAAAATATTCATATAATTCATATTCTTTTAGGCTTTACTTTTTTTATTAACTACCCATATACATTGTGCAAGTTCTAATACCTTTTGAGTTCTTATTCTTAGTACTGTTTCTCACTCTCAAGATTTTAACTAACTGCGTAACTTGAGAAGGCAAATTGGGAAATGTGTTAGTGCTTATTTAATTGCTATTCAAGTTTAATACATGCTGATGCATGCCTGTTTTGATTTTAGTTTAGCATGCCATTAGGAAATAATGTGCTTGTACATATTCATTGTTATAAGTGTCCTGTTACAATAACCCGCTAGCCATAATGCCAAAACAAAGATTCGCTACAAATAGGCTAATTTATTTTAGTAAGTATCTGCTGTGTGATCCCATAATCATTCAGTTTGACATTTCACTAAAAATGCCAAATCATTTTCCCACTACACTACTTAATTTTTGTAAACAAATTGTGAACGTGAATACTCCAAACTTCCCTGCCTTTACTCCACAATTCACTGTTATGCTTCTCTAAATCCTTAAGTTGGTGGGATAAGTGGATGCATGTATGTCTACAGAAAGTCTCTGAAGGCATTTATTGACAGAAGCACTGATTAGTCAAGAATATATGCAAAGTATATAATTTATCATAGAGTTCTCCAGAAGTTTTGGTCATAAAATGAAATAAATAGTTGGAAATAGAGATCATCAGGTGCTGTATTGTCTTCTCAATATCACATCAACAATTCTAAATATTCAATTCTGATTTGATATGCATTGCATATTTTTGTCCATGAAATAAGAAAACAAACTTTACTGACCTAATCATACTACCAAATAGAAGGGGGTTAAAGGAAAAATTTATTTAGTAAAATTAAACTTTGGAATCTTAGGATTCATAGTGTTTAATGTAGGACTTGACTCCAGCAATAATGAGCTCTGTGGTCTTAGACACATTATTTATTCTCTTTGATCTTAAGTTTTTTAATCTTTTAAAATATAGACATAAACATACAAGATTTATGAATAATCAAGAAAAATAAGAGATCATTAAGTGCATATAGTACAGTTCTTGTCACTCAAGAAGTGTTAGTATTTTTGAAAGTTTTTCATATGCCTATGTCAGATGAGCCAATGCACCAGGTAAAAAATTTAGTGATAATTTATCATAATTTTTCTTCCATCCCCTTTATTATCTTTTCTTTTCCCTCTCCCTACCACTATCCCCTAGAATCTGCATTTTTTCTACATTTATGGTATTATCTTCTTTTGATGATATCTGCAGCTGTATGAAAATCTCAAACAATAGGGACTAAACAGGAATGTGTTATTTCTCATGGTTTTGTGGATCTTGTGGTCTTCCTAGACTCGGCTGACCAGTTCTTGTTTGTGATCCCTAAAGAGACTGCAGTCATGTGTCAGCTGGGACAGCAGTGGTGTTAACTGGGTTAATATCAAGATGGCTCACTCAAATGACTGGCATTTGAAACTGGCTATCAGCGGAAGGTCAACTGAAGTTATCAGAACAACTACATGTGAATGTCTGGACTTACCACTTGATCACATTGAGGTTTCAAAGTGAGCACCTGAATAGTAAATTCCCAGGAGAGTCAAGTGGAAGCCTTATGGATTTTTAATTTATTTTAATGTCATCTTCACTATATTTCACTGAAAAAAAAAAAAAAAAAAAAAAAAAAACAAGTTATAGAGCTAACCATATTCAAGTGGAGGAGTCTACAGACAAATTGACAGTGGAAGTACTATCTTTTAAATTGACTGACAAATCTCCTTTACTCATCTTAGGGAAAATAACTCCAAGAAGAACTTGACTATGTGAAATACTTTCTTGGTCACCTGGGACAGCTAGGGCATAGACATATACCTTGGACTCAGTCATACACATACAGCTGTCATACATCGGACCTTAGGATCTATAACTAATGGCCCAAGAGGGCCCATATGGGAAGTCATTTATGGCAGAGGTTTTAATCATGGCAGTGTCACTTAGCTTCCGAGGGTAGCAGTTCCTGCTTCAACGGCAGTGGTAAGTCTTCAAAGAACAATCAGAAAAGTCAGTGGTAGTTTCTGCGCCTTAGCTCTGAGAGAACAGCTTTAATTTGTCTGTCTTAATAGTGACTTGAGTCTGTCCTTATGTCTTCTGATTCTCACACACTAGATTTTTCAGTGCCTCTTTTAGTGACCAATGATCTTTTAATATACTCATTTTTGTTTACTTTAATCAAGATTGTTATTTCTTGTATTTAAGAATTATGATTGATAAAAATAATTACGTTAATAAGTTCTTATTAAACGAGGCACTTCTCCCAACATATAATGCTGTAACATAAAATCATATCATGTTTGATGATAATTTCTATAGGCATAAATATATTATTCTAGTGCTTACAGTCTTAACAATAAATTATTAAATTGTTTTATGCTTCATCTGTATTATATATCATTTAGTTCAAGCTCTACAAATGTACTGTCATAGTAAGTACACAGTTAAATGTACAGCTCATCTTTCTGTGTTTGCCCCTGGGTGCATATATTCAAATACAGAAATAAGATTTTTTAATTATATATGAAACAAAATTATATATGTGTATTTTAGAATATATATTTTAGAAAGATATTTTAGGTATTTTAGAAGAATCCCTAGGAAAAAAAATACCCAAGGAGGTAGAAGTACTAGGTGAATTTCTGATAGAATTTTCATGTAATCTACTTGCTGAAAGCCAGGACACTAGATATTCATGAGGTTTGTGTTATTAGGAGCAAGGAGTGAGGGTATACTGACCAATGGGATTCTAATAAGTAAAGAAAAGAAATTCTCCAGGAAATATTGATCCTAAAATGATTGTAGTAATTTATTTAGTGGTTATACATTAATTTGCATTGTTATAACCAATAATGATTTTTCTCACATTATTAGAAATGTTAGAATAAATATCATAAAGCTGAGTACCAACTGAAAGAGCATACTGTAATTTTAATTCTTGTTTTAATATTCAAAAAAAGTTACTAGCAATATGAATCCAATTTGAAAATACAATTGGATGTAAAATAAAAGAGAGGAGAACTATTGCTAAGTACTACCTGGGGCCCACAGTCAATTGCAGCTAAATCACAACGAACACCATCTGAGTACTAAATGTCCCTCAGCTTTGACTACAACTTCAGAATGATGAATTTTTCTTACTTTATACACGTAAATGTCTCATCTCTCAATTAGTAGATACATAGATTCTCTTCAAAATATTTCGTATCAGATGATGTGTTTAAGAGGGAGAGGGAAAGAGAAGTAGAGTCAAGAGTTAACAGTGTAAAAAGTGAAGAAAATTTTAAAAAATACAAATTTCACTCATGTCAACCCCTTTCTATTTTTAGCAGCAAACCACCTACCAAAGTATACATAATCAAGGCATCTATTAAAGTTCCAATAAGATTGTACTTCTGCATACCCCTCCCCCCAAAAGAAAATGCTTGTTAACTGGTGATTTTTCTCCTCACTAAATTATGTGAAGAAATTCCTCAGTTTTGGTAAGACAGCTGAACATTCATTAGGAAGAATGATTATGACAAGTTATAGCAGTAATAGTAGTTAGAAAATTAACTTAGGCCTGATGTCTGAAAAAATAATGTACTGAATATTCTTCCATCATTTAGTGGAAAAAACATGTCATATATGTTTTTTATGTCTTCTACTCTCTTCCTAGTACTTCTCTCATTAATTGTTGAAGAGTAGTTAAACCACAATATCTTCCGAAGACATCATCAAGATATGAGTGATTCATGACTTTTACATTAATGTTTTTTTAAAAAGTGACAGTGATGATCATGTAAATATTTACCTAATTAATTTGATTGCTGTTCTATAGTAACAAAAAATGAACCGTATAACATCAATGATCAAAACAATCTTATATTCCCCAAATAACTGGCAAATACCTTAGTGCTAGAAGTTGTATTAAAAATAAAACACAAAGCAACTTGTATATGCTTATAATGAACCTAACATTTTTCTCAGTTAAATATTAAGATAATGTCAATGTTTGAGTAGTATTATTGATCTTTATCTTATTTTTAAGGAAATTCAGACAGAGGGATTTATAAATTTTTCGAAGATCACAATTGACAGTTTCTGAAGGCATTTCTGAAAATGTACAACTAACTTGAAGTTAGGTTTATTTTCAATTATCATTAAAAGTAGTACAGTTGTTCAAATTTATGTTTTAATATTGAAGAATACTTAAGTGATTGAAATGGGAATTCTGCTTGGGAAATGAAGTGAAAAGAGCACACTAAGTAAAGCACACTCTATTATAATTTGAGAATACTGTGACTCAATGGGATAATGTTTATAATTATATTTCCGTGCTTGAGATTGATTATTATACCATATACTCTTACAGAAATTTAAGTGGGCCCTTTTAGTATACGAGGCTTTGTTGTTTGTGATATGTTCCCACAGAGAAATGCTGTACATTTTACCCAGTAAAATATGAATATTTAGGAGTAGCCATGTGGACATTAGCGTTTTTCATTTTGTTTTCTCAATGCACACTATTTCACTGGAAGACAAAACAAGAAATCTGATCTTATTGTAGTAGCATAACCCAAAATATATTCTAACTCAGGAAAAGTCTGATCATAAATATAATCATAAAAGTACTTAAATTAGTATTTATTCGGATAAAATATAATTTCCCTCTGATTTCTAAATTTACTCTTTCACTTTAAAATAGAAATATAATTATTCATCAGCTTGTAAAGCAAAATTTAATTATTATTTAATGCTTACATTGCTCCTCCTCAATTATTTCATAATTCATTAATGACGCCCAGCTCATTTCTCCTTTAGGAATGGTATATAATTTTAAGTTTCTACCAATAGTATTACAAATTATTTTTTGTTTTGTATTTTTTTCCCTTACCTTGGGTCTTGAAACTGGATTCTTGGACTTTGTATGGTCTGCACTTTAGCCATCTCAACAGCCTAAGCCATAAAGGCATAACATAAAGTCCTGTAATTTCTTAAAGTACACTTCAGATACCAGTTTACCTTGTTACACTCTATGTAGTTTCCAGATTGTCTGCATAGAAATTGCATCTGATTTTAAATAAAATTTGCAGGTCATATTCATTCAGTCATTTGACATGTATTAATTGAGTCATAGTCTAGCAGCAAGTAATGTAAGACTGAAAAAACAGACACCCCTCATGCTACAGTAGAATTTTATTCTAGTGGGAGAAGACAAAAAATCATAATTAAATATATAAATGCCTATGATAAATGTTATGTCGAAAAATTCATAAATTTAGACAATATAGACCTTGGGATGATGATGATGTTTTAATGCATGTGGGTCATATGTGGCACTTAAACAGACGTGGATGAAAGAAGGAACCTGGTCCTTTGGGAAGCCAGGCTGTTTGGAGCCAGGATAAGATTCTGTGATGGGAGAGCTTAGTGTAGCTGAAGGACAATGTAGGAGGCCCAAGTCGCTGAGTAGCATGAGGTGAGGGGGAAGTTGTAAAAAATAAGTAGAGCAATTTGAAATTTCATGACTTACCTATGACCATAATGAAAAGCAACTTTTCCATTGACAGGTAAAAGGCTAACTTTGCAGTCATCTAAATTGTGAATTAATGTATCTTCCCTTCAAAATCATATAAAACATCATGAAAGTATCACTATTAGAGCATTGTGACATGATATGCAGTCATTATGATTAAAATTTGATGGGGAGAAAAATGACCAAATGAAAATAGATGGATGCTTTTGATGTCTGTGTAGTTCTCAGACAGAGATAAGACATGACTAAGTATTCCAACATGACCTCATGCCAGTACTGCAGTATATTTTTAACTTTTACCATACTTTGTTTTCCTACCATTGAAAACCACACACCAATTAATCTCTTCAAAGTTTACCTTTATTAACATCTTTTCTTTGCAGAACATATGGATAGAGGCTAAGATTTAGGCATTGTTAAATGCAAACATATTGTAATAAAATACCACTTTAATGTTAGGAACCATGAAGCTAACAATAAAAAGCTCTTAATATGGTATAAACATACTTTTATGCATGTTTGCCTGCACTGACAGCATTTATTTCTTACAGCATTAATATAAAGATGATTTTTGAAGACTGCCTCATACCCATTTTCCAAGAGAGGGAACTAAAATATAGAAATATCATTTTCCAAGTTGATATAGATGTTGCGTGATTAGATTAGAATCTGACCCTGAGCTATCAGGTTCTAGAATCCATGCTTTAACCACTATGCAATATAAAGCTTGAGTGAAAACAGTAAAATAAACACAGTACGTGAAATGCATTATAACCAAATGTCAGAATTAATCAAAATGTTAACCAATAGTTTTCCAAACTTAATAAATCCAACTATTCATTCCTTTAATATGTATCTTTTATTTATGCCCATGCACATATGTCATGTTATTTAAAATACATATTTTAATGATTCCAATTACCTTGTTCTACAGTTTCCTATTCTATTTCAAAGTACATGGAAAATGTTAATACTATTATCACTTTCAAAATGATTATTTTAATATATCTATGAGATAACATTGAGTAATATGTTACTTTTAATTATTTGAGATGATCCCAGAATTGTAAAAAATCTTTTTTTGAACGAAAGAATCTTTTTAAATTTTTATTTACTTTTTTATTATATTTTTAAGGAAAGGTGCAGCAGGAATGAAGGTAAATCAAGGCAGGAAGAGAGAGGAGGAAGGAGCACTTTATTTTTATTTAGTTGTTCATCTTGGCTGTGTCCCCAGCCCCTGGATGGGAACCTGGGTCCTTGGAATGTGTGTGGACTGAGTCTAATCTCTACTCCATCAGGGCACACCAGATGGAAGTATGTTTACTCTTTCAGAATATTATCTATTATCTTGATAAGGGACTCTAGAAAACAGTATTAAAATGTCTAAAGATAAAAACAAATGTATAGCTCTTGAGACATGTGCTGTTTACTAAATTTTGTTGTTCTTATTGGCCTGGCATCTTTTTTTTATACAAAGCAATATGATAACCTATAATTATGTATCCATTAATCATTCTAATATTATATAGTTGAAGCTCAATTCTTAGAGACTCTTTCTCTGAGTATTTTGTCATAAAAACATGTAGTGAATATGGTAACGTATGAGATAGGCGTTTGGAATTAGTAAACACTGGAGAGGAGAGAATAATATTTCAAACTGTGAGTTTGGTACCTCTCTTCTGATCATTCTCACTCTAGAAAGCATCCACAGGTATTCTACCCATTATTATACATGCACTCTGTATTTTCAAGCTAGTTAGATGAGAATTCAAAGATCAATGAAATTATTTTAAGTTACCAAATTTTAAACACCCTTAATTTTCTTGGAAAGATCAACGTAACGATTAAGTTGGACTACTTTATGTAATGTTATAGTTATTGTATAGTGATTTGCATATTCTGGCATAGGTATGACAAAAGGCTTGCATTTCCAGAATGTCAAAGCAAGTTAGCCATCGTTACATAATTTTTTTATATTTAAGGTCTAATGACTCATGTTGGACTCCTTTTTGTCACGATGTATTATTATATGTTAAAAATTAAGAGTAATGGTGTCAGAAAACATGAGGCATTTAACATATGAGCTAATGTTTTCCATAAATATTTCCCTGCATTCACATTTCTTGTCTCAGATGAATGTCTATGGAAAGAGCTTCATTAAAGTATTACGAAAAAGATATTTACTGAGAGAAATACAAAATGATTAATACAGAGCCGTCATCTAACACATTGGAGCTGATGGTCCTGCCATTAAAAAGGAGCTATAAACAACACCGCTTGAAATAGTGATTTTCATTAATGTAACAGTGCCCTCTATGTTCAAGAGTCTGTAACAAAGAGATGAGTAATATTAATCTTTGAATAGTTAATGAAACCTGATATTTTCACATCCGTTTTTATGCATAAAGGTGGAATTGACTTCATAACTTGCTTATCTGCAAATTCTATAGACTATCTTCATATAACTTAAATTAAGATGCAATTAAGATTTTATAAGAAAAAAGAAGGACTCAACATTTTAAATTCACAGTTGTTAATTTCTTTAGAGAATAACCACTGACATGCTTAAAGATTGAAAGCAGACATGATTTTTATAATGAAGATAATACATTTCAATGTTGATGATATTTAAGTTTTTAAAAGAATAGAAATATACTTGACTTTGATATAAACTATAAGCACGATCATAGATTTTGTTCAGAGTAGTTTTGTGTAAAATGTAAGTAAAACCTGGCTTAGTTATATAGAAACCTTTTACAAGAAAGATTTTTTTCTCATAGAATTTATCTTAGAGGAATAGATGAAATGTACTTTTAGAAGCTACTATTGATAAAACTATTTCTACTTCCTTCCCACTCTAGTATTTGTAATGTATTCATTATTTCACAATGTAAAAATTTGGATTATTTCACAAATTTGCCCTCACAAGGGTAGAGGCAGAAATGAAAATTGCAATAGAAAAGTCTAACTTTTTTAAGAATTTAATTAAATAGGAATGATTCTAAACACTTATTTGTTTTTATTATTAATTTGAAAGGTATTATCTGTTAAGGTATCTATTAGTTTGCATTGTTTACAATCTATAAACACTTATAAATATTTAATTATCTAATGTAAAATGCAATGCACAATATGGATATTTTGGTTAAGGTATTTATGTTAAATTTTCCATTTATGCAATTGAGGTACAAAGTAATTGCTAAAAATAAGAAGAATGGGAAGATGGAAGAAAGTAAATTAACCAAAGTTGGAATTTTTTATAAACTGCTCACTAAATTAAAAATGAGAACAGCCATAGGATTTCTAAAGAAAACTAAACTTTTTTGTCATATAGAGTTTGAGGGCCAGAAAACAGAAAACGTGAATGACCTTTGACTGGTTTCAAGAGTATGTTCAAGAATAAAGTGTTTTGCAAATTATTATTACATTTCACTTTTAATATTTAGAAAAGTATTAAATCAATTGCACTGAAAATATTTAATTTTCTAAAAAATATAGAAATGTAATTTTAATATTATTTTTTAAACTAAGAAAAACAGAAAGTGAGTATGTTTACTTGATTTTTCTTTCAAGAATATAGAAGAAAAAATCTAACAATGTGAGTGTTTTTTAAATACTGTGATAGGTAGCACACATAGAGCTATAGAGCAAACTTGTCTATTCAAGAACCTATTTCACAGTACTAAAAAAGCTAATATAAATGCGACTAAAGTGGGATATTTATATGAGATGTGATCATCTCATAAATTTTCATTAGATTAGTAGATATTTTGGGCAAGAAAGATTCATTGACCATTAACCATGTTTTTTAGCATTCTTGTTTAATTGAATGCGACTATATCCCTATAAAGCTGAAAAGTATACAAAAGTAAAGGTATTCATTATTACCCATTGAAATGTACTAATTTGTGAATTTTTTAAAAATCGTGAGAAAGGAAAACATCCAATTGATTCTAATTTGAGGTTAAGCAGATGCTGAGGACACTTTAAAATAAGAATGCTTGGAATTATTGACCTAGAAAAGATTATGATTTAATGTATGTGAAATTAGTAGACAAGGACTAGAAAAAGAGTGAAGGGAATATACAGTGCTGCTCTCCATTTCAGCCTAACTTGCAAAAAGAAGTTGAATCTAAGCACTTCTTCTGTGCAATATATCATCATCTTGGTTACCAATGACTTCCTTGTTAGATCCTGAGTCCTTAACTCAGGCAATCATCCACCTACTCCCACTATCTGGCCTTTCCTTACTACAATATATTATTTATGTAGTAGCTGAGTGACTTTTCAAAATCATCAATCCAGATAATAAGCTCCATGAGGGAAAGGACCCTGACAGTGATGAATTCACAGAAGCTGTAGCTCCTAACCCATGTGCCCGTGCCTGACCCACAGTATACAGAGAACAAACTTCAGTGAAACATGTGGAATGAGTGTATGACCATATAAAAAACTACTTGCAGCATTTCCCTCAGTGGGACCAAATATATTTCAATTTTATTAATTTGACCTAGAAAGCATCTCAGACACAAATTTTATCATTTTAAAATCTCTCTCTGTGTGCTCTTTTCCACCCCTAAAATGGATTCTATTATCCAAAAGCAGTATACTTCTTATAACTCCTCAAACAAAAAGCAAGTTCCCAAGGTAAAATTAGTGCTTATAAATAACGATCATATTGCATTCATATTCATTTCAGTTAAAATGGGCAAATAGTCATACGTAGACATTAATTCATATATACTCATAATTATGAATATACTTAATAAACAAAACATCACCAATTGACAAGGTTTCAGAACAGGTCAAGCATGAAACTTCAGTTATAAAGCCATCTGTGCTGGAATATTAGACTTACTAGTTTCAGTTTGCCTGTTATCTCTGAGATTCATTTTTCTTATATAAGAAATAGAAATAAAGAAACTTGTAATCTGAATAGATAAATGTACAGAACCTTAAAGAGTGAAGGTATTCAAAAATATGTATCAATATTTCAAAATCCTTTATTAAAATATGTCATAAAGTCTTTTATTATAGTGAAGCTATTAACAAATAAGTGAGAATACCACTCAAAAATACTGTAGTGAATGTCTTTATAGGCCTGTTGTTTTCCTATTTAAGAAGATAATTAAGACTTGACCATGACTAATTACCTTAGAGATAGGTTTCCTGCCTCTATTGCAAATTAATTTGTGTCACATAAAGTGCACTAAAACACACATTAAATTAAGTATTCAGTGTCTAGTAATCAATTCATCTTTTAAAAAAATTAAGCATGTAAGTGTATCATTGATGACTTTCATAATTAAAACAATTAACAGAGATTACATAATATTTTTAGATGGAGTCTTCAAACTTTTAACCCCTTATCCTTTACTCAGTTGGATTTATAGTTAAATATGTAGAATGAGTCTAAAGAAATAAAAGAAATGCATAGAATTAATTGTGTTTAGTCTAGTGGATTAATTGGAATTATTTCTGAAATGTTTCTTATGTCAGGTACTATTTTAGGCACTAAGTATATGAAAGTGGGAAAAAAATTGTTTCTACTCTCATAACAATTCAAAACAGCACTTTTTTATTACCTCAGTTCTAAAGTTCAGAGCTCTTACTGCTGTCCTTCGCTAGGCTCTCACAAGAATGAAAACCCAAGTTTTGGGAAGGGGCAGGTTCTATTCTAGTTTGAAGTCCCTGAGAAAGAATTTGTTTCCAATATTGTTCACATGTCAGCTTCCTTGTAGGTTGTCAGTTAAGCATCATCCCTTGCTCTTTGTGGACACTCATTGCATATGACCCATTCCATCTTCAAGCCAGCTATAGTGTTAAATTCTTGTAATTTTAATATCTCAGTCTATCCTTTCTGCTACCAACCAATGGAAATTCTGCTTCTTAAAGGGTTCATCCGATTGGGTTAATTTCATAGGGATGAATGGATAATGTCACATCTTTTTTCAAAAATAGTTCTATTATTTATTTGTTTATATGCTAAAATTTGTATTATCTTAAGGTCAACTTAAGTCCCTTCACACCTGTACCTATATTAGTATTTGATTAAGTAATCAGCAGGCAAAAATCTTGAGAAGAGGGTATATTTAGAATTCAGACTGCTGCAAAAGGTGGCAATGACACTTAAGAAAATAATTGAAATGCAATTATGTCAGGCCATAATAAGTGCTATGGAAAAAGTAAAGTAAGTGGGGCATAAAACATGTTCTTGTGGAAAAGCATTATCAACTCACAGTCTATAGTTTGAAACATAAAACATTCTCAGTGAGACCTCAGCTCTGGAAATGACGGGCTATAAGGTACAATAATATCTTTCCCCCACAACCCAAATATGGTGTGTATTATTCCAATGTATATTCTTACACTGAAACTTGAAACAGAAACCAGACTTTTCAAAACTGTATTAGGATTCACAAAACATAAATTGTACCAAAACATAACAGCAAGATGAAATATCTAAGCACAAATCTTTTTAACATCAGTTTATTCAGTTCCATGTGTTCCAAACTAAAACGCAGTTCAATTGACCGAAGAGTAACTCTGTAGAGATCTATGTTTTAAAGATTAGGCCACCTATCTTCCAGCAGCAATTTATTTGTCAAAATTCTTTCAATACCTGTGATACCCTTCTATGACTTATTTCAGTACCCTAATTGCTATAAATAACCTCCCCTAAATCTCCATTTTGAGATCCTCATTGATCCTTGTGATTTTTTTTTTTTTTTTTTTTTGCTGGAGTCAGCTAGTTAACCTAGTTAACACCAGAATATCCTTGGCAATCTTAGACTAGTGAAGCTTAACAAGCAAGATTTGGTCCAGTACATTTTTGACACTGAAAGAAAGCTCAATTCTGCAATTGAGTTGTACATCTGATATATTTTGGGATCTTCTCCTGGTGAGGTTGCCCTGCCCATGGGTATAAAGCAAGTTTTATACTGATTTATGAACGTCAATCATTGCAGTCTTCAATATTAGGTCATCTTCTCTGTCCTAGAAGAGTCCAGACTTCTTGGTCATTAGTCAAATGTGTGCACATTTTCTTTTTAACAACCTTCCAAAGCATATTTGCCACTAAGCATGCACTCTATCATTCTCTATGGCTCTTTAAGGCTTTAGGTCTCCACCAAAGTTCAGAAGATGTCATTCTGTAAAACGTGAGATAGTAAATCTTCAGGACTGGTCTCTGCTGTAACTGCTCAAATCTATATTGAAGCATGAAGACACATGAAGAAAATATGTAATAAATGTGCAAAGCTATGTTCCAATAAAAAAATATTTACCAAACATGTGTTAGTCTGAATTTAGCCTGCTAGCAGTAGTTTGTTGACTATTGGTTTATAAGAGTAGAAGAAGGAGATCAAAAAAAAATGACCTCTTAGCTAGATTCGAAACTCACAAATTCAAAATGTCACATCACACGAGTGTTCTTTGGAAAAACGTTCTGTCTGTTCACCTTTTCAAAATCTTACGAGAGCTAACATAGCATTGTCTTTGTGTTTCTAAGAATATTTTGTTTGATACTTTACCCAGGAGTGGGGGTGTTTTGGGGGTCACAAGTTTGCAATGACTGGTCTTTTGACAAATTCTAGAAAGATATGGCTTTATGACTATAAACATCACTGACTTTTGCAGTTGTCCTGAGGTTTTAAAATCTGTTCCCAAAAGACTAAAAATCTGCTTCTTTCATATCTCATATTACAATCCAAACTAATATGCAAATTTCTCTAACTAACATAATTTCACCAGGAGCAATTTGGAATTGCAGTGACAGTTAGAGGAACTTTTGATATGAACAAAGTCGTTCATTTGAAAGGGGTCATAAAATAAACATTCAATGAGTCCTATTTTAAGGTCTATTACAACCTACTGGAGCTCAGTTCTAATGGACACATATATAGGATTTATATAAATTGAAGGTGAAAAAATTAAGACATTTAAAAAAGTTAAACTTTAATTGCTTTAAATGATTTTACTCTTCCAAAGAAAACACTTTTCTCCTCAAAACAGCACTGTGAAAAGCTAGATATTACACATTTTTTTGGAAAATTCTAAAATTTAGTGAATTAAGATAATGCTCTTGCCTTGCATGAGATAAGAAAAGCATGACAAAACATTTAAATACAATTTAGTCTTTAAGATATTAGTTGTGAATTAATCTGTATATATTGTGTTGAAAAGTTAATTAGATCTGATGAATAGAACACTTTAAAAATATAATTGCAATATTGGTTTTAAACAATTCTGCTTCTTTCTAATTTTATTGCAATTTATGCAATATTCTACTTTATACAAGTCAGAATTGTCCATTCATCTTATGATGAACACTTAGGTAGTTTCTAATTCTTTGCAAATAACACTGCACTAAGCATGGGCATGCATATATCTCTACGAAATAATTTTTTTCTGTTTTTTTTTTTTTTTTGGTAAATAGCCATACATACAATGTTACTATAGATTTAAAATATAGTTTGAAATAAGGAAGCTGAGTTGAACAAGCAGTGGGCACCTACTATATGATGCTCCTTATTTTGCACACATGCCAGTGGTTGAATCACTTGGAAATGATCAGACTGTGTATATGTATGCATATACATGTATATGTATCTATTTTTTTCCTTTGTTCAGTATGAAATCCATATATCTTGCCTTCAGAGATAAGAATAAACAGAAAACAACTGTTGTTAGATTTCCAAAGATGTTATGGACATCAAACTAAAACAATGTTACTAGAAGCAGCAATTGTTTACCCAGATCAAGATGATACACAAATTTCATAAGTTGGTAAGCTAACCACTTATATTTTTACCAGAAATTTTGAATCTCTCTGAATATTATGACATAAAAATTCATCTCAGTGCTAAATAAAATCAGTAAAGTGATTGCTTAGGATGGAGTGGGTGTGGGTGTTTGGACTGAGAAATATGAACAAACTTTCACAGGTGATTGGAAATACAAATTTTGATAAAGGTTTTAGTTGTACTCATTTGTCAAAGCTCATTGAATTTGCATTGAAGAGGTGTACATTTCACCTCATCTATGTTATGACTTAATGAAATCAATCAATAGGTAAATAAAAATACCTGTTAAATAATAGCCTACTTCTTGTTCATATAAATACCAACTGAGTCAACAATTTATGCAACATATAGAGAAATTCAAATTATGATTCAGTAATATTTAATTTAACTATTTAAAAATAAACTTTTTAATCTAATCCTTGACTTTCAGAGATATTCACTTTGCCATTTATCAAGTGTAAAATAGGAATCAAGCACATGCTTTTATTTTAGAGAGCCTATGAAGAAAAAAAATACTAATAACTGAATAGTTATTGAATTAGTAAGAACTTTAATTCAAGAAACAAAGAATGCATAGGTTTTTTTCATGTATTTTATTACTTTTGGAAGAAAGTACTAGTTTTATTTACAAATGTCCATACTACAACAAAATAGGTTAGGCAACAACTCAAGTCTATTAATATTCAAATTTCCTTCTTTATAAGCATTGCTAAGTCTAGTGACTTCATAAATAATTACAATCAATAGTAATGTCCTTTAAAATTAAGACTATGTAGATTTATTAACACTTTATTTTTTCTTAAAGAATTAAAATCTGTGTTCATGAAAAACAAGGACAAGTGACTAAGTCCTTGGACTATCCTGTCTGAACAGAGTATCTTTACTCACCTAGGATTTTGGGTCAAACCCGATAGTTTACACCAACTGTATGGTCTCTAGTGGGACATTGTCTTTGTAGTATATTTGATCTCTGCACAGGGTGAGACTGAGTAACCAAGGTCAACCAGATAGGACTCTGTGAACACCTAACTGACCAACAGTGAAATCCCAGGCAGCAACACACAGACGAGTTTCCCTGTTTGTCACAAATCTTGACAGAATTAAGCACAGGCTGTGTTACACTATTAAACGAGGAAAACTGAAATGTTATGCTTGTTCACTCCTGAATTTTGCCCTATGTACCTTTTAGTATTGTTGAATTATTTATTAATCAATTTGTTATTTATCCATTTTTACCCAATTTTATTAAAGAAACATTGCATCATAACATTACATAGTTTTAAGGTGTGCATCGTTATAAATCAACATCTGTATATACTATAGCACATTCACCACCACCATTTCAATTCTGCCTTCAAATTAAATTGTATGCTATTGTATTGCTGATTGAAATCAAAATTCTTTCACTGTAATACATCATAGCTGTAAGTATAACCAAAAAATAAAAAGAAAACTATACAACTGGAAACCACACATACAAATGAATAATCTTGCCATAACAGAATTTTTAAATTACTTTTATTGGTGAAATAACTTATGAATTGATTTTTAGAAGCCAAAACAAAGAACTAGACAATAGAAGAAAAAAAGCTCAAAATGTTTTCTATAAATGTTATTATAATGGCACATTTAAATGAAAATGATGAGCAAAAAGGGTATCCACTAAGATGAAAACAATCAAAAGGTGAATGAAAAGGAAATAAATATAGAAGAATGTAACTCTATTTAAAAATGAAACCTGAGACATAAAAACTTCAGTGTTTAATGAGAACAACTTTATAAGAATTAAGTATGAAGTAACAATTTCAGTAATATAAAATTCAAATGTCACAAGAAAGATAAGTATGTATAAGATAAAGAAAAGCTAAAGAATAAAATTAATTTAAATAGCCCTTCAATATAAGTTTACATGCCCCTTCCAGAAAAAAAAAAAATCAAGGAAGGGTGAATAAAGAATGATCAAGTTCCCTCACTGTGGAGCTGCAAAGAGAGAGAACCATGCTTTCATCATCACAATACATTTTAAAACCTGTGCTTAGTGAAGAACAGTAGACATGCCTGGGGTTCTCTAGACACTAGAGAGGAGTGGGGAGGGAGAACCCTAACTCCCAGTTTCCAAAGAAGTAAACAGGGGCCTAAGGCAATCTTGCTGCCCAGACCAGGAGCTGAAGGAAGCTAGAACCAGTCTCATATCTAAAGCTATAGTCACCACGCACAAAGGTGCACAGAAGACCTATCTGCGAGTCACCCTCCCCTTCTCCCTGTTTCTGAACTGCAAAGCTGAAATGAGTACCATCCTGAAGATCAAGGGAGCTCACAGGGGAAGACTGAACTTGAACACATACCTTGAATTTCAGGATACAAAAAGCAGCTAACAAAAAAGTTTCATTTGTGCACACTGAAATGAATTCTATGAAAAGAAAGTTAAAAAAATCCTATTCGCAATAGAATCAAAGAGAATAAAATACTAAGGAGGCAAAAGAATTTTTTACTGAAAGGAAACACTTCATTGCTAAAGAAATTACAGCAGATACAAACAAATGGGATAATATTCCAGGTTCATGAATGACAAGTTATAATATTGCTAAAATGTCAAAGAACCTATATATTCAGTATAATCCCTATCAAAATCCCAAAATATTTTGTACAGAAATAGAAAAAATATATGGAACCATAGTATATCACTAATAAAACAGTCTTCAGAAATAATAAAATGAGACATCATACCTTCTGACTACAAACTATATTATAAAGCTATATTAATCAAAACCATATGGTACTGGCATAAAGAGTGATACACAGATCAATCAAACAAACTAGAAGACCTAGAAATATATGTATGCATATATGTTCAATTGGTATTTAATACTAAGAATACGCAATGGAGATAGGACAATCTCTTTACTATGTGGTGCTGAGGAAACAATATCCTTTTGCAAAAGAATGAAATTGAGCCCCTATACCATACAAAAAAAAATCAACTGGAAAAACTGTTAAAATCTTAAACATAAGACTTGGAGTTTGTAAAACTCCTGGAAGAAAATAAGGGAAAAGACTTATGACATCAGCCTTAGTAATGATTGAATGGTTATGTTACCAAAAATAGACATCAAAAGCAGAGATAAATTGAACTACAGTGAAATAAAAATCTTCTGCAAGACAACAGCAGCAATTAATGCCAACAATGACAAGCAAGTAACCAAATGAAAAAGCAACCTCTGGAATGGAAGAAAACATTTGTAAACCATGTATCTGATAAAAGGTTAATATCCAAAATATATAAAGGTAACCTACAACTCATTAACAAAAGGACTAAGACTTGGAAAGAGATTCCAAAATATCAAACTAGTAAGATCTTGAGCTCATCTTCTTCCCACACACAACCAAACTGCTTCTAGATACAAATTAACCACCTTTGTAAAAGAAGGGAGAGTGGGAGTTGGAGAGTTGTCTCTACAAGGAAAAGTGATAGAAAACATCAGAAAGTGTAGGCAAAGCTGAAATAAGAGTCTCACTAGGAGTATCACTCTGGCATTGCCGTCCAAGATCAGAAGGGACACCAGTGATAACCTGCCATTTTCCAGGGACTGAAAGATTTGTTCCCAAATTGGGAGATTCAGCAACTGAGAACTGCACCAGAGAATGGAACACAAACATCCTGGTGTGGAAAACATAGGGGCTTTCCTTTTAGGAACAATAGGATAAAAGGGCAATGAGTCTTCAGGACAGAGAACAAAGGGAGTCAAAAATTAAATGTGTACAGACCTAATACAAGGATTTTTATTTGTTGAACCAAAAAAATTCAGTGGAAGGAATAAGAAAAAGGGACAACCTTAAAGTGAACAGAATCTCTGCTGTGCATCTTTGCCTTTTCTTTTAAATTATTTTATTAAAGGAATATTTATTGTAACATTAAATAGGTCTAAGGTATACATAGCAATATATTATGTATGTATATAATACAATAGATTCACCATTATTTAATTTTTTCTTCCATTATTTACTTAATCTCCTTTACCCTTTTGTCCCTCCCCCTCCCCATCTCTGCCTGCATCCACTGATATTAGCTTGCTTTTGATAAGCCAATCATTTGATTTATTTCATTTTAAAGTCTGTATTTAATTTAGTTCATTCATTTGCTTGATGTCTCTATACACCACATATAAGTGATATCACATAATGTTATCTTTTTGACTTCCGGCTTGCCTCACTAAGCATAATTCTTTTCAGGTCCATGAATGTTGCTGCAAATGGCAGAATTTCACATTTTGATAGCTATGTAGTATTCCATTGTGCATGTATATCACATCTTCTCTATCCACTTCTCTCAGTGGACATTTAGGTTATTTCCAGTTTTTGACTTTTATGCATAATGCTGCAATGAACATGAGGATGCATAGATCTCTGAATATAAGTTTTGTGTTTTTAGTGTATATAGCCAGTAGAGGAATAACTGGATCATATAGAATTTGCACTCTCAATTTTTTGAGGAATCTCCATACTGGGACTCCATTCTAAGCTCTCTCTCTCTTTTTTTTTTTTTTTTTTTTCCAGTGTAGTGCCAGCATTCACAATGCTGTATTGGAACTAAAGTCAGAGCACTGAGCTCTCCGGCATTCACCACAAGCAGCCCTTGTGGTCAGAGGAAAATTTGTTCTGGAAGCTACCATCCAGCACATGCCTAGGGTTGTGGCAGATAGTCTAAACTTGAAAATCCTGGTCCAGGTAGCTGAGCACTTTTGTGGAAATTATGGTGTATCTTGATGGGTAATCAGTGGATACTATCACTTTTAAGTTTTTATTTGTACTGATGCAGACTAGGACAGTAATATTGGCTTTTTCTGAGCATTTGTTACATAATCAAGTATTATTCTAAGTTACTTGCAAGGCTTTTCTTATTCAATCAACAACAAATCTATAAGAAAAATAATAGATTTTACAATGTGGTGGGAATAGATTTCAATGACATTTTACAAATGGTGAAGTAGAAACATTGAAGATTGAATAAGTTAGTAAAATAGAATTAGAATATAAAAACATTATTCTACTTTATAATATAAACAACCATAATCCTATATTGCATATAGGTAGGCATTTCAAAAATATTTAGACTGCTTTCTCTTGAGGGGTCATAAAAAGGTTTGCTGACTCTCTCTGATTTTGTATTTGGTAAAATGTATATTTCACCCTTCTCTTTTGTTTCATTTCCCTAACTTCTTAATGTCATATGGCAGTTGAATATACCGGATTGCGCATAATTACAGCAAATGCAGCCTTGTCAAAAAATAACAAAATAGTTAAATCTCTGTTTAATAAATCTAAGTTAAAAAATCACAATAAAGTAAAGGAAATTATGATAAATCAAGGAAATTTCTCTCAGAAAAAAGAAACACTCTAAATTTAGAGTATTTTATTTCTTTGGTCTAATTCAAATAATTGAATTTCTGATATACCTTCATACTGGAGATTTTTAACATGTAGAAGAAAGAAAGACTTTCTTTTTTTCTGACAATGCACAGACAATCAAAAAAGTTAATTAGTTTTAGCATTCCCATTTCCTTTCCATACACATTTTGTGAGATGAAAGTTTTTTTCCCCTGATATTTGTTAATCATTTATATACTAGCAAAAAGGTCAGTATTAGTAGAGGTAATAGAGAGGAGCACTGGTAAGATCTTTGAATTGTAATGGACCAATATATCCAAATTGGGGCATATTAAGAGATAAGATATTCAATGTAGATCAGATTAATATTCTGTCATGTAAATCTAAAATCATAAGCATTATAGAAGCATAAATATTTGGGTTTAAATATCAGCCAGGCTAAGCACTATGTAACACTGGCTATACCTTGACCACTAGTTTTTCCTTCTAACAATAGGTAACAGACTATGACTAAACCACTGGGACATTAGGACATTAGAAAATTAGTATAAATAAAGTAAATGTTATTTATTATCAGAATTACAATTAATAATGACACAAATTATTCATAATATTCTGGCTTTGAAAGATGAAAATTTAATGAAGCTATAGTTTTATTTTCATGTGCATTTTTGTTTATATAATGATGTTATTTTTACTTTTAAAAGTTCATGGAGCACTAGTAGCTCCTTAAATTTGTCTGAGAAATACTTATTGGCATAAAGATATGAGTTTTAGCTCAGCATCTGTCCAACAAATCATTACTATAAAACCTAAGTTCTATACTTTCAATTATGTCTTCAAAAGTTAAAATTAGATTCATTAACACTATTATTTATATTTACGATTAAAGCTTTTGAGCGTCACATGTAATGGCAAAATTTATCAAGGGATAGCACAAGTCCTACTATTGGAAAGTGTCAGTCTTACATATTAAATAAGATTATACATTAATTCTACAAATATGTGTTGAGTATATAGAATTAACTGAGTTGCATTAAGTACTGGAAGCTCAAAAATGTAGAAAGCAATCATCACTGATGGTCTCTGACACAATAAAATGTAAATTATAAAAACTGCTTTAATAGAGTACTAACTGATTTAGAAGGACATAAACACAACTAACTTTTCTAAGCTTGCTAAATAAAATTTGTTTGGCAACATATAGCAAAAAGAGTTACTACCACCATGTTTCGAGACACAGGATTGTGGGTAATGTCTTTTGAGCTTTTGTGTATTCTGAATTAGTTTGTTAAATGAATATCTTTGTAGAATTATGCCATTGATGCGATATCATACTTGTTCTTTTGAAGACTATTCAATGAGAGAAAAACCTTTTCTGTAAAGACTGTGTAAAATGGCAGAACTGTTGAGGTTCACCATAGGTCATCAGTTAAAAGTGCAGTATATCTCCTTGAATCTAAAGACTAGCTGTAATTGAGACACTGTTGAAATGGATTCTAGACAGAACATATTAGTGAAATCATGACTTCAAAATGTTTATTTACCAGTAATGATTGAATGGAATCAATAATTTCATTAATAATGTATATAGGTACTTTAATGAGTAGAACCATAGTATGAAGTATACTGTAATCAATGAGTGTCTATTCATTCCAAGTTTAATATTTGGCCAAATTGTGCTGTTAAAAGGAGAAATGGTGGAGAAGTCCATGCCTTACCAAAAAAATCTTTTTATAATGGGTTTTAATGCTACAAGTCCCATTTGAATATACATTGGATATTATCTATTTTAATTGGAAGGGTTACAAAGGTGAATCAATGGCAATTTTTTTTTTATGATTAATTGTTAAGTAACAAATATTTCATTTGAATGTGTTTCTTAAAAAGTCAGACTGGCTATATCAACTCTGGTGCATTTTAAATCAATGGGTTCTATGGCCATAGGGAATTTAGGTCACCTGGTTATGAATGTATTGTGACCACCAGTACCTATTAAGGCTGTCAAGTTTTGCAATTAGAACCTCTCGACAGATAATAAAGTTAATTTAGAAACTATATTGTAGAGGAGTAAGGTCATTTAATACTGTTTCATCATTTTTTTTCTATAAAGTATTTTTAGTAAATTTTGAGTTCAAATAGATCAAATTTTGATCTCTGTTTTAGTATATTGGTTCCTTCTATATTCAGGAAAAAAACACTTCTTTCTTCCATCATCATTTCCTTCTTCTTCCTCCTTTTTGTACTCCTCCTTTTTCTTCTTAGTGACTACAGTTTCTAGAGCATAGGAGTTGGGAGAGTCTTTTCATTCTGTCCATGTTTATGCATTTCTTCTTCCACCAAGCCTTAAACAAGGGCTGGGGACATCCCTCATAGTAGTAACTGCTCTGTACAGTTTAAGGAAAGAGTCAAAATCATGTTTGAATTAAACTTCCAGTTTACCAAAATGATGTCATGAATATTTTTCCTTAAAATCCTAAGAATGAAGATATTCACTTTGGTCATAGACTCATAGGCAGCAGCAACAAGTGTGATCATTTTGTAGGGTCCTAGCAAGTAACCGGCTTTTAGGAATGTTGTCTAAGCATTCTACAGCACAACTATTCTTTCTACACATAAGCAGCTACCTAATGTACACACATAATGCAAAAATTATCAACTTTTTTCTGAAAACTATATAGAATGGAGGCTTATGTCTGATTTCTACATAAAGCCAGCAGTCACTGCATACCTTTTTTTCTCAAATGCAGCATTAGTTGTAACTTATGCTACAACTGAGACACATCATTCAGTACAAAACACAGATAGGTCTGAACCAAGACACTTAACTCAAGCCCATTTTAAGTAAGCCACATCTCATAGTCCTGTTCTTAAAAGCCAATTGCCAAATTTCCAATTTGGATTTGTTAATCTGAATTTCAGTATGATTCAACAAACGCAGCACAGAGAAGCACAATTTAAAAAGAAAGATTGCCAGCAGGCAGTAAAATAAAATGAAAGAATAATGATGACTATTGGTGGTGATTACAGCTTAGACAAATTGCTTACACTGACAGCTGTTGAAACCAGCTCTCAAAAAAGGGATGAACACCTCACTTAGTATTTGATTCCAGCATTGAAATTAATGATGTTGTACTACCTCCACCACCAGTTCCCATGGTATGAAAAAGTTTATTACTTACATACGTCTTTCTGAAGTGAGTAGGATGAATTTCCAAGGAATTCAAAAAGGAAACTGGTTCTGCTTTTATGGTGGAGGGAGCGAGGGAGCAGAGCTATGCTGAGATGAAGGGTTTTATGTATGAGCCGAGAATTGTATGCTTTGAGCTTTCTACCACATAAAAAAGAGTACCCAGGCTTATTTTATTTTATCAATTTGCACAAATATGGGGCAGAAGATGAAGGGAAGTGGTGAAGCTTTAGACATCAAACATCAAAAATGGAGTCAATCTTTATTAAAGTTCTAAATGATTCCTCAGGTCTCTGATTGTGATCCAATTTCCTTGTGAAAGAACATTATGATAACATTAAACACCTTTTGGGGTAAAGGTTTATCCTGGATAAAAAAAATTATACCAATATCCATTAATACTAATGGATTAACACTAATGGACAAAGAAACAAATTAAAATTGAACAACACTTAAAAAAATGAATGTGGAAAGCATTAAATGAGATTCAATTGTATATGAAAGAGAATGTGAAATAGATATGATATACACATGCAATTAAAATTATAATTTCTTTATAGAGAATTATTTTATGTGCTGTACCAAGCTGCATATATTACCATTCAATGGTCATGTAATCAAGACTTGATTCTGAATAGTCTAATTTTTCTGCTTAAATTAGCAAGCATTAAAAATGAATTCAAATAATTTAATATTGACTATGATAAACATTGAGAGAGAAGAGTAGCTATTTATTTCACTGCTAAGAAATAAAGCCAGCTGAAATTCTATATACCTAGCAAATTCTTCACTGATCAAAATATTAATATTCAAGATAGAAATGGAAACATATATAACTTCACTAAGATTTAGATATCAATTACATAAATAGCCTGTCAGACTCTTCTGAACATCTAAGGAATACATGACTTATGTTTTGCACAAATAGCCTAAATAATGTGATCATTCATAAATCTATTACCAGAAACCTGATGCTTTTATTTATCATTTATTGCAGATATTATTCTCTGAAAGAACGCATTGCAGATTTGCTACTTTTATTAGAGGAAATGAGTATTAAGTTTAACTACATGTTTTAAAGCATATATTCTTTGGGACTATATTGAGGGGTGTAAAATTCTAAAAAAATCTCGTTTTCTGTATTAACTCTGTAATGCATCTCTACTGACTTCCACATTTTAAATAAATGAATTCTGACAATGTTCCTTATAATTTTATTTTTTTATCTCCCATGGATACTCTTTTAAATATTTTTCTTGCTTCTAAAGAGAAAACTATGAACCAAGATTCTAGATGTCTATAAAAAATACAAAAACACTAAGAGTTTTAATAATAGGATGCTTTTATTTTGAAAAAAAATCATAGTTAATTACAATGCAAGAGAAACTTTAGCAAACGCTCAAGAAATTAAATATACAATGCATAATTAGGATATAGATTCATAAGCTCTAATTTAATAACTTGCTTAAGATCAACAGCTAATTTGTTTGTTCAACCATCAAAGCAGAAATTCAAAGACGTCATTATAATCAAGGAACTAATGTATATCAATTTTAAGAAAAAAGACATGATGTCCACTGGGAAAAAAATAGCAAACCAATTCAATTAGAAATGTAAATTTTTATGCAGTGGTGACCAGCATAGCATTACAGAAAAGAAGCTGACATAGACAAAAGTCACAGTACACTAAATACTACCTATTTAATAAATATACTGGAAATAAAACTAAAAGAGCAATATTATCTCTAAATGTTTGCCATGCGTCTAGAGGAAAATAATTTTACTTTTAATTAACAAAAAATATCTGATCCATGGTGGCTTGAAATGCTAATATATTTACCACATTAGTAGACAATATTTACTGAGCAGTATATTCAAGGAACTGGGATATTTCTATTTTTCTGTACTAATATCCTTAATATGTTACTTTTTCTTCATTTTACTGTAGTACAAGTTAACAAAATGGTAGGCACTGATCCACATGTGGAAAAAAATGTAATTTTAAAAAAGGAAAGATGATGAATTTTGAGATTTTTTTTAATCAAAAGGCAAACATCTGCAAAAATTCTTAGCAAAATATAAACAAGTCAAATTCAACAATACATATCATACATTACCAAGTAGGGTTTAGTCTGGGGATGTAAGGATGATTCAACATAAATTCATTCAATGTAACATGCCACATCAACACAAGGAAATGTAGAAATCATATGTCCGTGGAGAATAGTTTCAGAGAAGAATTTAGCAAGATTCAGCAACATTTATAATAAAAAATAAACTCTCAAAAATGGATATAGAACAAATATACCTCAAAATGCTAAAGACTATATATAATGAACCCACAGCTAACGTCACATTCAATGGTGAAAAACTGAGTTTTTCCTCTAATATCAGGAGCAAGAAAAGACTGTCCACTACCATTAAGCATAATATTAGAAATCTTAGCCAGGGCAATTAGGCAAGAAGAATAAATAGAAAATTTTCATACTGGAAGTGAAGAATTAAAATAATCACTATTTGCAGAAGGCAGCATAATATACGTAGAAAACCTAAAAGATGCCATTAAAAAGTTAAGTCAAAGGCTAAAAAATTAATATAAAAAGTATGTCCCATTTCTATATGTAAATAATGAGCTAGAAGAAAAATAAATTAAAAATAATTCCTTTAACCATTATAACAAAAATAATTAAATACCAAGGAATAAACTTAACAAAGGACACAAAAGACCTATGTATTTGGAAACTATAAGGCATTGGTAAAAGAAATAGAAGACACAAAGGAAAGGTAATATATCCCACATATATAGTCGATTAATTTATAACAAATAAGCCAAGAGTATTCAGTGAAGAAAGTCTTTTTGATAGTGTCAAGCGTTCATTTGCTCACCACCAACTGCCAATTATAGGAAATGAATATTGATATTGAGAGGGGAAAAAAATGCTTTTATTTCAATGACTGAGCACCTGAGTAGAATGGCAAACTAATGTCCCAAACAACCATCTCACCGTCTCAGTAGGGTTCAGGATTTCCTAATTCCAGAGGTGAAGGAAAGGGGTTTGCATACAAGAATGTGGGAGGAGAATATAAGGAGAGGAGCAGACACGCAGAATGCAGGCAACTGTTTCTTGTCATATCTGATGACTATTCCTGGCAGTGCCCGGCCTTGTGGGCTGCACCACTTGACAATTCATTCCAGCATTTCAGGGTTGATTGTATATCAGCAACAAGATTGAGTCTCGGTGGGCTGATGCAGAGAGGGGGGAAAAAAATAAGAAAGAATGGAAAATATAAACGGACTATTTGCTAACCCTTGAATTCATTAGATCTTTATTTTCAACAAGTGGTGCTGGATAACTAGACAGCTATATGGAAGAGAATAATACTATATCACTGTCTAACACTATAAATAGCAATTAGTTCAAAATGGAGGAGACCCGGATATAAGATTGGAAACTACAAAATAATTAGGAGAAAGCATAGCAATACTTTCTGTGACATAGACCTTAAAGATCCCTTTTGGTACTCAACTCCCACAGCAAGAAAAACAAAATCAAAAATAAGCAAGTGAGACTACACCAGATTAAAAAGTTTCCTCACAGCAAAATAATCATCAGAATGAAAAGACAAACAACTGAGTGAAAAAAATATATTCACCCATTATATATTCAACAAGGCATTAATATCCAATACATATAAAAAACTCATTCAATTCCACAAAAAAGCAAATATGCTAATCAAAAAGTTAAGAAGATGGTCTAAATGAACACTTCTCCAAAGAGGACATACACATAAAAAAAAGACACAGACACATTAAAAAAAAAAAAAAAAGTTCATCATCACTGATCATTAGGGAAATGTGAATCAAAATCACAATGAGTTATGACTTCACACAAATGAGAATGGCCTATATCGATAAGACTAGAAAAAAGGGCTGGCTAGGGTGTTGAGAAAAGGGAAACCTCGAACACTGTTGGTGTGCACAGGAGTGATCACTTTGAAAAACAGTATGAAAGTTCCTCAAAATTTAAAAATAGAACAACATTATAATCAGAATTCCACTTTTAAGCATTAACCTAAAGAATATGAAAACACTAATGTAAATTATACATGTCTATCTCTATGTTTATTGTAGCCGTATTTATAATTGCCAAGAAATGGAAACAAAAAAATGCCCATCATGGAAGAATGGATAAAGATATGGATTACTGCTCACCTATAAGAAAAAGAAAAAAAGGATGTAATATTTCTAATTACAGCAACATGGATGGAATTATTGGCTATTATGCTAAGTGAAGTAAGTCAAAAGGAGAAAGACAAATGCTGAATGATCTCACTCATATATGGAACATAAAGAAACAAAACAAATGAACAGACAGAACAAAACAAAAAAGGAATCCAAGGATTCTGAGAACAGAACCGAGGTTGCCAGAGGGGAAGGGGTGTGTGTGATGGGAGCAAAAAAGTAGTGAGAATCCATGGACACAGATGGAGGACTATTAGAAATCTGGTGTGGGTGTGATGTGTTATCATACATTTGTTGAAGAATTAATCTACACATCTAAAGTTTGCATAGTGTTTATTAAATTTCCTCAATAAATAAAATGAAAAATAAAGGAAAGAAAAATATTTCTCAATGTATTTACATTTTATTTACTTTAACTCAATAGTGGATAGGAAAACCACTATAATTGGAATTAACAAGAGAGAACTGGTTTGCAAATGGAAGCTGGTCAACCATCAGGTCAGTTATATCAAGCTATCTTTGATCAATTGTTCCCTAGTGAACTATAACGAGTGAGAATACATGAATTCTTAGAGAGGAAAATCTTTCACTCACTACACTGGTATTCTATTTAATAATCTATATATCTTATGTGTATTTTATTTATGTGAATCTTTCTATGATAAACATAGAGATATAGAGAACAGAGAAAATCCAGTTTCTTCACTGAAGAGTCACACATCTGTACAAAATAATGGCAACTCATGTTATTATAAGAGGACGGGCTATCTCTATGAATCCTTTCCTGTGTTAAAAGTCAGAACTCTTTGACTTCATAGTTCAGATAGTAAACATATTAGACTTTGAGTTGCGTTAATTATCATCACTCCTTCATATAAGTTCTGAAAAAAGTGAGAAATAGATATAGTTTTCAAATTAAGATATTTGCATATACTCTGTAAATGGTAAATCTGGACTGAATATTGAAACTTTCATCAAGGCCAACTTTTGGACTCCTCCTACTACTATTTTCAAGTTACAATACAATCATATTAATAGAAGATCATAAATTTGTTTTTTAAAAAAAGCATTGTAGAAAAGATATAATTAACATGAAAGAGAGAGGCCGAAATCAAGCTGCCTTAATTTGGTCATTTGATGACTTGAAGATTCTGTGCATGAGATGAAATCCACCTTTGATATTTGAGCAATTCCTTAGTGTTGATCAGAAGAACTTTTCTCCCCTCACAAAACCTGAGAAGTCCAGAATTTTGCTTCCTAGATAACTTTGTAACTGAGGTAAAAATGCCAGTCCTACACTCCCATAGTCAAAGTGTCTTTCCCAGACATTGAATTGTGAACTAAATAGATATAAACTGTGTAAAATTCATGATTGCTGTGGCTGTGGCAACAGCAGCAGTGCTTCTGGAACAAAGATGACAGTGATGCCAGGCCTGGGTTAAAGTGTTAAATAGCAAGGGCAGCAGCAGTGCTATCCGATGGAGCTCGTTTTCCTTTGGAGAAACAAGCAGTATCCTCTCGGAACTGACACGGTCACATCTTTCTGACAGTGTTTCCATTTGCTACTGAGTGCCCTTGAGGTGAGTCAGTTTAAGCAAAATGATATTGCTTAACAAATAACCAAACATTTCTGGAATTAAAAACAATAAGCATTTGTTTCTCAGGACTGATAGTTTAAGGACAGTCCCTATGTTTCACATGCTGACAGAGAGAATAGAGATATGGCAAAAATCATGCAATACTTCTTGAAGTTGCTTCTAAGAAAAAGTCCATTTAAAGCAAGTCACAGAAAAAGGATTGATGTTTGGGGGTTGGGGAACCATATGCTTGTTTTAATCTCCTTTGTATATTTTTAAAATGTGGTTTAATATTTTTGACAAATCTATGAACTATGCATTTTATTTTCAGTAAATACTATTCTGACAAAGTTTCTTTCTGTTGTTTGCGACTTGACGGGTAAATACTATAAAAAGATAGAAAATAAACCCTGAGTCAGGTGCTCTGACTTCAAACGGGCAGAGACAATTATGTGGACAGAACATATTGGTAAAATCACTGGCAAAAAAAATTATAGAGTTTTCCCCTTCTTCAGCACAACATAATGATTAAGGACTGGAGTTTGGAGACATAATAACTTTTGTTAGGATCTCAGTTGTGGTGTTTATTATTATTTCTATGACTTTAGGCAAAGTATTAAATTAGGCCCCAGTTTCCTTGTCTGTATACATGAAATAAGGTATTCACTTCATAAGGATGTTTTTGGGATTAACTGTATTATTATACGGCCATAGAATAGTGTGTGGACAATAATAAACTTTTAATTTTAGATATTATTGTAATTATTATTATAATTGTCATTCTGAAAATATGTCTGAAGGTTATTAGCTTCTATATTATGAGATGTGGTTGTAACCCCGTAAAATGCAAGACATATAAAGAAACTATAGTAGATTTCTACTCTATTATTAAAAAGGGGTAAAATTGTAGCAAGTGGGTGGGAATTGAAGTGATTATGCTAAGTGAAACAAGCCAGAAAATAAAAATCTTATGGAATATAAAGAAGAAAAAATGATGAATTAAGAAAAGACAACAAAACTCTCAGTAGTCTAGAGGCAAGATAGTGAATACCAGAGTGTAGAAGAGGGGAGGGAATCTGGGTTTAAAAAGAAAAGAAAAGAAAACAAGGTGGAAAGAGGATAATCTTGCAGTAAGTTAGTTTAAAAATAGAAACTGCAGAAGTATGAGAAGCACAAATGTAATAGATTTATTCAAATATAGCTATTACTATAAATTATTTATACTGATGAATGAATTGTTGGTTATGGAGCAAGTATAATTTTAGAAAAGTAACATTATAAGAAACAACATTTACATTTTTCTGAGTTCTTATTTGGAAATTTCAGATAATTCTTATGAATTAGATTTTATTTTTCAACCAATCTCTGAGATTTTTAAGAGAAAGAGGAAAATATATCAATTGATACAAAGCAAGGAAAAGATGCATATGTATATTTCAGGATAGTTCAGAAATCTGTAATTGCATTGCATTACTGTATTTTATTTTAAAATACCAGATGACTAAAGAAGCAGTTTTTAGATCATATTGACTTTCCAGAGGAGTCATATTTCTAGGAAGAGCCTGTTTCAAATTGTATTTGGTGTCAGTGAGGTAGACATGACAATAGTGCTAAGTTACAGACATGGATAGAAAAAAATTATCTGATTTTATCTAAAATGCTTATAAAAGTGCAAGTCTTTTTCAATTAAAATTTATGACACATGGTGGATTTGACAGAAAATAAAATAAGAAAGTATATGAGAAAGTGAATTATTTATTGATTGAAATGATGAAGTCTATATGATGGCAGACTCTAGTGGTTCAGGTATTAAGTCAATACCTGGGTCACAGTTCACATTCCAGCCCGAAAAAGCAGGTCATGGCCTTTGAACAGGAGGAACAATTAACTAAATAAAATATTTTTTCCTCCTCGTTCTTCCTTCCTCCTAGCTGTCTGCCTATCTTCATTTCTTCCTTCATCTTAAAAAAGAAAAATCAATAAGGCAAATTGCTAGATACTTTAATTTTTTACCTGTGAACACGTCCATGTGTCTTTTCTAAGAAAAGCTGTATTTCCTACATAAAGCAGATACATATAAAATTATAAAATTTAGCATTGATACTATTAATTAATATTAAGTACATGTTTTAATTTCACAATTTGTAGCAATACTGATCTTGCAAAATTTTTTTTTTTTTTGGTTGAGGATCAAATTTAGGATCAACACATTTCCTTTTTTGTCATTATTCTCTATTCAAACAGAATTGTAAAGATTCATCAGTCTTTCTTTTTCTTTAATGACATTTTAATTTTTAAAAGGTTTAGAGCAATCTGTATGTCTTTTTTTGAAAAGTATTCAGATTTTCAATCTATTTTTTTAAATAGAAAGATGGTTTGGTTTTCTTCTGAAATATTGAGTTCTTGATTTTCAATATTAAGCCCTTGAAAATGTCTGATATGCAAATTCTTCTGTTCAGAAGAATGTATTTCCATTTTAATAATAGTTTATTTTCTTGTGATGAAGCTTTTTAGTTCAATGTAGTTCCATTCCATTGTCTTTTGTTTACTTTTTACAATGGAGTGAAATTCACAAAGTTACCTCATAGGTCAATTTTAAGAACTAGATAATTTGTTTTTCTTCTGTGCGTGTTATGGTTTCATTTTTTACATTGAAGTCTTAATCCATTTTGAATTAATTTTTGTGTATTGTGTTAGATAGTTGTTTAGTTTTATTTATGTATTTTGCAATTGACTGTCCAGTATTTTTCAACAAGTTCATTGAAGTGATTAATCTCATTCTATTATATACTCTTGGCTCCTTTGTCATAAATGATTTACTATATATGTGTGTTTGAAGTCAAGCAGCATGATAATGCCATTTTGTTTATTTCTTATAACTGCTTTTTCTATTGGAATATCTTCCAGTTTGAAATAAATTCTGTGATTTTTCATGTTTCTGTGAAGAAAGTCATTAGAATATTGATGAGAATATACTGAATTTGCATATTGCTCTATATAATATAACAATTTTAATAGTATTTCTTCCTATCCATGAGCATGAAATATCTTTCCATTCTTTTGTGTTTTCTATTTTGCATAGCACAGGTCTTTCATTTCTTTCATTAAATATACTCCAAAAAATCCATTCTTTTAATACAATTATAAATGCAATTATTTCCTGGGTTATCTTTCTGTCAATTCATTATAAAGATAAAACAAATTTAAGTACATCACTCTTGTAGCATACCATTTTACTTGATTTGTGTGTCATTTCTAGCAGCTTTGTACAAGAGTCTAAGGATCTCCATAGATATATATTTTTGTGTCATCTGCGGAGTGATAGTTTACCTTTTTTCCCCCTATTTAAATTTTTTATGTCTTTTCTTGTCTAATTGCACAGTCTAGGACTTCCAATCCTATATCGAACAATAATGATAAGAGTGAATGTAACTGACTTGTTTCTCAGAGGAAGGCTTTAAGTTTTTATCCATTTAATATGGATTGGCTGTGGTTTTGTTTCATATAACCATATTACATTAGATAAGTTCCATATACTCATTTTTGTAGGTATTTTACAAAGAAGAATTTGGAATATTATGATTTATTTTGTATTTAATGAGATGATCATATGATTTTAGTGCTTCCTTTGTTGATGAAATTTTCATTTTCATATGTTTAACCATTCTTGAATTCCTGATTTAAATTTCACTGATTGTGGTGTATGATTTGTTTAAGTAATTTCTGGATTTAATTTACTAGTATTTTGTTGGAGATTTTTGAATCAATATTCATTAGAATTTTTTGGCCTTAATTTGGCGGGGGCAGTGTGATATGCTTATCTAATTTTGGAGACAATATAATGTCGACACCATAAAAAGCATTTGGAAGTTTGTCTTCAGATTTTTGGGAAATATTGAGAACTGGCATTCATTATTCTTCAAAAGTTTTATATAGTTCACTAGTGAAATCACTTGGTCCTGAGATTTTTGTTTCTTGGGAGAATTTTCATTGCTCTTTCAATTCCTGTGTTTGTGATTTGTCTCTTCAGGTGCTTTAATTGTGTTACATGATCTACACAAAGTTCCTGTGAGAGAAGAAATGAACCTTGCTCTTGTAGCTTGGAAGACTTATTTTTAGGGAAGTAATTTTCCCAATATTAAATTATTTAATGGCAGAACAACACTAGAAAACTTTGATCATCATACATTGGACTAGGATTTTAAGCCAAGGACAATATCCAGATATAGATTTTATGAAAGCCGGTGTAAAATAGACTAGACAAGCCAAAGACATGTGCTCTAGGTCAAGAAGAAAGGCAAAGAGTTACTTGAAATTTCTTTAAAAGATCCTGCAAAATATATTAGTTGCCTGTATTAAACTTATCCAATTGTGTGTTAACACAATTTTTCACAGTCCATTCATTTCATATGGCAAACAACATAACTATTTATGTGTATACTTATAATTAATGGAAATTAGGAAAGGCAAAGGACTAATGAAAGCATATTTTATATTTAAAATATATTTATTGTAATAGTTTTAAAGTGTGATTAATAAAGAGCTATAAATTTAATATATTCATTTTGATAAATTTATATAAACACTCATGATACCAACACCAAAATTAATTCAAAGGACAGATCCAGCACCTTCTGTACTTTCCTAGGGAAATATCTAAGAACATTTAACATTGTTCTTGCTAAGAGATCTCTTAGCAATTTTGAAATGTACGGTACCAAACTGTCAACATTAGACTTTGCACACTATATGTGTGTGTGTTAAAAATATATATGTTATGCAGAGAACTTAGTTTTCTGGCATAACTGAAACTTTATACTCTTTGAATAAAAACTCTCCATTTCTCCCAACTTCCTCTTCTGACAACCACTATTGCATTCTCTGCATCTATGAATTTGACTGTTCAGGTACCTTATCTAAATGGAATTACACAATATTTAAAACATATCATTTGGCATATTAATTCTTGGCTACCAATAAGTCATTATTCATCAATAAGTCTTGCTCTAGAGTTGCAGAAAATCAGCAATTTATTCTTAAATTCAACCCAAAATTTATAATGTTTAAAGTTTATAAATAGCTAAAATTACATTAAAATGTACTTAAATTTATGGAGCATTTATTCCAGAAGATTCAGACACTTTCAAGAATATATTGTTCCACAACCATATAACTTAAAACTTTAAGTGACACATGAACTTGTCTTATGAAAACTTCAAACAGTAAAAGACAGGCAAAAAGAATCCCTTGTTGTAGCCTTCACAGCATGTTCCATCTCAATAATAATTATGATTTGCTGTTATTATTTTAGTACATTTCTTCTAGAACTCTATGTTAATTATATATGTGTATATATATGATCTATGTATAAATTCATGCATAAAACCACAGGTATATTAACACAATTATATGCATATGTATGTAGAGTTAAGTTTGGATACAATTTTTGCTTTGAAAGTGGAAATGAAATTACATTATATGCACTTTGCCATCAGCCTTTGACTCAGGGTAGAGATTTTCCTACCAAATATCTAGTTCTATTTACTCTTTTAACTTCTGCTTCACTTTTCAGTTATTAAAAGTTTTCATTATTATGAAAGAGGAAACAGCTTTGTGATAGTTCTCTGTAGATTAGGTTCCTGAAACTAAAATAGTTGTTATGCAGCTAAAAGATTATACTTCAAAATGTGGTAGCTATACTGAGAACCAATATTAAATGTCAATACACATTCACTATCAAATTCAAAATGTGCATATTATTAATCTGTTTAAATATTTCATTTTTGAGGAAAATTCCATGTATTAATTTGTTGTACACTTTCATTTTACTCCCCTAAGATTCTAGTATTTCTAAGTTGCCTATAGGACACTTTGAAATGAAATGGTGTTGCTATAGTCCCCACAGAATAAAAGAAGGTAATGTTCAGAATCTGAGATAAAGTTATTAATAAATTTTCTAAATTTTTATAAATAACTCATTATGTGAGTGTGGCTCTTAGCACATTTTTCTCCACTTTGGTATTTATCTGAACTAAGAGAATATGATAATGAGAAGATATTTAGTGTTTCAAAAATGATATTAATTATTGTTACATTTTGTTATTTGAATGACTACTGTATAGTGATGTTCCATGTTTAAAAAGAAACATAGAACATAGTTTTCATCAACAAGCATTGCCCATCCTAGAATGGTGAGGAATATATATGGGAAAAAACTTGGGCATGCCATGGTGAACCAGTGGTTAAACTTTGAAGCTACGGATAAATAGTTCACTTAAAAGACTTGGGTTTGAGTCCCAGGACTGGTGAGGAACAAAAAACATGAACAACTGACTGGGTGAATAAATGCTTCATCCTTGTCTCTCTTCCTGTTTGCCTGACTGCTTGCCTTCATTCTTGTCTGCTTCCTTCCTCTAAATAAATAGATAGTTCTTTAAAATATTGTGTTACTTATAATAAATCCTTCATAATATATAAAACTTAAAATATGAAGGTATTAACTTTGAGATATATATATGTTAAAAATAATCTATATAGTAATCCTTAGTCTTCTCTCTGAATTTTATGATTTAACTAGAATTAAATTGACCAAATATTTAATCAACTTAAACTTCCTCTATAATAAAATCTAATTTCAATCTCAAATTGAGCATATGTAAATATCTTCAATATTCTCTATCAAGGATTTTACCTTTTTAGAGAAATTGATTAAAGGTATGGAGAAGTCATTGTTATGGAAATTATAGGAGGATTCACAGAAAAGAGTAATGTGGATTAAACTGGACTGGGTGTTGAAGAGCAGCCTTGGACGAAAGGAAGGATGGTATGTGTACTTTCTGGCTCAAAGTACTAGTGTATAAGAAACTGCTACATAATAGCTTCAGCAGACAGATAGGATATGAGATAAAATCAAAGTAATTGAGACTCTGGACATTTTTCTTCAAATTGCAAAGGAACTTACATGCTGTACTAAGGAGTTTTATTTTTAGTCTAAGGGCAATAGAATTGGTTACTAAATAAAGCACATTTTTAACAAAGCATGGCATATTTTAGAGAGGAGCCAGGGAAATCTAAACAGGAATTGTGGTGTTATGTGTGTGTGTGTGTGTATGTGTGTGTGTGTAATACATATATATATAAAATAATATAAATTATACATGCCTAATTCATAATAAGATAGCTATAGGAATTACGAGGAAATACAGATTGCACAGTCACAAGGATTGACACAAATTCTAGACACACAGAGAAATAAGCTACTTTGATGGGCAATACATATTTACACAGACCTTTGAGAATCTGAATGGTATTAGTTGTCTTCCTTCTAGTAGGACATGAGATGAGGAAAGAAATAACTGTCTTAAGTGGCAAAGAAATGAAGTAGTAAAATAGTGTGGAACCAAAAGGCCGATAGTTACAAAAGACAATGTTGTTTTACCACAATTTTAGTCAAGCCAAGAAAATACGTGTGCCTCAATTCACATTAATTTTTTCTCTGTTCTTTTTGCCATACGGCATGTTAAAATCAAAATTAAAATTACTTCCTCCTTGGTTGGTTATTAAAAATCATTCAGACATTAAAAATAAGTCATTACTAAATATTTCCTAATAAATAGCTCATTAACAACATAAATATAAATTTAATTCATAAAAGTAGTTCAATTACCAATTTATATCAGAGTTTATATGTAATGTTGTCCTATGAAAAGCTTCTTAGTCTTAAACATAACTACAAAAATATGTATAACAAACCTGACAGACAGCTTCAAGTTTACTCATCTTCTATTTGGCTTTCAGTGGACTTGACATAAATATTATTTTTTATTCTCTTACCAATTGTAAATGTTTAGTTAATATTTCCTATTCAAAAAGAAGGTTAATGAAGATGACAACACAGATGGTATATTTTTCTTCTTCACAATTCAGAATGATGCACCTCATAAACGAAAGTCACCTGCATCTTCTCACCTGCCTGCTCCCTTCTGTGCCCCCATCTGCACGGAACTAATCTGATCACTTGAACTTCAACGACCACTTGAAAAACAAGAGTTCAGGATTAATTCAGAGAATAAACAAATTGCATCTTTGGGTTATCCTTTTAATTATTCAGATATTAAATTAAGGATTAAGTTGCATGATAAAAAGTCACAGTATGCTATAATTTAAATTTCAAATACCTTTCATCTTCATGGTTAGTATCTATTTTAAGGCAAAACTGTATGCTTCTTTTAAGTAATTTCATATTATTTTCTCCAGCTTTATTGAGATAAAATTGACATATACCATTGAACATGTTCAATGCATAAAAACTTTTAATTTGATAAACCTTTATTTTGCAATATAATTACCACAGTCATGCTTACTATAGAACTCTAGCACATCTATCTATATGTAAAATATTTGTTTTATATATAAAACAGTAGTGTTATTTTATATAAATAGTTGTAGCATATGTATATATAAACATATATGTATTTAACATTTTCTGTAATTCAGATTATAAGATCTAAATTAGTACGGTACTTTTGAATAGAAAACAATCTTCCTCTTCCTTCTCTTGTTTGATAAATGTAGATACTGTTACGTCAATGTCAACTTTATTCCTACAGATTAGCACTACTTATATTTCTTCAAATCAAAGAGTTGTGTACATTCTCACAACTTCAGCAGTCTTTGCTCATTTACACCTGAAGAGGCTAACAATCTCCTCTGTTGCTAACTTTGAATCATATATTCCCTTTTTTCCCAAAAGTGCCAATCATTTTTCCTTATATCCCTATATCATTTTTTCCTATATCCTTCAGGGATTCAAGATGGTGACCTACTAGGAGCAAGTCACATCTCCTTCCCAAAGAGCAACTAGGAAGCACCAATTTTGCAGACATAACAGTGTGGAAGGGCTGGCTCAGAGGCTGTAGAGATAGCGGCGACAATCACCACCATGATTAGATGACAGCATCAGGGCTCAGAGATGCATCATGGATACAGGATTGTCGGCCTTGGGGGTAAAAAGGGTCACAGTGGAGACTAGAGCCTTGAGAAAAACTGGACCTCTCAGGAGTCTCTCCCAAAAATGAGGAGAGCCCAACCTGGAGGACCAGGACACAGAGGGAGGGGAGAGTATCTTGGTGTAGGGAAGAAGGAAGACCAGTGCTTTGGTGGTCCAAGTGGGAGCCCCTGAGGGGAAATTTACACAGCATGATGCCATAAGCAGAATGGACCTAGAGAAATCTCCCATCTCTACCATTCCCACGCTATTGTCCCAGAGCCACAGGATCTCGCTACTGGAAACCATAGGTTCTGACTACCAGAAATCCCACTAGACGCAAAGGAAGAAAAAAGTCTCCTAAAAGGGAGGAAGTTTCAACAGCTACCCACTAGCACCACCTTATGGATGGGGACAAAACTGCCACCCGATTGCTGACTGTGTGCCAGTGACAAGTTGGTCATTACTATTCAGACCAGGGATGCTGGGGAGAAGGCTCTGCATTCTCCACACATGTTCCAAACCCGTAGGAGAAATCTTAGGTTCCAAAGCAGGGTCCAACCAAGAACTTCAACAAATCCAACCAGTAGTTGCCTCACAACTCAAGAAATTCCCATGTTCAAACCAAGATCCAGGCTTATTCAGTACAAGCTGATACCCTTCACAAGACCATCACAGTAGGAAAACCTAAGCCACAGAATCATAAACAGAATTCAAACAGAGCAACGACACAGAGAAATATATGTGAACTGAAGGGTCCAATTAAAATCCCAGGGGAAAATTTGAATTTAGTGAACATGTTAAAACTACCTGAAGATTAATTTTGGGTAATCATTATAAGCATACTCATGAAAATCAAGAGAAAAATAGAGGAAGAAAAAGAGAAGAACATAAAGGAGAAAAGAAATAAAGCAAAGTGTCAAAGAAATGAAAAGCGTGATAGTTAAACTAAAGAACTCAACAGAGAGACTCAGAAATAGGATGAATAAAGCCTCCAGTATAATCAGTGAACTAGAAGATAGGGAAGAGGAATGCACTCAAGCCAACCAGCAAAGGGAAAAAATGAATGAAAAAAAAATTAAAGACAGTATTTGAGACCTACGGGATAGCATCAAAAGGAACAACATACAATCATAGGAGTCTCAGAAGGAAAAAAAGAGAGACTGGGGAGCAGAAACTGTATTTAAAGAAAATATAGCTGAGAATTTCCCTAACATGAGAAACGAAGCAAACATCCAGACTTAGGAAGCACAAAAAGTTCCAAACAAAAGGAACCCAAACAAATCTACATCTAGACACACTGTCATCAAAATGTCAAAAATACAATGTAAAGAAAGAATCTTGAAAGCTGCTGAAGAGGAGCAAGTTGCATACAAAGGAGTCACCATAAGATTGTTAGTAGATTTCTTAACTGAAACTACAGGCCAGAAAGAAATGTCATAATTTATTCAAAGTGCTAAAAAGATTTTCAACCTAGGATACTATACCCTGCAAGATTGTAATTTAGATCTGATGGAATGATGGAAAGTTTTTTCAGATAACAAAAGTTAAAGGAACTCATAACCACAAAACCAGCTCCAAGAAAATTGCTAAAGGAAGCTCTATAACATGTAAAGAAACTCACTTTATATAGTAAGACACCAAAATATAAAAACGGAGGAGAGAATAAAAATGTAGATGGTTAGAATCATACAAGGTGAACCTGCATTCAAATAAAAACAGGAAATAAACATAGAAATCTTAGTGCCACCTCAAAAAAAGGTAACCTCAAAAATACATCTTCAGGGAAAAAGCAACAAAGAAAACAAAAAAGGAAAACCAATGTAAACACAACTACATCCAACCCACCTAAGAAGAGAAAGGGAAGAACAACGACACCTCAACAACATCCATTGGACAAATTACAAAATGGTAGTAAACAGTTACATATAAATAATCACCCTAAATGTTAATAGATTGAGCTCACCAATCAAGTGACAGTGACCAAATGGATTAAGAAGCATTACCCAACCTTCTGATGCATTCAGGAAACTCACCTTCTTTTAAGAGAATAACCATCAGAAAACTCATTTTCCCCATTGTCAAATCTACATATCTTCAACACTCAACCTTTCCAGTTACAACAGTAGAATCTCTCTTATCAAAATTCAAGGCACAGTCCACATACAACCCAAGAATCCTGAGCGCTTGGGGGAACAACCAAGATCTACAACAACAACAATTTAGGGTGCAGACTATGTAAAGCCCAAGGACTCAGGTTGTGACTCAGGTTGGGAATTGGATGACAGAAAACAAACATCATCTTGTATTTCCAGTTCTACAGCAAATCTCTTAAGCTTATTTTTCCATTTTTTTTTCCTTTCCAGCTACATAAGTTCACAAAGGTGAAGACCATGCTCCATTGCAATAACCGGTACCTGCTACAGGACTTCATATATTCAATGCTCAATACATTTTAAATAAGTAATAGAATGTCTTGCATGCTAGGTTAAGTTGCAATTTTATGCAAAAGGTATTAGGCATGATTAAAATGGTGTTAAGCAGGGAGGTCACAATGTTTTAGATTATTGGGAAAGGTAAGGAAAAGACGGAAATGTGACTAGAAGCATACTCATGTATACTTCTCCAGCACTAGTGCCTCTATCTCTTACCTTATCAATTCCCTCCTGTCTTTTAGATCAGTTCTTGCTAGCATTATGAGCAAAGCACAACTCCCTAAGCTCACTTCCCATAGTAAATCTAAATATGGGCCTTGCTATTTCCCAATTTCCTTCTAGGCTTTGAATCTAAGTGAGAGATGAGAAGATGTTAGAAGATAAGAGCTGACTTAAATTTTAAAACACCACTCTTGTTGGAGCAAGGATTAAATCAGAGACATATGATGCTCTTATAAGAAGACTGCTAGAAGATTATGGATTGGACTAAGGTGTTTTAGTGGAAGTAGAAGAGTGGGTATTTTTGCAAATCTTTCAGATTAAAGTGGTATCCCATGTGTTTAGTGGAGCAAGTTCTAAAGATAACTATTCTCCCTATATTAACTTGCAAACTTAATATTCCAATAAAATAACAATACTTTTGAATTGAAACTAAATCAGTGGATACTAAAGTTATATGGAAAAATAAACAACAGCAAAGAATAAAAAAATCATTTTATTAGATCATCATTATTTGTTTCTCCATATAAAAATAGATTTCAAAATATTCGTTTGTTAATGATACCCTCCAAATATGTTCAGTTCATTTCTTTCTCTTGTCTCATTCTGACTATTTTTACCATTTAGACTAAATTTCTTGCCTCAGGAAATTATTAGACCGATCATTCAGGACATCTACAAAGGCCAAATTATGATAAATGCAATTACCCTGACACAGGATCTGTTAAGAAAATTTTTCTAGACTCTTTTACTCAAGTTTGACTATTGATTATACTGTTAACAGGATACCCAATTGAAGGTTATTTTTCCACTAGGAAGTAACCCAGTAAGCTGCCAGAAGCAAAGGGTCAGCGAGTCCATTAAGTTATCAAGAGAGCTTAGACTAATTTGCTTGATTCCTTCAAAAACTGAAGACACTGGATGCAGTTTAAAATAAAAAAAATGAAAGATCACTCAGAAAGGCACAGAAAAATCATATGAGAAACATAGAGACCCTGTGAGAGGTTCAAATTTGTTGCTAGAGTTGCCTTTTTATGATTTTCAAGTATCATCAATGTTTATCCTCTGTAGACAAGGTGGACATGAACAGGACTGAATAATTCACCTTTTTTAAAAAAAGTGAATATGATCTTCTGTAATTGTAATTGAGCATAACTAAACTATATATAGGAAAGAACACAAAGTTGTAGATAGAGTGGAAAATTATTTTACTACATTCATCACTTGGGAAGAATGTTATCTTGTAGCAGCAACTGATGTTGTCTTTAAACCTAGAGAAAAGGAACTCTAATGAAAATTTAATAACATTACTTCTGTGATTATTTTTACAGTTACTGTCTGACAAGTTAAGCTAGTGTTCTATTTTTAGCAAAAATGACATTTCTTTGTAACTGATCTAAGGGTAAAACTTTGAGGCTTTGAAATGGTCAAAATCATTATAGAAATACAAATAAGATCCTTTCAGGAAAATGGAAATCGGTCAATAAGTAGCACAACTCAGGATACATGCTTGACACCTGTGGCAAATTGACTCATAGGGAAGTGACCAAGTTCTTCAGCAAGCAGTAAGCACAGCACTGGTAATGGATGCCACATGGAACAATTGACCATACTCATATATAGATTTATACACAAAGTGACTATAACCAGCAATGGCTATTTAAATATTAGGAGATGGATTCCCTTTCCCATACCCTCAAGATTAGATTGATTTCCCCGTCTGCAGTCACCAAATAAAACTCTACTCCACACAATGTGGTAATGCTGTGATTGGGGGACTGAAAATAAGCTAGAAGAATGTTAGCTAAACATCTAAAGATTCATTCTCAACTGAAATTGAGGCACTACTCCGGGAAACACTAAGGTAACAGTATGTTTTTTATTGCTTACATTTTTATGGAAGCAGTAACACAAATGAAGACATAATCTAATAACATGATAAAATCACATATACTAATCACATAGAATCAACAGTTAAAGTTTCGGCAAATTTCACTTCCCATATCCTCTGCTTTGAAAGAGGGTTTAATTTTTTTTTTCTTTTTTGTAAAATGTTTAAAAAAGATAGCTTTGTTATTTTTTTCATTTGTGACTTATTTTTTAGGGTAAAGTTGAGGTGACTATCAAAATTTCTCATGTACTCCTTGCCTGCACACATGCATTGCTTCCCCCATTATCAACATCAGTGGCATGTTTTTTTACAATTTATAAACCAACTTTGACATATCGTAATTACCCAAAGTCAATTACATTAGAGTTCACTTTTAGTGTTGTACAAATGTATAATGATATGTATACACCACTGTGGTTATCATGTAGTATGTTTACACTGTCCTAAAAATCCTCTGTGTTCTACCTGTTTAAAGCCTTTCCTCTTTCCCAATACATGGAAACCCCTAAGGCTTTAACTATCTCATTAGTCTTGCCTTTTCTAGAAAGCTACATAGTTGGAATCTCAGTTTTTATACATTTCAGATTGGCTTCCTTCATATAATAATATGTATTAAAGTTTCTTCCATGTCATATCATGGCTTCATGGAGCCTTTCTTTCTAGCATTAACTAATATTCCATTGTCCACAACGTATCACATGTATGTATCTATTAACCTACTTAAGAACATCCTAATTGCCTCCAAGTTTGAGCAATTACGAATAAATCTGATGAAAGCATCTGTTTTCAGTTTCTTTTGGTTAGTTTAGCATGGTATTTTTTTCTCTATCAATTTACTTTTTATTTGTCTTTACATTTAAAGTGGATTTCTTATAGACAATATATAGTTGGAATTTTTTGCACCACTTTAACAATCTGTTTTTTTATTTGGTTCATTAAGATTATCCATGTTCAAGTGATTATTGATACATTTGGATCAATATATACAGTAATCATTGTTTTTTTCTATTTTTATCATTGTAAAGTTTTTCCTATTCTTGTTTTTCTGTCTTCTGTATTTTGTGGTTTGTATTGAGCTTTAATACATATGATTTGATGTTTGTTTTTTTCATGGTATATAAGTTGTATTTCCTTTTTTATTTCTTTTTTTTAAAATTTTATTCATGGTTACCCTACCATTGCAATATACATTTACAAATAAGTTAACTTTCAAATAACATTATACCACTTCACAGGTAGTATGAGCACCTTAAAATAACAAAGTAACTTTAATTCTTTACTGTTGTCACTCATAATATTGCTGTTATTCCTTTCACTTATGTATAAACATAATAAGCATATATACAGATAGAAGACTTATGCAGATATATATCTTGCATATGTACATATTAATCAACATTTGCTATTATTATTTTAAACAGATTCTTCTGTTGCATCAATTAGCAGTAAGAAAGTGTAGTTTTCACTTTACTCTCACTCATTTCTTCTATGTTCTTTTATAAAATATCTGATATTCTGACCTATATCACTTTCTCTCTAATTACGTTTGTGAGAAAAGTGAGAAGTCAAAAGACAAATATTGTTTGACTTCACTTCTATGTGGTATACAGACAAAGAAAACAAATGAATCAAATCAAACAAAAATAGACTTTTAGTCTATTGGACAAAATGAGTGACTACCGAAAGGGAAGGGAGAGGTGAGGTAGTAAATTCATATAAAGGGGTCAGTTATAAGATGAAGGGTAGAACCGTACTGGTGGTGGTAAAGTTAATACATTAACTATAAATGTGGATTTATAATGACACTGATGCAATAAATTGAATAAAGTTTTGAAAATAAATTTATTCTAACATTTCTTGCAAGGCAGAAAAGGTCTACTAGTAATACATTTTCTCAATTTCTGCTTTCCAATAAAGTTTTTATTTCTCTTTCACTTTAAAGAGAACTTTGTCAGAGTACAGAATTACAGACTTTTTTTAATTAATTTTTTCCCTCTCAACATTTTACATATTTCATTCCACTCTCTTCTTTCCTCCATAGTTTCGAAGAAGTCAGGTATCATTTTTAATTTTGTTCCTCTATGGATAAGGTGTTTTCTCCCTGACTTCTTTTAGGATTATTTTCATATTTGGTTTCCTATAGTTAGAAAATGATATACCTAGCTACAGTTTTTGCTTTTTTTTTTTAATTTATCCTGCATCATGCTCTGTAAATTTCCTTGATCTGTGACTTTATGTCTGATAATAATTTTAGGAAATTGTCATTGTTTCAAATAAATTATGATCCTTTCTCTCATTTTTCTCTTTCTAGGATTCTCATTACATGTATATCACAGCATTTGTAGCTATCTCTCAGTCCAGGATATTCTATTTTTAGTTTTCAGAATATTCTATTCTGTTTTTCTCTTTGCTCTCTATTCTTTTTGGTTTCCATAATTTCTATTGAGAGATCCTCTATCTAAGAGTCTTTCCTCATGTATATCCGTTAATGAGCCCATTAAAGGCATTCTTCATTTCTGTTACAATGTGTTTCATCTTTAGTATTTATTTCGATTCCTTCTTAGGACTTTTTTCTGCTTACACTGCTCATCTATTCTTGCATGCTGTCTTCTTACTCACTGGAGCTCTTAGCATATTAATCATCACTGTTTTACATTTCCATCTGATAATTCCAACATCCCTTGTGATGTCTGGTGCTGATAACTTTTCTGTCTCTGCAAACTTTGTTTTTGCTTTTTGGTATGCCTTTTAAATTTTTCTTGATAGTCAAACATTATGTACTGCTATAAATACATATTTGATGATGTGGTGAGGGGTGAGGATAGAGGAAGCTTTCTATATACCTATTATTAAGTCTAAGGAGATTTTTAGTGGGCCAAAGTCTCTGGACTGTGATCTCTATAAGTGTTTCTCAGTTTTCTCTCCCCCACTAAGATGTAAGAAGACTCAAGGGGCTTGGATATGAAGTCTTTTGTCTTCTCTCAGGTGAAAACCAGAGCCAATCAGAGTTGGGCAGTTCCCTTCCCTCTGTCAATTGGATACTGATAACTCCATCAGATGAGGCTCTGGCTAACAAGTGTTTCTGTGTTCAGACCTGCTTGAGAAGAATAGAAATTTCTAGTCTATTTCAAAACGGTTCTGTTTTCCCTCCACCTGAGAAAAGCAGAAACAAATTTTCTTTGGAATTTGCTGTAGGAACCTGGTCAAGCTCCTGAGGGTAAATCTCACAATTTCATTTGTGCCTTCCTCAATGACTGAGTTCCTTTGGAATATTCAACCCTCAGAGTTATCCACACTGAACCTTCAGTAATTTGATGGTAGCTTACTTTTTCTTATCTGGGCACTGGTTCCTAAGATGATTTCTGCTTGTGAGTCTGCTCCTGTAAGTAGTCACTCCTTGTATTTACCTGTGTCTTTTCCGTCTTTGGGGCAGCGACTTGCACTGTGTCTTCTCTCATGAATCAGAAAAAAGAATTGTTGATTTTTTCAGTATGTTCAGATTTTTACTTATTGTTAAGATAGAAGGGCAACTTTCAAGATCCTTACATGCAGAATATGAAACCACTTTTCATCTTTTACATTTTTTTTAACAAAACTAACATATAATTTGGGGTGATTAGTGGGTTTGAGTTTTGTCAGCAGTGGTGGAAAGAATTCTAAAGATGTCCACCCAACTTCCTGCCCCAGGTTATTCAAATACTAATCTAAATACTGTTTTGAAGAGACTTTGAAGAACTATTCATTATTGAGATTTTATCTTGGATTCAATGAGTGTATTCAGTCTTCTCAGGATGAATCAGCAAGATGAATGAGAAAGAAAAGGAAATCAGAGATACAGTACTTGGAATTCTGATCTACAAAACTATGAGATAATAAATTTTTTTTCTTTAAAGTCACTTAATCTGTGGTAATTTATGTCAGCAATAGAAATCTAGTGCATCAGATTTATCTTCTATACATTTTCTCATCAACTTTTCACTAAATGCTTTTAGTAGTTATTATCGATCATAGCTAGATACCTTATTAAATTGGAAAAATATTAATTAAAATTCCATCATTTATCCTGCATTTCTTACCTATAATTTTTTATAAAGAAAACTTTATCTTATTAACTAGTTATAGTTTATCTAACAATACACACAGAGAAAAACCAGTGATCTCTCCTTTCATTTTATTTACCACTTTTCCATATAAGGAGTTGGTGTCCTAGCTAGTCCCTGAAATTTATTTAACAATCACTATGCTTTCCTGTTTTCTGTGTTTTAATGCATTGCATTCAAAATTCTTCCATCTTTTACAACCTACAAGCTATCTCTTGTTTCCTTTCACAAACTCAGTTATTTTTATATCCTCCTTTCTTTTGAGTGCATCAAAATGTTATGTTAACATTGCACAGTTTTCCCCCTGGGCCTGAAATCAGACATTTTTCCCAACAACTCCCTTATATTTTGTAACAAATGGAATATATAGATTATAATCTGATAAACTGTTATTGCTTCTTGGACCTTAAATTGCACAGAGCAAAGAAATTATATTTCATTAAAATAAATTTTAAATTTCAACTGATATTTTCATTTCAAATTCAAGATTACAGATGCTTTATTTAATTGTTTTTAAAACATCTGTATTAATTCAAGGATACCAACATAAATGTGTGATATATTTTACAATATATGTTATATCTCCTTGGTTATCTCTTTATCAATATGATCAATAAAATTAATAACAATCTGAATATACTTCAGGATTTTTTAACATTCTTTATGTTCTTAGGATACATTTCATTAGAGGTGCAGCTTAAATATTTTATTTTAAATTGTTTTGAAACATATTCCCCTCTGTGCAATTGTTATGTCATTCAGATTGTCATTTTATAATAATTGATATTTCTTATTTAATGGTTTTAAAACACATGCAAAATTAAATGGATCCAAATTAAAATTATGAATTATATTTAGAGAAGTTAAACTTTAATTCAACAATTGCATCTATTGCCTCATTTTATCAAATAAGTAATTTAAAATTATATTTTATTTATTATTTTATGTTTCCCTTTGAATGTAGGCATAAAATTTATGGTTCTCAGAAGAGCCTAGATATCTTGAGTCCCACATAACAAATTCCTTCTCCCAAGACCACTATTTAACCTGAGAAGTGAATGATTGTATCAAAGGAGACCAGGTCTTTGTCTAGCTCAAAAAAAAAAGGAGACTCCACTAGATAAACTATACAAATTAATAAATAAGTACAGTAATTTGTCAGTCAATATAGTTAATATAAAATATGCTGCTTTTCTATATGCAAACAACTATCTAGAATACAAATAAAGTAAAAAAAAATTTCCCATTTGTAATCACATAATAAACAGTTCATGCCTAGAAATAAGCTTAGCAAAGAAAGTGAAAGACAAGTACAGTAAAAAGTATGATACATTGTTAAATTAAGTAGAAGAAAACAATGAGATGGAAAAATACAACATGTTCATGAATTAAAGATTTGACATTGTTAAAATATTTTTTTACCTAAATCTCATAGATTCAATGCAGCCCTTATCAAAGTCCCAATGACATTTTTCAAGAAAATTTACAAACAAAATTAAAATTTGTATGAAACTACAAAAGACTTAAAGTAGTCAAAGCAATCCTGAAATGTAAAAAGGAAAATGGAGATATTCTTCCTGACTTCAAGCTATACCAAAAACTGACTGTAATCAAAACAATGTGGTTTGGGAATTAAAATCAAACACACAGATCAATTCAATAGAAACACGATCTTAGCAAAAAACTCATACTGACAAGGAGAATTAATGCACAAGAAGGAACAAAGCACATGCAGTGAAAAAAAGAAAGTCTTTGGTTTGGGAAAGCTGGAGAGTTACATGAAAACAAAGAAGCTGGATGAATTTCTAACACCATGCACAAAATTAATTCAAAATGTAGTCAAGATTGTTTGTAAGAACAAAAACCATAAAATACATGAAAGAAACCTTTGAGACATATTCCATGACATTAGTCTTAGATGTGTTTTGGGGCTTACCTCCAATGGCAAGTCCCAAATAAAAGCAAAATAAATAGAATTCATTCAGCTAAAGAACACAATAATTGAACTAAAAAGCACAATAGAGTGACTCAATAGTAGACTGGAAGAAGCTTCTAATCAAATCAGTGATCTGGAAGATAGGACGATGGAAACCACCCAAACAGATGAGCAAATGTTAAGATAAATTAAGATAGCATAAGAATCTTATGGAATAATATCAAGAAGAAAAAATATATATTTCATAGAACTTTCATAAGTAAATATAATTTTTAAGAGTTGAAACTGTAACCATTTGGAATATCATCAGGTATTGCACTGGATGAGGGGAGGCGACACCTATGTAGAGGAAAACTGTGCTTGCTCGAGGTTCTGTATTGTGGCTTTCCCACCCCATGTCAGTCAAAACCTTGTTTTTCCCCTAAGTATCAAGCAAAGTATGAAAAACTACAGTTTAAGGTCTTTGCGCAGAGTCAGCTTATTTTCCCACCATCTAGGGAATATTGGGAGGATTGTATTGCAAATTTATTGCCATATTTCCATGTTTTCTTCTTGTATAGATGTCCTTCGTGGCAAGTGCTGAGGCAATATATGTGTGCTGGCAAGATTTATAATTTGTCATTATCACTTGGAATTTAGAAGGAACTTTAATAAGAGTTAACAAACAGAAAGACAAGAAATAGAAACAGAAGCTCTACAAGACACTATACTTTTCTTACCAGCACAAAAATGAAATACAGTGTCAAGTAGAACAGTGCTAATTACAAATAAATTATGCTAAACAGTTTCCTATTGTCTAGTAATATTTTACTTATTCACCAGTACTTCCATATTTTTCATTTGAAACTCTCTTTCTGATAATTGTTATTTTCAAATTATTTTGTAAAATTCTGAGCAGTTTAATAGGAAATTTGCATTAATCATCAGAAGATGTCTGACTGTAGTTTCCAACATATCATCCCTCTATTCTCACCATATTATTAGTTATTATGAATCATTCTTGTTCAGCTGGTGCAGAAGAACCAGGAAGACAGAATATATTCTACTATAGCGTTATAATGTTTTACTAACAAATTTCTTTGCAATGAACAAGCAAGTTACACATTTCTTCCTAATTAAAGTTTTATGTCATCCAAATTTCTACCTTAGAAGCCCCGAAGCTCTTTCCAATAACTACCTCATCAGATAATTGATTAATGTTTATTACTTGCCTGTCAATATTTTGGTTGATATTGAACTGCTGATTGTTCAACACTGAGCCAAGATATGCCTCCAGAACTTAACTACACAAAATCTTATTTCTGTCCAAAGCTTTCTTTCCATAAGTCAAGGTACGTTAGACATATTTTTAAAAAACTTTTAAATTCTCCCTTCACTTCTTCAGTGTTTTCACCATTTTCATTTAAGTTTTTGCAACAAGACCTTTAATCCTTGCAGTACAAATTCACATTTTTTTTCTTTAATATTTGTAATCAGGAATTTGTATTTCTAGTTTAATATCTGCTGCACTAGTGTTGTCCTCTATAACCAAAATAACTTTTTTTGAAAAGATTATATATTGTCCATGTACAAATCATAAATATATTTCATTGTCAAAGAATTGCTTTATCCAGTTTTGGCAGTGTTCTTGAGAAAAAAAAAGTAAGATATTAAGCCATCAAAATATATAAGGAATTATCTCATTGGTTGACAACATTAACAAAATCTGATATTATCATGCTGTAGTAGTTTTTTTCTTGCAATCCACTCTGGTGAAGTCACAAATTAACTGTCTAAACTATCTATCTATATCTGTGTCTATCTATATATACATATGCGTGTGATGGCATTTGAACATGGTAACAATAAATGCTCCAATATCAAGTATAACATCAGCAGTTGTTTGGAGACAGTTGTGCAAAATGTGTGCACCACAGCTAATGCAACAAGGTCCTTTCCTACTTTGGTTTTTAATCAGCTGAAGAGGTTATTTTGCCTTTCTGCTTTACAATACTAAAATTTGTGCTACAGTTGTCTTCACAAAATCCAGCAAACTTTTTCTTCAAACAGTGTTTGTCAATAACTGAGACTAAGGTGTCAAAGTCTCAGCTGTCTCAAGCAAGAATAATGTGTATTATCTAAAAGTTTGACTGTAGCCCTTGGCCAGGAATAGAGTATCAAATTATGAAAGGCACCATTTAAACAACTTTCCTGTTTGAAACATCCCTAGAAATTGTCAAAATTTTTGCCAGTACTAGATCTTTAGTAAATTCAAATTTCCCCATGAGTGCAATTAAGTTCAAAGCCATGGCTTTAAATTTTGTTTATGTGAGATGAAATTTTGGTTCAGAGTATTCAGTGACTAACTTTGACAGTCAGATGTATTAAAACTCGTTATGAGAAATTGTATGAGAACGAAACGTGACTCCCTTAGTGGCGAGAAAAAGTTCCAATTCAGCTGCTTCTGACCTTTTAAAAATCATGATGTCACAACTGAACTAATACAGGCCGTATATATTTGAAACTTTAAATAGTTTTTAATAACTGACCTAATTCCATGTGCAATGAAGAACTCTGAAAGAAAATTACCATGTTACCATGTCCACACAAAGATTTTTATTTTTAAAGGGCAATCCCACTTGCATTCTTTGTTAGAATTAAAAAAAATAAAAATCTTTGTTGAAGTAAAGTTCAGAAATACACAAAAGATTGTATGCCCTGGTGGCTCAGATGCTAATTCCACAGCTGAGGTGCAGACAATGTGAAGCCCAGGTGTACAGGTTTGTGACTTGGGGCCAGGTGGAACAAGTAAAATGAACAAGTAAATAAAAATGCTTCTCTCCTTTCCTTCCTTCCTGCCTGCCTTACTGTTTATTTTAAAAAAAGAAAAAAATTACATGAAAGCTGATAGTTTCACATGTATCAACTTTGACTACTGATCTATACAGATAGAATATTGCTACTGATTGTCTGACATTACCAAGTGTCATACAAATATAAACAGTGCAATGTGACATAATGTAAAGGCCAGAACTTTCCAGTTTTTAAAAGAAGAAACTTATGTTAGTTACATTAAGTTTGCTATCTGATAACAACCCAGCTTCTGATATTGACGTGTAGGGGAAAATCTTACATTTTAGATAGGACAAAGTAACTTTTAGTGAACAGCAATTGAAAACGGGACATGATTTCAAACTGGATGGTAACCTGGGACAAGTTGCTAAACCTGGACAATCCCTTTTAAACTGACATGAATGGTAACCGTATTCATAAGCAGAAGAGAAAGCATCAAGAACAGAAAACTTAGTACAAGAAATAATAGCTCAGATCTTCCCTACTGAGGAAGGAAATAGACATCTAGATTCAGGATGCAGACAGTTCAGAGAGTTCCAAACGAAATAAACCCAAACAGCTATATATTAAGACATGTTGTGATTAAAATGACAAAAAGGATAAACAGGGAATCTTAAAAGCAGCAGAGAAAAAAACTGAGACCCATATAAAGGAAGCCCCACAAGATTGTATGCAGATTCTCAGCAAAACCTTTACAAACCAGAAGGGAATGATGTGTAATATATCAATTAACAACAAGAATAGATTTAAATCACAAGACACCAGAAACAGGATTAGGATGGTAAGGAGACTGAAAAAGTCATCACTTATTCCAGAGAAATACAAAGGTTTTCTATATTGTTGTGTGTTAGAAAAAATTTATTTAAATAAGCAAATTAAAATACTAAAAGTGCTATCTATAACTTTAAAATTAATAGAAAACAAATGATAATTATGAGTAGATGTATAAATTAACAGAAGTTAAGAAAGAAGATAAAAGAAAGACGCAAAGAAGAGGGACTATATACAGAAAACACTGTTTAAAACAGCTAATAAAAACAAAAGTAAAAGTAACAGTTAAATAACCAAGATAGAAAAAATATACTATGCAAATATGAGACAAGGGGAAATTTCTATTAGCAATATCTACATTAGATAAAATAGAATTTAGGTAGAAGGTATAGAGATGACTATTAGCACTGTGTAATAAAAACAATGAAAGAAATTAACTTACAGGTATATTTAAGAAATATATGAAGCAAACATATTGAGACTTATATAAAGATTTTGTTAAACCTACTAATAACAATGGTAAACATGTCACTAACAAAATTTTCATCAAGCACATAAAATATTTTTAGCTAGGATATAGAAGATTTTGAAAACGAAACTATATTGTTGCATTCTGAGTACTATAATCAACAGATAGAAATAATAAATCATCAAGTATACATTAGACAATTATAAAAACTTATTATATGTCGATCTCAACATATTTCAAAGAATTCATGTCATACAGTCCATGTTGTTTTACCACAAAGTTAAAAATCAAATCAACCACTATTCTACTTCTTTGTGTATATAAGAAAAGAGATGGTATTAAGCCATCATTTCTGAAAGCTGAAAAAGTTAGTCTGACCTAATGCTGTTGAAAAGGCAGTGGAAAAAACAAATTATGTTACCAAGGGAAAATCAAACATTTTCTAAAATAAACTAAGATTTAGGTTGTAAATGCCTTTGTGGTTTGCAGTATCAACACTGGGTAATCACAGTGAAGAACTGTATGAAGTGCTTTATCCCCCAGTTGAAACTATTGCTGAGTAAAGCTATTTAGAGAGGGAGGGGGATAAACAGGTTTTACCATGGGTTTCATTAGTCTTTCTATACAATGATTAAGAAATTAGAACTTTGTTTGAACTGTAGATTAAAAGTCCTTGGAGGATTCTTATTCTCCTTGCAATTGATGTTGTCTTTTATCTTTTTCTCCCCCTTAAAAAATGGTTTTGCTTTTATAGTATTAGAAAATAGTCCTACTTATATAACATAGGGATAACCTTGAAATCCCATGGCATATGTATTCACTCCATGTTAGAAGACAATATGAAATATACCAGGAGGAATAACATGAAAAATGGAGAATAATAATAAGAAAGCAGTAAGAGGAAATCTGATTATTCTCTGATAGAAAACAGAAAGTTTGAGCATGCATTCTCACACACAAACATAAAAGGAAATCAGAGGATGCATATTAGGAAGATTTTTATCCTCAGGGTAGAGAAGAATTTCTGAAAAGCAGAAGTCTTCCTACCGCTAATTGTGTATGGTGGCATTTTCTTAGTTAGAAGTGACAACACACTTACATGCAGTATGGGAGCTGCTTTTCTGTGAATAGAAGAGGTTATTTTCTGTCCCCTTCACTGAACCAATTATACTTTTAACATCAGCTCCCCACAGAGACAGCTAATACATGACAACCTTTCTTGGTCAAGCATGACTTATTTAAGCAGAAGTTTCTCTGGAGAGTTTAAATGGTTTGGCATAGAAATAAATTAGCCAGTGACAGCTCTGTTCCATTTTATAGACCAGCTTTAAGAAATGAAACAAGCGAGTATCCAGCTATGCATTTAATAGTTAATTTCTTCAAAAAGCAATTGTAAACACCTATTGAAAAAGTGAAGAGATAGATTCATAAAAATGATTCATAATTAAGCAATAATCAAAAGGTATTACGTACTCGTGGGATAAACTAGATAACGGCTTAGTCTTGACAAACATCATAACCCTCAGGCTCAGGACTTCCGTTTTAGTTCTCAGTGAAATAATATAATATGCAAGATATTAGACTGAAAAAGGTTATTTACTGTTTCTCATTACCAGAGGTAATTTAGGAATAGTCTAGTTCAATACTTGACAAGAAGTATGACATAGAACTGAAATGATTAAAAGTAATGTTATCTTAAATACTCTAAGAGGAACTTGTAATTATTTAGGGTATTATTTCCTAAATGAAACTTATACTTAGCAAGTATGTAGTAATAAAAACGTATGGTCACCAAATATGTTTGGTGAGCTTCTGTAGATTATCATAGCTATATTAGGGAAATGAGGAAATTAACTAGGACTCTATTCCAATTCCAAGACACCAAGCAAATAATACCCTCTGGAATATAGAGAAGGGCAATGAATTATTGGAATAAAATAAGCATTGTTCCTTTCAACAAACACTCATTGAGTAAGTTTTATCCCAGTGATAAGAGTGATGTTAAAAAAAAAACACAGCTGAATAAGTCCATGATTTATATTCTTAGTAGTGCTTACATTTTAATGTAGAAAACTGACAAATTATGCCAAAATGACATGTAAGTGTCAGAATAAGTGACACGCACCACAGACTATGTGAACAGAGCAGAGGAAACAAACTGCTTGAAGAAGTTTCCATGAAGATTAATTTGTAAATTATAAAACCATAAGCTCTTTTAAGTCCCATTCATTTTCTTCCTTGCTATAGCATCCATCCTTGTTGATTGTTCACTTCCATTTATTAAAAATTCAGCAGTTCTTAAAATATCTATGAATATAGACAACCCCTCCTACCGCCGCCACATTAAATCTTGACTTAGATCCTTGATTCTCCTGAATAGTCTACTATATCTTACATACTTACTCTGACAGGATGCATATTTACCTCCTCCATTCATTCCTAAAATCCCACACAATTGGTACTTCTCAAACTTCTGTCCTTGGATTTTTCCTCCATAGTTTTCTTGATGAGTCCTTGGATTTTAATACCATTTATGTTACCAGATATCTGACTCTACCCTTCTATTAGGTTGCAGTTCAACACTTAATTTAACTTAGGATATGTTTTATAAGATTCAAAGATTCTTTTGGTGGGCAAAATAGACCCCTGTGGCACTCTGAGGAAAGAAACAAAAATTTTGTTGTTTACAACTCTAGTGAGAAGTCTTCATGCAGAGTTGTACAGGAAGGCAGAGCAGCAGCACGTTAGAGTTAAAAGATACAGATTAAGTACAGCAAAAAGAGAAGCTTAGCTAGATTCTACTGATTCTCTGCATACTGACTAATTCAAATAAATGCTTGGACTCAGACGTGTAGTTGTTACTCTGGTGACTAGACAGGTGCATACTAGCCCAGAGTATGAGAATCATAAGGGATAGCATTGTGGTGGTATAGACTAAATCAGCTGCTGATGCAGGGAAATGATTGGTCTCTAGCTAGGGCCCAAAAGCCATGACAAGAGAATAAATTTAGGAGAAAGTGACTTCAGCTTGATGGTGGGATAGGAAGTCCCACCCCCCCATGTCCTACCACCTGTAGAATGAATGACTTAACAATAATCCATGGGCAAAAGTATCTCTGGCAGAGCTCAAGAACTCAACTGACTGCTGCAGAAACACAGTGGAGCACATAGAATCATGATGGTATCATGGAAAAAGGTAGGATGAGGCATTTTACTTGTATCATCCCATCCCCAAGACCAGCACAACCTAGCACTGAGAAGACACTCTTCTGCTGTGAGAACCCCTGCTGTGGCCTTATATCACCATAGTCTTCACCACTGAGTACCCCTGCAGTCTTTGCCAGTGAAGAGCCCAGGTGTTAGAGTTCATGTCCTTTGTTCCCTATGGATGCTAGCCCCTCCACCTGTTGACCCTGGTACATACACACCCACCTGGCGTGATTTATCTGCCTTCCCCCACTTCCTAACCCTGTATCCTTGTGCATCATCAGATAAAGCACCACCACATAGCCAACACCCTCATGCACATTCACAAGTGAAAGTCTTTACCCAGCTAATACAATCCATAGTCTGAAATAGATGACTTTTCCATCAAAATGGAGATGTCAATATGACTACTACAAACATGAAAAATCAAGGAATCAAATGAATACAGTAATTTCTTCTAGCTAACACCAAAGAAATGGAGATCTACAAATTGCAAGGAAAATAACTCAAGATAATCATTTTTAAATGCCCAGTGAGCTGCAAGAGAACAAGAAGTCAACAAAACCAATAGAACAATAATTAATAGAACAGGAATTTCAATAAAGGAAAAAATATCCCCCAAGAATACCAAACAAATTCTGGAGCAAAAGAATAAATGAATGAAATGAAAGAGACAGTAGAAAACTTCAACAGCTGAATCAATTTAACCACAAGAAATAATATACAAACTTAAAGATAGGTCACTAATGTATCCAGTTAGAGAAGTCAAAAGGCAGCAAATATAAAAATAATTTTTTGTTGAAAATTAAAGAAACTCTATGGGCTACAGAATACCATCAAATGAACCAATATATGTATATTCTAGAACTTGTGAGAAAAGGAGAGAGAGAGAGAGAGAGAGAGAGAGAGAGAGAGAGAGAGAGAGAGAGAGAGAGAGAATGGGCAGAAAGCTTTTTTAAAGAAATAATAACAGAAAACCTCCCAATTCTGAGGAAGAAAATGACATCCAATATCATGATTCCCAAAACATCCAAATAAATTCAATGTAAAATATTTACACTTAGACAAATAATCAAATTGTCAAAAGTCAAAAAAATTCTTTGAAGCAATAAGTCAAGAGTGACTAATCATACATAAGGGAGCTATCACAAACTATTAGTAAATTTCTTAGCAGACACCATGAGACCAGAAAGAGTGGAATGATCTATTGAACGTAGTAAAAGAAAGAAAATTGCCAAATAAGAATAATTTATGCAGCAATACTACTAATTAATGGTATATTATCTAAAATAAAGGAATATAAAATCTCTCCTAGACAAGTAAAACTTGAGAGTTGCTTACCATTACACCTGATTTTAAGAAATATTTTAGCTCTTCAAACTGAAATAAAATCAAGCTAAGACGAATATGAAAGTTTATGAAAGCATAAATCTCACTGATAAAGGTAAAACTATAGACAAATAATGAATAATATACCACTAAATATAATATAAATTACTTTTAACCCCAAGATAAAAGTTAGAAGAGAAAAATTAAGAATAACTACAATAATAAAAAAATTATTAATGGACACACAACATAAAAAGCACTCTGACTACAAGAATACAAAGTGGGTAAATATAAAGCATAGATTTTATATATGGTTGAATTTAAGTTGTTATCAACTTTAAGCTTATATGTATAATTATATGATATTTCATTCTAGCTTTGAGTTAAGCACATAGATAAAACTGTAATAATTGCATAAATGATGAAATAGAAAAGAGCAATATCACTACCCAAAATAATCAAATAACAAAGGAAGGCAGCAAGAAATTAAGAGAGGAACAAAATTATTGGAAACAGTAAATAACTTACAAAATAACAAAATGAATTCTTTATCTATCAATAATTACTTTTAAATATGAATGTATTAAACCCCCCAATCAAAAGGGGAGCTGAATTGATTTTTTTTAAAGTACAATGGTAAATACAAGTTCAGAACTCCAGATTGTCAGCCTCTGCTTCCACCTTCAGACAAGTTATGAATCAATAGTTCATCATCCATATGGCAGGCACTAGGAATAATTCCTTGGCTATGTTATATGCCATTTATTTTAACTCAGATAAAATTCTAGAACCCTTCATAAAAACACCTCCATAAACAAAGTGCTTTCACTTCAGCAAGTGCTTTTATTAGAGGAGGTATTTATTCAACAAATATATTGTCTTCTGAACCAGACACTCTTATGGGGATACAAGAGTGATCAAAACAGACAATTATTCCATAGGGGTCTCACATTTTTTTGAAACTATCATACACATTCTATATGAGGGGAAAGGAGTTCTGGGAGATAAAATGACTTGTTCATTGTCAAACACCCAGGAGATGGCAAAATTAAAACCTAGATTTCTTGATACAGAATTCTGTGATTTTTCTAGTGCTATACAATTTCTACAAAACTTCCAAAATAAATATGCACAATAAAAACTAATTCATGTAATATAATATTTAGCACTTTAATGTAAAATAAAGCTTCCATTTATTTCAACAACTATAGGAGAGATAATTTTAAGAATGAGATCAAGCATCATGGCTATTAAAAAGTAATGCCATATTTAAATTCAAATTGATCTGAGGACAGCAAATCTACCCATACTTGAGCACATAATATGTGCAAAGCAAAAATCTAGGCACTGTTGGACATAATTAATAATCTGTAAGAGAAAAAACTTTGAAAACTATCTCTACATTATAGTCAGTTAATATATTTAGTTGTGAAAACTGGTGCTAAATAAGGACAAAAGATGATGGCTGTCAGGGACTTGGGTTGGGGAGGGAAGGAGACAGGGAACAAGGTCATGGTAAAGAACACTGGAACGCTGATGACTGGTGTGGTATGTAAAACCCATATACTGATGAGTGAGTTCAATATCTTAAAATGAGTATGAAAAAAAATAATAATAATATTATTACTAAAAAATTTTGGTGCTAAATAAGTATGAAGATATAAAGTATTTAAATTAAGAAATTTCAGTGCAGATGGTATATTTATAAGGAGAATATTTAGACAATTGATACAATAAAAATTCATGTAAGAGATCGCCTAAGTCCTAGAAAGGTGTTATGACAAAATAAGGTTGAAGTTCAAGTTGGAAGGGCCATCAGAGTGGAAGACAAGTTTTGTAGTCAAAGGATTAGAAAAAATGGTAGTCTGTGACAAAGAAAAAATTCTGCAGTAGTTGAAGATATTCCTGGAAATTATAGATTCTCATCAAAGAACAAGCTTTATTTCAGAGTTTTGAGAAGTTTAGAAAAAATAGTTGGACAATAATAAAATATTCCTGGGAAAACTTTCCATGAGTCCGTAGTCTAGTTTGTTAGGGTGGAAATCATAAGGAAACTTATAATCAGAAACTTAGCTAAATAAAACTCATAAAAGTAATCTGAAATGCAATTACAATAGAAAAATGGGAAAATACAGTAGGGAAATAGCAGTAGAATCTGAAGAAACGTTGCACATGAGTTGTTTGATCAGAGAACATACTAATAATATTTTGAGAAATAGCATATATTTACTTAGATTTACTATACACCATTATTTTCAAGAACTTTATTTGTGCTTACTCACTTACTTCATTTAGAACTCAGGTTCTAAAACAAACCTACAAAATAGGTGTTGTTATCTCCAGCAGAGATTCATAGAAATAATCATTTTTCTTAGGTCCCATGGCTATTAAGTGGTAAAACCGGACTTTAAATCAAAACAGTGAACTTTCAGAGTCAATGGTTTCTCTAATCTGCCCCCACAAAATTGGAGTCTGAATGATCAGAATACTAGAGTTTGTAAGTGGAAAAAGTCAAATTTAGTTTTTGCGATTCTCAAAGTTAGTTGTTAGAGTAATAAAGTAACAATAACAGTAGATTTTACTACAAAAAAGAAATTAAGATCAAATGAAATTTGAAGTAAAAATATCTTTATTTTTGCAAACTACATCACTGCAAAGTCCACCATGTGCTGGCCTAAATAGTTCTTTCCTTGAGTCACCATATTTTGTCTAGTTTTACTTCTTAGAGTTCCAGAACATAAACCCCTCTTGTATGATAGGCCTTCAAAGACTGGAATATGTAACATACTGCTGGCAATCTTCTTGGCTTTATACTAAATGTCCCCTATTCCTTTAAATGTCTTTTTTTTTAATCACCCTTTTTTATCCTTTGAATGAATGTATTAAAGTTTTCAATATTCTTCAAGATGTACAAGAGAGAACTGAATGTAATATTACAGTTGTATTCAGACTTGAGAAAAATAGAACACATTTTATGTAGAATTTGTTTTAGATACTATGTATTAATCAGAAGAACTTAAGCTTATATTGGTCCTATAGGAGTTACATTATGCCATGGATTTATAAGACATTTTATTTATTACAAACTCCAAATCTCTTTCATATTAATTTTACTCCTTTGTTTTAAAAAAAAGAGGTTATCAGGCACCCAAAATCATCTATGAATTCTATAGAAAGATGAGAAAGAATAAGTGTTTTTCATACTTTTTAAAGCAATGTATTTTAATAGGTACTATTAGCATTTTATTGAATTTATTGCCACATAGAATTTTAACTACAGTTTTTAAAATACAATTTTTTTAAAGATTTCATGTCAAAATGAGTATGCCTTAAAGAGTCAATAAATGCTTGCTTTCAATACAAGTTAGCTAAAATTACCTTGGAAATAAAGTTTTCAATGTATAGTATAAAATATATACTCAGATATATTATTTATATTATAACATTAGCTAATAATTTGTATAATAGTGAAATTTGAATAGTAAAACTAGATTACTTCTTGAACACTAAATTATTGAGAGTTGAAGTATTAATAATTTCATATGTAAAATATAGAAGAAATTGTTAAATGTGCAAATATGCCTTAAGAAATATTTTATTTTATATAACTGTGCATGAATTTGTCTTATGTATAATATAATTTATATGAATTCAAAATTTTTAGCTTTTGTGCTCTAAGGAACACATTAAAATTTACAGCATGAATAAAAACTAACTATAGAAAAGGTGGCAAAATAGTACACATTGATAGTATTTATACATTTATAAATTATTCAGCTCATTTGTCTGAAAAGACAAAATCAGATCTTATATTATTTAAAAATCAAGCAAACACACAATATATTCATTTGACATGAAATTTTCATCTTTCTCCATTTTATATATACTTCACTGTCAAAAAGTTCTAACAATAGCATTCTAAAAATGGAAATTTGAAGAGTGTCAAATTTAGTTGGCATCAGAATTTCAGCTCAAAAGATATAGGTTTCATTGTTCATTACTGGTTACATATTTTACTGCAACAATATGTAGATGCAGAAAAGAAAAAGAAAATTTAATTTAACTGGATGTCTGGACAGTTCCTTATATATTTTTAATTTGAAACACTAAATGTTTTCAACCTCTGGAAATTCACTTAAACATTGTGCTTGATATTTTTCCTTTTGAATTTAACATCATTGTCAACCATCTTTTTTGCCTGTTGATATGAGTTCTACAGAGATATTTTCATTCTTGGTTTTGTTTATTTTATAAATACTGAATTCTCAAGATTTAAGTGATATGTTTGCTATCAAATCTATATCTCTCATTATGAACTCTCCCTTGAATGCTTTCACCTGCTCCTACCTACTATCTTATTGACCATTCCATTCTTTCAAATACTAAACATTTTTCCAGGTTTTTTTCTTTTATTTATTTTAATTTCTAAACTCTTTGCTCATCTTTAAATGGAACTTAAGTTGCAAATACTCTAAAATTGTTCCATTATTTCTAGTTTTAGGAGAACACTTTGCTTTTTTTTAGTGCATGTTGATGATCACCAGAAATTCATAATTCACAGTACTTATTATTATTACTCATGATTACTTACCATCTGTGTAGTTAATGTTTTATCACCCTCCTGAGCCATCTGACTTCGGGGCCTTACACAGGTTGCATTCATTCCTCCAAGAGAAGTTCATGTTCTCACAAGTAGAATTAGGACAATTCCAACAACTGGCTTGCTGCTCTCCTCCACTGCCACCACCTCCCCTGGGGAATCATCCCAGCTACCACCTCACTATCTCTACCTACATATCCTCCATGGCCTATCACTCCTCCTTGAACTTGACCCCCATGACCACTGCTATCATCGCCATTAAATTTTGTTTCCTCAATTGGAGTCTACCAAGAAGGAAATGAAGTCTTGATAGAATTCCCAATGAATTATTTACTATCAGATCAGTCTTGCTGAAGATGGGTCATCATATGATACCGTTGCCTTTCCTTGCAGCTTACCTGTTTCCCTGTCTATGTATAGATTATTCATGGACTATTCTGTTTTCTTACTTGTCTTAATACTACCGATCTGCATAAAGTATTCAGTTACAGATTCGATTAAAGTATTTCCATACAGACCTTACACAAAGACATTAGTGTTGTGTGAATTACCCTGTTCAGTTTCATGACTCGATCCTTGATACCAAAGACTGCTAAATTTACTGAAGCCTACAAATTAACTCCTGCCCATGTTGCCTGTCTTTCCACAGACATTTCCATGATCTCTGGGTTCACGGCACAAATGTTGTGGTTGTAACCACCACTGCTGCTCAGACCTTAACTGACTCGCATGATCCTACTGGCCTCCCCCATCGCCACTGCCACACCATTCATGAAGGTGTGATCTTGGCACTAGTTATTTCCACCACCTCCTCTACCACTGCTGTTGTTGTGCTGATTCTTCTGTCCATATCCCTGAGGGAATCATTCTGCTGCTATCCACCTTATCAGATGCCTACAGTCCCCACTTTGGGGTTTCCCATAGCTACTGCTCTGAGAGATGCTGCCATAACTTCCCAGGGTGCTGCTATGAGCCGATTGCTGGTCACATCCAGGATGGGAGTACTGCTGCTCATAAGATACCTGAGAAACCTGGCCACTTTTGTAGTCACAAGTTGATTTAGTGCCATAGCTGTTATGATCACAGCCTGAAGTGCCTGCTGACTGGCTGTAACCTCCACAACTCTCTTGACTATAGATCTGATTGTTCTTCTGGAAATAATCTTGTCCAAGATGGATGGGGTAGACCTCATGGATTTGAGTTGTTTGTTGAGTGTAGTTATGGCCATGTCCACAGACAGAGTATCCAGGGCAGCAAGCAACATGATTCCAAGCCCAGAGAACACTGGTAACTCAAGGACTGATTTTCAAAGAGTGTTGTGTTAAGACAACAATAAAAGGCAGCCACTATAAACTAATAACTCGGGGTCACCTTTATTCTTCCTAACAGTGATCAATAACCCATTGGGAAAAGGGTTCCATGAGTTTTAACCTCTCTTTGATGTGTTTCAGGCCATGTAATTCAGTAAGAATGCTGTTTTCCTGTGTCCCCTCTGAAAAGAACCAGTTTGTTTTTGTTTTGTTAGTAACCTCTACAATTAATTAAAAGTGATTTTGTCATTTTGTCAATTTTAAGGCAACACTGCATGGAATCAAAAATAATGCACATTTTACTATCATTTTGTTTCTTTGACAAATATAAGTATGTTGAAAATATTTTAAATATATTTGAAGTACATGTCCTAAACAACAACAATACCAAAAAGAAAAACAAATAATAAGAATTCCATATAAATGCATTAATTCAAATATACATATCTATATAAATATATATCCTTCCTTCTGGTTTACCTCTACTCTTCCCTGAAAATAATGGCCAAAATTCTATTTTTCAAAATGACTACATTAAAAGAATACTAATTAAAATTATTTTGAGATATTCCTTGTTTTTTTTTGTTCTAAATCACAGGAAAAGAGAAAGATAATACAAAATTAAATGGTAAGATAATATTATAAAGCCAAATGTTCACATTGTTGAACCAAGACTTTTAAATCCTCATGTGAGTGGTTTTAGGGTATTTAGAAATTTGTAGGTAACTGATTTCACATCAATAGTGATATCCAATAAAGTGAAACTCAATTTACATGAATGTAAAAAACTAAAGTCCGGGAGATTGATGACAAATGAGTCTCTCAGTCATTTTTAGGAGGTTAGATAATGTAGGCTATAGAATTAGAGATGTGAGATGATTTTATCCATATCAAAATGAAATAATGAAAAGACAGAGATGACGGCAAGGTTAATGACTAAGCAAAAAATCAGAATTTCTGTGAAATTTTATCCACTCATAGCTTTCCAAATACAGCTAGTTCACAAGATTACTGATATGTCAACTCATATAGAAGCTTGGTTTTATCTAGTTCAAGCAAAGGAAACCAATACTCATATGGCTTTTGTCTGTACATGTATTTATTTTTCCCAATTCCCTTAGAGTTTAAGCAGGTGTCAGAAATGAGAAAACAAAGCAATAACTAACACATTGGTTTGTCTACTATTTCTGTTTAATGCATTTTGAGGACTTAAAATACAATCTAATGAACAACATCTGTTCACAATTACACTACTGTGTTTATAAATGCCAAGTAAGTGGGGTTCAGGTAGTTATCTCACAAATGAGTCAAAGGTGGCCTCTGTGTATTAACCTCCATGTTTATTTCTGTATGTAGCTCTGGAAGTGTTAGCTCAAAGTCCACTGAGGCCAAAATCAAGTATTTGCACACCTAATTATTTTGAAATTAGTTCCAAACAAGCGTATTTTTAGTCATACAGATCCTGATTGTTTTTTCATATTTCATGAAATATCATCCAACATCTGCAGGGTTTTTTTTTTAAGACAGTGTCTTTGGCTATAATGTGCCAAACTGCTATGGTCTTTCAGAGTCCTGTGACTATTGCCTTTCCACCATGATTCAGATCAATGTCACCTAGACATATAAATCTGTTCTTTTATTGTTCTCTCTCTCCAAGCATTCCCTTGACACACCCCCTCTGAATGGTGGTTTCCTCTGATAATCTTCTGGAAGCCACAGATTGTGAGAGACCCCCTCACAACAAATAACTGTGTTTTGCTCACTCTGATGAGTATATCTTTTTCCTAGATCACCCATGAATCTCTTGAATCCCCTGTATAGTCATAGAGAAAATCACAGAAATAATTCGACAACATGGTAGACTAGATATTCCTAAAAATTGTAAAGATACGAAAAACTGAAAAAAAAATGTGAGAAGATACAGCAAAATCTCCCAGAGTCAAAATAAATAAAATATTAGAAACAAACTGATATTGAAATCATGACTTCCTAGAAGTATTTGTCAATTGTGGTATATAAGAATCTCTAGTGACAAAGACTGCAGAAAAGTATCAAAGCTTGACTTTGACAAAGACTGCAGAAAAGTATCATGAGCCTGCATGTGGAAGGAGGTTAAAACACAGAACACAAAAATTTCCTCAATATTTGAATAATTAAATGTTGAGAAAACAAACTTATGAACCAAATAAAATAAAAATTGATTTTAGTCTATAAAATCAAATGAGTGGTTACCAGAAGGGAAGGAGGAATGGAGAGGGCATATCGGGTAAAGGGGTTAATGATATGATGAAGGATAGAACAGGACTTCTAGTGGTGAACATAATGTAGTGTATACATTAGATGTTGATTTCTAATAATGTACACCTGAAACATTTATGTTACAATGCAATGCTACTATAATGTAAAATTATTAAAAATGAGTGGTATAATATATTTACATGGTGTAATGTCTGGCATACATACATACATATATGTATGTCAGACTTTAAAGAAACTTACTTGTGTGGAACTGGGCTGAGAATTGTGTATGAAAGATGAATTCCCTTGATGATAAGTAAATTTTCAATAATTGTGGCTAAAATCTAAAATCATTTACATGCTTCAAAAGTTCTCAAAATGAAAAATTAATTTAGTGTCCCTAGGTTGGTAGCACTCTACTGTAAAAATCACTTACTATCATGGTGAAAAAAATGGTATTATTATAAATAAATACTTATGATTTTTATCTGTCATTTTGTTAATGTGGTATAGCATGGACAGAATTGCAGATGTTGAAATGTACTTGCATTCTTGTTGGAACAAATTGCATTTGATCATGGAGAACACACAATTTCTTGTGTTAATGAATTCATTTTACTAGATTTATTTGTCTGTATTCATCAGTATATTAGCTTGTAATTTTATTTTCCTATATTGTCTTTGTATGGATTTGGCACAAGGGTGACATAATGCATTTCTAAACCTAAAAGCAGGTTTTTCTAGTAAGTCACCTAAGTGACTTTCCTCTTTCTAACGCATTATACCCAGCAGTCTGCCTGACTCACACGCCCTTTATCTGGCTGTAAAATGCTCTATGAATCATAGCTTTGTCATTTTTCAATACTTAGTATGTTTGATTTTCTGATGTAATTGTTTCTGGCAGTCCTTTATGTTCACACATTTTAATATATTCTCTTAGCTAAAATTAATGAATTTACATTTAATGATCCAAAAATAATGTAAGTTCTTTTTTAGTTAAAAAATATTTTAGTAATCTAAACTTCAAAGGTGTACTGAAGATTTATTTTAAGAAAGAAAAATCTGTCCCAAATTTAAAGCAAACATACATATTTTTAAAGTATTTTTTAAAGGTATTTTATCTGTGCAAGTTCTAGAAGCTAAGTTTTGTTAGGAATGATATTGATTTAATATAATAAAAATTCAGAGTGCAATGTTTAAAAATAGAAATATCTATGTCATGTAAAAATATGTTAATACGGTAGCTCAGTTCTGGATGGTTGTACTGATTTAAACACTTTCTTTTGTTTCTCTGATGTCTCTAGGATGTTAGCGTTTCCACAAGGTCCAAAAAGACTCACTCTATCTCCTCATTTCAATTAATGGAGAGGTAAACAGAAAGTAAAAGAAGCAGAATTAGGATCGCCATTGTGTTTCATTCAATAGACAATATCCGATATAAAAAAGTAATGTCCAATAAAGAATGGAAGTCACAATATGCTCCTTGAAAGTTTATAGTAGTCACATTAAAAGAGTCAGAAAAAAGTAAAATTAATTTAATATTTCTGTTTGACTTCATTTATCTAAAATGTCATCATTTGACATGAAATCACATAAAAGTCTTAATAAATGACAAACATAAATCATTCAAAATTTGGAATGTATTTTATATTTACAGCATATCTCAAATTGACACTAAAATCAACAAAATACTTAATTTATATTTTAATTTTATAAAATTTAGCTGAAGTTGCATATTAATTTTTATAAATATAATTGAATAGTAACTATATGTCAGCTTTTAAATTTAAATAAATAAAAAACAATAAATCTAAATTTAGTTCCTCTAGCAAACTTGCCACATTTTTTAAGTCTCAAAAGTCATATGTGAAATGACTTCTATCCTAGACTTTACAGTTATGAAACAGTGACTGACAATGGGAGATACGGCGTTTATACCATATTTGGACAAGCATATTGTTCTTAAATACAGCTCCCTTTTGCTTTAAATTTGTAATCTAGAACTTGAATAAAAGTTAGAACTTGGTCACAATTAAGTGTATGGGTATTCCAGAAACATGCTTTGATCAGTAATTCAGTAATGTGCCCAGTGAAGGGTTCTATTACAAATAAACATTGAAAATGGATATTAAACAATAACAAACATTTTTTGCCACAATGTATCCCTTGAGCTACCCAAATATCTATTAAGCTATTATGTGATCTCTCATACAGAGTTACACCTTGTCACTGCATTTAGCTAAAAGTTCAGAGTCTCAGGACATTGTCCAATCCTTTCAAAAGTTCCAGATATGCCTTCATAGCCCTTTCATCTACAAACACTAACTGGAAACTAAAACACAACTTAATTTTGCTTTTTACAGCAGGTATACAAATACAGACTAGGAATAGAATAACTGCATCAAATACTGTGACTCAGAGGAGGAAAATGGGACACATGCACTTGGATATTTTTGAAATTATTGAATCTTACAGGTAAGATTTGTATAGATTTCTCCACCCATACATTTAGTTCCATGTTTAGTCCAGCTGACAGCCCTTTATTCCAAAATGTTTAAATAAACTCCTTAGTTCAGTATTCCCTAGGTAGCCACTAGTATGTTTTTCTGTGCAGTCTATCCTTTTCCAGTATTTTATGGTGTCTTCTTTGAAAGTCTTTGGGTCATGTCTCTTTCTATAGGTATTGGTTTGGACCTCAGTGTTAGGACTTAAGAATTTAAATGACCGCATATATGGTAGAACTGGCATGTCATCTGTTTCTCATGATTACACTTTAAGAATTAGATGATTTCAATTCTGTTTTCAATCATTTTCCTTTAGAAGTGACCATAGTCAATGATCTCATCTAGACATAAAATGAATTCCTAGAAATTTCATTATTTTATTTTCTGGTCTCTTTGTTACAACTATTGCCTACTCTCATACCCACTACTTAACAGTATTCTCTCTTAAAATCAACTTCAAGCAATAGGTTTGGGTGAAAGACAACCATTTCAAAAACTCTTTAATTCTGATCTACTCCTCACTGAAATCTGGAGATACCTGAAAAATGTTTAACAACATTGCTCTATCATCTAATGCAATCTCTTCAAATATATCCCCTATATCTACTTTAACTTGGGGAGACAGTAGTAGATGCACCTGTCAATTATTTTTTAAAAAAATTATATATTACCTAAGTCTTATTCAATTTATAGTACAGTTTGAAATCAGACTGAGAGGTTTAAACAACGGACAGTTATTTCTCACAATAATGAAGACTAGAAAGCTAAGATTAAGGTGCCATCAATGGTTTCTAGTGAGGCCTCTCTTCCTAGCCTTCAGATAGCTGCCTTCTGATTGTGTCTTCTCAGAGCAAAGAAGCAGGATGAGGCAGGAGGAGGGGAGGGATGAAAGGAGAGAGGAAAGAAGTAGAAGAGAAGAAGGCATTCTGATATCTCTTTCTCTATGTATAAGTACATTAGTCCTTTCTGGCTAAGGTTTCATTCTTATAATCTCATTTTGTCTTTATTATCTTCTTATGGACCTTTCTTCCATCCTAGTGATATTGGGTATTGGAGCTTCAACAGATGAACATTGGGAGGACACACTTCAGTCTCTAATATATTATAGTAAAGGACCAAAACAACATGGTTAAGACAGAACATTTTATTTCTTTAGCTCAATGTGCATCACAGAATAATTATTGATCCAGTTTCCTTCTTTTAATTCTTGCAATAGCTACAGAATTTATGACTATGTAAGAAATACTGTAAAATCCTATCTCTATTACATCCAGTATGAAAATAAGAGAAAGGAATCAGAACATTACTCCCAAGGGAGTTCTATACCTGATTTCATACAGTTTCTGCTGATGTTCTATTGGTCAAGACTGTTATACTTAAAATAGACTAGTATATAAGATTAGAGCACAGATGCAACATGTGAAAGAAGGAAAGTCATTCATATCTCTCTGATTAAATGACAGTGAACTAAAAGAGCTTCCAAACTTTTCATTATGGATTTCTATGGAGATTGAGGTTACAGTAACTTTATAAATTAAGAATTTTATTTAATATATATATATATATATATATATACATATATATATATATATTTTTGGTCACATCCCATGGCTCAGGAAGCTAAGGTTCTCAAGTGGCTATGGACCTGGGTTTGTGACCTGAGACCAGAAGTTAAAAAACAGAGACTATCGTGAGCTAACTTTCAAACTGAACATCTACCATTTGGATTATCATTAGGAAAGAGGACAACTTAGATTCTTAAACACAGTAACACATTCTACTCCACTTTCTACTAGAAAAACACGCCTAATAGTTTATGCAGACCTGTTTTTTCACTGAGACGCAGGCACTAGGTCAAATTCACTTATTAGTGCCTAGGAAAGAAATTAAGCAAGAAAGGAAGACTGAAGTGTGTGTAAATTACTATTTCTGCTTTCTAGTCTCAAAATGTCATTACTGCCTTTGTTGCTTTTGTTATGTCTGTCCTTGACATTTTATGTTTTGTTAAGTCTATATATATTTTACCGTAGTGTCAGAAAGATCGCAAGTAAACCCATGTGTTAAATTCTACATGTTGATAACAGTGTGCATTGCATTCAGGGAAATTATTTATACATAAAATAAACATAACTACCACTAGAAACTGAATATTGCATGCATAACTGCAAATTTTGCATTGAACAGTTTTTAGCTTCTCTCTACCAAACAAAAATACAAAAGTTATGTATGCATAACAGTAAACTTAAATAGTGGATCTAAGTAATAATCAATGAGAGAGGGGGAGAGAGAGAGAGAGAGAGAGAGAGAGAGTGAGATAGATTGACGATTGATGTAAGAGAAAAAGAAGCCATGTAATAATTTTTATGATTTCTTCCCTCTGTCAACACTAGAAGGAAATTAACTTAAAACGAAGTTTCAGAATTTGCATATTAAATAAATAAATAATCGAAGGAAATTGTAATGTTAAAAATCTATTTGCTTGAATTAGTAATTATTATATGATAACATATATGATCAGGAACGGAAGGTCATAGAAATAAATGTGGGTTACTTGACTTCCTGAAAACTTGAGACAATTCACACATTAAGAAACAAAAAATGTTTTTAAGTGGAATTCAAGTAACATGTATGAACATTAATATATAGAAACTTAATTTAAATATGATTGGGAGGCTACAAAGAGAGTACTCTCAGGACACGTGTGAAATTCAGTAAACTACAGGATTCAACACGCCTTACCTCCCCACAGAGAGTTCCGCTCCAGAGAGATTCCTGCAGAGGTTATATAGTTGAGGTAAGTCTCTGCTTCAAGGATTTATGTGGTTCTCACCATAAATCACTTTCTTACCTACCCTATTTTCTGTTATTTGTTTTCTAATAAACCCGTTTGGTTGTTGGAATAGCTGATTGCTTTCTCTCAATGTCAACATATTTGGTGATGTAAACTCCTGACAACTTTGAGTTCCTAGTTATAGTCCTAATCATCGCAGTAATAGGAATGGGATCATAGATAAGTGCTCTCAGAATATTTCTACTTTACTTTAGGAATTTCTAACTAAATAGACTGGATTAACTAAAAGTAATTTAGAACTACTATGAATATTATGTGAAAATTTTGATCCCCCTAAACTTGGTTTTCTTAAAATCAAAGTGGACAATCATGAATCCAAATCTAATAAAATGAAATGGAATTATTACTTGAGTGATGTATGGAGGTTTCCATACATTACTAATAATATAAAATTTCCTGTTTGCAAAATAATATTTTAAAATTAATGAAGGCAAAAAGTTATTAAAGAAAAATAGAATTAAAGAAAAATACTGATTTTCCTGTTTCTTTGTTGCCTGAAAAACTGCAGCAATTATGTGTTCAGGACTTCCTAAGGAAGCATCTTTGTACTCCCTTTATTCACCACCTACCTCTATTCCAGAACCTAAGTTACAGCGTCTACTTCTTCTCCTGAGCTAACACTTTATGTTGAGGCGTCTACTGAGCCTTCATTCTCTTAATGAAATGAAACCTCCCTGATAAATTCAGACTTCTGATGATCCAGACAAACCTTAGATCGCTTATGCTTCTTGACATAATTAAAGAATTGCTTAAAGTAATTAATGATCCTCATAGAATAAATGAGGAATTCAACATCATTATGCAAACTTACCAAGTTATTTTTGAAACTATATCAATTATGTCACATACTTTTTGGTGGGGAATCAAATAAAAGATTTGATGAAACTTGGCAAATGGGAAAATTCTAAAAGGAACAAAACAAAATCCGAACTTTTGGCAAGAAACTAGGAAACTGACTCCATCTAGTTATTCCATGACTTTTCGTAAGCCTATTGATTGGTATAAAATTCAGACACAAAAATTTTGTACACAAAATTTGACAAGCCTGTTCATGACTATTATAATTGGCTTCATATCGTTCAAAGAAAATTCAAATTAACCCTATGATGTTATATGGATAACTAATTTATGCAAAACGAGGGGTACACAGTGAAGCAATGATGTGTCTCTTAAATAAATGGTATTGGAAAAACTGGGTAGCCACATGCAAACTAATTAAATTAGATCACCACGTAGCACCATGCACAAAAACTAATTCAAAATGTACTGAAGAATCAGATGTAAGGTATGAAAACAAAATCCATAGAAGAAAATATAGGTGATCACTCCTTGACATTGGCCTTAAAAACATTTTGGTAACTTGACCCCCAAGGCAAGGAAAATAAAAACAATAGTAAATTACTATATTAAACAAAGTTTCTAACTGGAGAAATTAAATATCATCAAAATAAACTTATTACTGAATGGGAGAAGAGATTCGCACATCATACATCCAACAAAGGGTCAATATCCAAAGAACTCAGAAAACCCAACAACAATCCAATTAACAAAGGGACAGATGATTAATATACCCTTTGTCCAAGAATATATACAGATGGCCAACAGGCACGTGAAAAGATGTTTATCTTTTGTTATTAAGGGAATTGTATTAAAACAACTATGAGATGTCACCTTGAATCTGTTATAATTGTTGCTATCCAAAAGACTGGAAACAAAACATGTTGGAGAGGATTTGGAGAGACAGAAACTCTTATATACTATTGGAGGGAAATGTTGATATGTGCAGTCATTATAGACAGCAGTATGAAGATAGCGCAGAAAATTAACAATAGAAACTTCATATGTCTCAGTTATAACAGTTTGGGGTATTTACTCCCAAATCACAAAAAAACAAATTCAAAGACATAAATGAACAATTTCACCATGTTTTTTGCTGCGTAATATTTACAATAACCAAGAGCTTGTAACAACCTAAATTCCCAAGGACAGGTGAGTAGATAAAGAACTGTATATATACACAATGGAATATTATTCAGCTACTAAAAAGTCTCATGTATTCCACTGATCTATGTGTCTGTTTTTGTTTAAAATATATGATGAACTGATTATTATTATTTTTTAGATAGTGTAAAGTCAGGGAGCACGGCAATCTCTATTTTTTTATCTTTTTCCTCAGGATTGATTTTGTTATTCGAAAGCTTTTGTAATTCCAAATAAATTTTAGGATGTGTTGTTCTGTTTCTGTAAAGAATGGCTTTGGAACTTTGATATGTATTGCATTCAGTATGTGTATTAATTTAGGTAACATAGCCATTTTAACAATATTAATTCTAGCATATGAGCGTAAATAACTTTCCATTTCATCTTCCATTCAAACAATATCATAGTTTTCAGAGTACAGATATTTCAATTCTTTCGTCAAATTTATTCCAGTTTTCATCTATTTTGATTGAAATGAATACGGAATTGCTCTCCTAATTTCTCTTTCTGCTAGTTTGTTATCTGCGTGCAGAAATGAGACAGATTTTTGTATATTAGTTTTGTAAATTGCTGCTTTATTCATTTATTATTTATAACAGGTTTTTACTGAAATTTACTATTTTGGAGAGTCTGTTTTAATGTCTATTACTTTTCAAATTATGCTAAGGATTCCAACACTATAACTATATATGTAATAATAGATAGTGAACATCCTTGTCTTTGTTCCTGCCTTTAGAAAAAAAGGTTTTCCTCAAGACTTATTTTTTTAGTATGTTGTGGGCTGTGAATTTGTCATATCTGATATTAATTATATTAAGGAACATTATGACTATCTTTATTTTTGAAGAATTTTCACATAAAAGGGTGTTAAATCCTGCCAAATGCTTTTAATCTGAGTCAACTGAGATGATCACATAACTTCTGTCCTTTCTTTAGTAGATGTGGTACATTGCATTTGTTGATTTTTGTATTTTCAATCTTTCTTGAACCCCTGGAATAACCCCCACTTGATCATGGTTCATGGTTTATGGAATGAATTGTTGAATTTCATGTTAGTATTTTGCTGAGGAAGTTTACATCTATGTTTATCACATATATTGGAATGTAATTTTCTTTTAAGGGGCTGTCCTGGTCTGGTACTGGAATCAGGATAATGTTGGATTCATAAAATATGTTTGGAAGTTTGCCATCTTTTTTGATTTTTTGGAATAATTCAAGAAAGATTGGCACTAATTCTTTGAATGTTTGGAAAAATTCACTAGTAAAATTACTTGTCCTAAGATTTTTGGGGAGAGGACAGATTCTGTTTAATTTCTGTTTTAATTTCTTTACTGAATCAAAAAAGGTACATGGTTTTAATGTAGAATTTAATAAATTAACTTATTTTGGACATTGCAAGAATATATCTATTTTTTCTCCATTATTCAACTCATCATCATATAGGTGTTCATTATTCTCAATTATTCTTTATATTCTGAAGTATCTGTTATTTCTTTTTCATTTCTTATTTTACTTGTGTTAGCTCTCTATTTTTCATTGCAAATATTGTAAATGTTTGTATATTTTATCTTTTCCAAGAACCAACTCTTAGTCTTCTTGAGCTCTACTTTGTGTGTTTTTGCTGTTTTGTTATTTTCTTCCTTCTACTGACTTTCGATTCCATTTTTTCTTTCTATAATTGCATTAGGTGTAAGGTTAGATTTTTCATTTGTGATCTTTCTTAATTCTTGGAATAGCCCTATCTATAAACTTTACTCTTATTAATGCTTTTTGCTGCATCCTATAGGTGATAATATAACCTATATAATATGTTACAGGTTTTATTTTTCACTTTTTATTTTCTCATGTATTCAATAGGTGTTCATATCAATTGTTTAGTCTACATAAACTTGTGATTTCCCTTTTCTATTCTTTTGATTTTTTTATTCCATTCTATTGTGATCCAAAAATATATTTATATGACTTTAAGCTTTCTAAATGTATTGAGAAGTGTTTTTGCTGCAATATATATATAATCTATACTTAATAATTTCCCATAAGGAATTGAAAGGAATGTATTTTTATTGTTTAGGAATCAAATACTTCATAAATATATATTAACTTTATCTTGTGTATTTCATCATCCAGGGACATTGTTTCCTTATTAATTTCAGTTCTGATAATCTGCCTATTGTTATGAGTAGGATTTAAAATTCTTCACTATTACTGTGTTGCTGTGAATGTCATCCTTTAGATGTGCTACTATCAGCTTGATATATTTAGGTGTCCCTATGTTGGGTACATATGGGTTAATAAATATAAGATTTTTTGCATTGATCCTCTGTCATTATATAGTATTGTTTTTGTCTCTTGTTACTGTTTTGGTTGGAAGTCTATCTGATCTAAGTATGGTGATTCCTGATTTTTAAAATGTTCTCTTGGTTTGGATTATCTCCCCACTCTTTCATCCCCCCTCCCTTTTTCAATTTAAGTAAAAGTCTGTATTTGTTTCTATAGTTTAAGTGGCTCTCTTATAAGCAGAATATAGTTTTGTTGTTACTTCATTCTGCCACTGTGCCTTTTGATTGGTGAATTCATTCCTTTTACATTTAGGATTTAATTATCCCTTTCAGTTGGTTGAGGATACAACTTTCCAGATTAGGAATAAATTCCTCTGTCTTTATTTATACTGGAGCAATGTTTAATATTTAACCTATAGCTATAAACTAGCACTTAAAGTATTTAAACAATTCAAATAGTGGAAATTTCTAATAAAATACAAGAAGGTCCTATTTTTGAACCTATTCTGTTTCTTTGGGTCCTCAAATGGCATCTATTCTTTTCTCTTTAGTTCTTCAGAACTATTAATTTCTGGGTTGAGATTTCTTAGAAAGATAACAAAATAATTAGCTTTTTATTCCTGGATCTCCTTCTCATAAAAGAGAAATAATTCCAGAGGATAATAATAGGGATCAAGATAGTCAGCCAAGTGAATGAAAGAAAACTTTAATAGCTTTGATTTGTCCTCTCTCTGACAGTGCTAAATTTATTCTGGATACCATCATTTATTGTAACTATGTAACCAGACATCATCCTCCTTATGGGCAAAATTCATAGTGCATTTTCCATGAAGATTGCAATGAACCTCTGTAAGCCTGTAAGAATTTTGAAGGAGAGTTTCATGTCTTCAAAGTAAAGTCACCCTATGTTGTACATCACAATAGTCATATCTCCTTTTCTATTTTTGCATGTAAGAAGGAAGAGAATATTCTCGAGGAACTTACCGCAAAGCACAGGAACTCCCAAAGACTTGTAAGTTATTATAATAAAAACTGGACCCTTTGGCCTAGGGCTCTCTTTATCTTAGAACTATTGTTTCCACTGTCTGAGAAAAATGTTGTGTATCTTCTCCTAACCATTTCTGCATCTCATGCAATAGAATTTCTCCCAAATTCTTATTCCTCGATATTTTTCAGTCAATTGACTTACCTCCTATTAAATTCTTTTACTGACAGCTCCATATAAAGCTTTCATATTTTAATAACTGTTACCAGCAATACTCCTTCCTGTTGCCACTGAAAAGTTACCTCACAACTGCCTAACACTGATGGGTCACTTCCTGATGCTTCAAGATGATCTGCAAAAATCTCCTTTGGATAAGGTTATCATCTTTTCATTCGCCAAAGGTTCTTGTATTTGAAAGGTTAAAATGATAAATATTTTGCTGGATATGTAATATCAACTCCCTTTGATGTCACTGAAGCGTACCTTTACCTTTGATTCTTATAGCCTGACAAGCCAAATTATGCATGCTAACCTGAGCCTGTACCTAGCCAAGGAAACAGTGACATTAATATAATTTTACCTGCTGCCTTAGTAGATAAAGTTCCAGGCATTCTAAATATTGAGTCTAGAAAGTATAATAAAGGATCTTGCTGATATTTTACTGAAGAATGCTGTTAAGGGAACCAACAACAGCCAGAGCTTTGTCATGTCCAATCTCCATCTGACAACTTCAAAGAAATGGCAAGAGAAGTCCAACAAAGGGCCCAGAATAACATAACTGGGAAATTTATTAACTGTTGTGTCTCCTTCCAGAGACAAAATGTTCACATTTGACTATTGTTCACTCATTAAACCTTTGACCCATGAATAAAATTATAGAATTTATGGATCAGTATTGGTGTGAAAAATATTAATAAGGTTGAATCTACCATTCTTGTCCCACCTGACCAAAATACAATCCAGGAAAAAACCTGTTTATGTGATCCTGGTCATTTCACATGCTCTAATGACCATTTGTGGTCTGACAACTGGATTTTAAAGTTTCCTCCACTTCATGGATATAAATATGATTTAGTTACGGTCTGCATTTTTTCTTATTGAACTGAGGTTTCTCTTATAAACAGGCTTCTGCCTCTTCTGTGACCAGTCTTTTTTTGGAAAAAATTACACCTACCTGAGGAATGCCTCTTGAACTTTATAGTGATGGAGAATTTTACTAGCCAGGCTTTCCGATCAGTTTTGTAACAATTTCACCATTCTTACCATCCTCAATCACCTGATTTAGTCAAACACAATAATGGCATTATTTAAAACTAAATTATAAAATTTGTTGAGCTTCTCCAAATGTCATTATCCAAAGTTTTGCCTTTGTTCTTCTAAATCTCAGATTTTACCTTTTGGAACTCATAAAATCTCACTTTCTGAAATAGTCACAGGTTGCTCAATCTACCTAATCTCTATCACTTTTGATCCACAGTCAAAGCAAATATATTTTGATATTATAAAGGCCTTATTGTTTTTGCCAACAATAACCATATTCTGTTTGAGCAATTCTTTCACAGAATGCTCCAAGAAGACAAAGATTTTAAGTAACACTCTACAGTCTGGAGAATTTGTCTACTGTAAAAGACACTATCTGTAAAACTCTCTTCAATCTCACTGGAAAAGATTCTATAAATTGTTGTTTCCAAACCCTTGTTTGAAGTCAACACTTGAAGCCAAACTTCAGGCAATAGATTCTTAGTTTCATGTGACATATCTGGAAAAGCTGCACATCCAAGCTAGAACAGCGTGTCACCTGTTGACTTAAAGATTTACAGGAATTTGGAGCAGATAACATATCAGAAGAAACCTTCCCCAAGATAGTCAAACCATGCTTGTCCATATTTTTCCTATTGTTGTTTCCTGCCTCAAGTCTCACTCCTTTGCATGGGGTGGGGAGAAGAATTTCTCTTGTCTTCCTCTATTAATCTTTTATGCAAGTGTGAAACATTTCTGATTGTTTCAATTCTTAACTTTAGGAGAATTAACTAAATTCAACAGTCAAAATACTTCCAGCTCAACAAATATAACTTGACTTATGAACTAAAATAGTTTTGAATAACTGTATTTCTTAATCATCTACTTGCTGAGCAAGGAGTTATCTATCTATGCAATAGAAATATATGTGTGATAGCAAAATTACCTGTTATAGATAGGTATATTTCTCTGGAAAATATCAATTTAATTACATAAAAATTAGGAAACAAGTACATTCATTATTGCAAGTTGTAACAAATGACTTTTAGTTTTGATCTATCTAGCCAATTTCTTTTTAAGTTTTGGTTTCTAGTTCAGCACCACTATGCAACTTGTATTATAATGTTGCTTAATCCTGCCTTGTCCTTATAGTTAATTTCTGGATTTGTTGTCTGTAAAATTTTGTGAAACATTTCTGAGATGATACAAAATCTCATCAAGAAGATACCCATAGGACTTCAGCAAGATATAGATTTTACTTAAGAAATACCCAAGATCTCTCTTTTACTATCCTTCTTATTCTCATGCGACGTCATTAAGGTCCCAATTGCATATCTTCCCTCTGATGTAGGATGTGATATCCAGGAAAGTCCTTCCTGGGATCAAGGGATAAGGGGCCATAGAATCTGACATAAATCTGACTGTTTATCAGCAATTCTTTCAGAAAAAAAAATCTAGATCAAAAGGGAGAAATGCGAAAACAAATGTACAGAAATCTACTTAAATGAAGTTGGGAGTTTAGAGAGTGTTCATACATCTATAGTTGAGCAAATTGTAGCATTCAACATGTCTTACATCTCCTTTGCTAAAGGAATTAATCATATTTGCTTTTGCAGAACTGACAAGGAGGTCCACCAGATACTATGCAAGAGATTATTATATTTCAATTCAGGGAATTATACATGAGCCTTATAGTGAAGTTGCTTTCCAATCTATCCCCTTTTTTGTTGTTCGCTTTTGAATAAACTCATATTGTTGCTGGAACAACTGATTGCTTTTGTTTGAGATCAACTTATATTAGTAATTTAAATGAACTTTACTGGATTGTTCAAAAGAGGTATAACTGTTGTAGTGATCATTTCTCTCTAAATAAAAAGGCATTTTTATTTTACTCTTTTATTGGAATAGAATAATTTCAGCTGGACTACTAATCTTCTTTTAAACAGAGAATTAAATGATTTTTAGAAAAAGAATTGATGTGAACAGTCAGTTTTTCCAGATAAGGTTAAAGGAATCGCTGCTGTGTACAACGCAGAGAGCATCTATTTTGGTATATCTTTCCTATAGATCAATTGATTGTCAATCAAATTATCCACTTGACCTTAGTTAGATCCTTGACAGAATCAGCAGAAGCTTTGTTCTGCAAAGGGAATGCAAGCCAAATAAAAGTCAGTTTCCAAATCCATTTGCTCAGCAGAGACACAATTTATGTTTTTTCTTTTGCTTAGCAAGCAGTTGTGCTAAGAATTTTATCTTGAGATATTTTGTGGTAATGAAACATTGCTATAATTCAGGATGAGCCAAGCATGTACAAAAATGAAAGAGCAGAAATCTGTCTTTCTTGAACTACTGAGACATTTTTTTTTTAAATCGAGTGAAAATATGCATGACTTCTCTGAGTTCTTTGGCATAAATCATCATTTAAAATCAATAAAGATTTTATTTTCAATTAATAAGCATTTATTTGCCAAGACGGTAGACATTTTTAATCTCTCTAGTGTACTTTAGAAATTGCAAGTATTTATAGAGATCTGTATTTATATAAGTATACCTTAATCAATTGTCAGCTAATGCCACTATATAAATATGAGAAAAGATGGCTTTTTGGATAATCATACAAGGAAAATAATAAATGCTCTGTAAATTTTCTTTTAACTGCTCAAGGTTTCTTCTACTCATATTTCATATGAAGTATCTGATGAGTAAATATAAATGATTCCATTTTAACATCAATATTTCTATATTTTAAAAGATATAGTGAAATATCACCTAAATTAAATCATCACGAAAACAAAATTTCTTCCTGTTTGTCGTAACTCATCTGTCAACATACTGATTTTTTTACAAAGTGTGGGAAAAATGATAGTGGATAACATAAAATACAACTTTCCAGAGAATAATATATGAAGAAAATGCAAGTTTTTATTTGCTTCATCTGATTATTTTATTTAGATAATTGATCATATTTATGACTTTAATAACTATAGTTGAAATTTTTATCTATTATCCTGAAAACATATGATGCTTTTAAAGGATTATTTAAAGGATGCTTTGTCAAGATTTTCTGTAATAATTTATAGTTTTAGCATAGACATTCATCTCTGTCTTAAATAACAATAAAGATAAAATAATTAAAAATCAAATTTTCAGAGATATATGTATAATAAATCTGAAAACAAACACTAGATGATAAACTTACTGAACTTATTTTTTCAAAGGCACCTTTCATGGAAATATTTCAAAAATTCATACAGTTCTATAAGCCTCTTAAGCTTGTAGAGGTTCTGATCTGTATTTTCTGCAAAATGTTTTTTAAAGAGAATTCAAGTCACTAGTTGTTATATAATACCCGACTTGTCCAAGAGGCTGTTAAACAGGTCTTTCTGAATCTTTCAGAGTAAGATATAATACTTCATATTCTACCAAGTTAAAAATCCTTCTCTATCAGTCACACAGCATGAAAAATTACATAATACACATACATGGAGAAGGAAGTGGATTAAGCACATATATATGGGTGGTATGTCTGTATATACTTAAAGCTTTTTGAAAGGTACACTTGGTATACAAAACAGATTTTTAAGTTTTGTATATTTGAAAGGGAATTTTAGATCAAGAAATTCAAACCCCAGAAATAAAAATTCATAAATGTTTTGAAAGAAGACTCATTACAGCCTTTTTGTAATTGCTAAATATTGCAAATGATGAAGCTATTGTTCTAGAGGACAATAATTACATAATATCTGATACACTCACAGTGGGTGATATGTGATGCTATGGTACCATTAAGAAAATGAAGTAGAACTATATGCACATATTTGGAAATATCACTGCAATTTAGAGATCAAAATATACAAGTTGTCCAAAAATGCATGTAAAAAACGGTACGTAAGTTCTGTTTTACATGTAAATGTATAGTAAAAATAATCACTGTGGGGGAGAGGAAATTATCCCATTGGTTCTTTTGACTGGACTAATAAACTATTAATGGTAACTTCTGACTGATTAACAAGCGGAAAAAAAAAAACAGTTAATTTTGTAGATAAAGGTATATCATAAATATGAGAACTGTGAAATGTCAAAAGTAATCATCTTATAGAAAACATTTTAAGCAAAAATAATCATAACTTAATAAAGAACTAACATTACAGACAGTTTTTAGATTTAAGGACAAATTAACAAGGAACTAAGCAGTTTATTTTCAGAGGTTTCTCTGCCCTAAATTTTCTTTCTCTGACAAAATGATGTCTCCCTAGCTCCCGGTACACAGAGGGTGTCTTTCATGTGGGAGATTTAAAGAGTACAGTAGGAGTCTCCTTTTTATATCAATTGATTCTCATGTAACTTTATTCAAATATTAGTATACCACTTTGGCATATTTTAGGACAGACTTTCCTGAGCCCCAAAGCAGCAAATTCTTAAAAAATTGAATCACTAAGGACCAAAGTTTGTTTGAAGAAAGGAAGAAAATAGAAGTCACAAAATTTACTCTTTATACTTGTGCACTTAGCTAAAAGGAAATTAAAAGGTAAAGTTATCAATAAGAACTAATAAAAGCTTGCTTAAGACAGAGGATTTTACTGTTTTACATCTATAGCAAACCAGTTTGTTCTTTTATGTTATCATAAAATTCTCAATTTAATTTATATCCTACAAAAAGTATTTAAACAGTACTATTGCATGGACATACATGAAACATTTTTAAATTATAATAATTCAATGAGATGTTCTGCACACTAAACTGAATCTCTGTTAGCTAATTCCCACTGGAGAATTGAAAATAGCTTGTTTTCTCTAGGTAATTCTGTCTGCTAATTATCCATTCAATTCAAATTAAGAACAGTCAAGACCTATTTAAAAAGGGGTCAATCAAAGTGACTTCATTCTCTAAAATGGTACTAAAAACTATTCTTCCTCAACATAAAAGATTAGAGTTTTCTTCATATGCATATTTGATTAGTCAAGAAATAATTATAATTATCGGACACATTGGCTAATGAAATTTTAAAGTATCTAATAAAATATAATTTTAATTACAATATGGTCACAGTAAAATTTTAACAATTGAAAGGTCTTTAGTAACTATCTAAACCGTCTTTTGAATTCTTATGTTGTGGTATCAATGTTTCTTCCATATTTTTTTTTTGTCCTGGCCCAAATTACCTAAGAAATGTTTTTGCTTTTTATTTTTAATCGAGTGCTTAGTAATTCTGTAGACAATTTCAAACCCTATGTGCTTTCTAGCATCTATAGCAATATTGAAGAGTTCAATAACAGGTCTAAATCCCTCCACACAATCCTGTGACTCTAGACCATCTCATTTGTTTTTCTTTTTATTCTTTTCAGTGTCTGAAAAATATTAACATTCATCTTAACATTATTTAAGATCATGTTTAACTCTAACAATGTTTCTAATTCTCTTTCTTTTTGATATTCTTTCAGACTTCCACAAAGAAGTTAATGTGATAATTTCATCATGTCTATTTGAGGAATTTTTGTTAAAAACTAAGTGACTGTGTACATTTCATAAGTGATAATGCAGAACTTCTAGAAACATTTTAAATAAATCCTAATTATTAGTTTAATTAATATCCTATATCTTATAAATATTGAAAATGTTGGGGGAAAAGGCCTGCTTACTGCTTCCAGCAGCCATGAAGACAGCCATAAAAACTGCTGAGCTAGCAAAGCCATGAAAACATCCTATGACCTGAGCTTGCTGGAATGTTGCCAGCAGACAACTTCTTGCACTTGAAACCCCCTCCCCTAATTTACGTCCCTCTCTTCCTGCTTTTGCTCTAACCTATATAAGTGTGCTCTAACCTATATAAGTGTGCCCTAACCAGAAGCCTGTGCTCAACCTTTGTGGGAAAGAACCCTGCTGAGCCCGTGTGTAATAAATTTGCCTAAAATACTTCCAAAAGAGTGCTTGCTTGGTTTATCCCAGAGAGCCGTAACAAAAATATCACAATCACTCAATTAGTATGACAAATATGTGGTCATGGCTATTCAAATTTAGATAACAGACAATATACAATGTTTCTTCATGGTACCTAGAGTTCATTCTAAGTTATAGGCTCTTGATAAATCAAAAATATTTGTATAGTTTTTAATTGTAAAAGTCTATAAAATAAGAGATACCTGATGCAGGGATAGCATAATTTAAAATCTATAGGGCAGTATGCAGATGTATGAGTTGGAGAGTTGATTGGCTGACAAATCCCAAGTCCCTTCCCTTGAAACCTGTGTCTATAGGCACACTGCCTAGTTAGTCCCACCAGAGAACTCCAGGCAACTCTCATGAGAACTCCAACTCTCACAACAGCTGCAACCCTTGGGTAGGTCAAAGGGGAGGTCCTTCCCCTAGTATGTAAGAGACATCATTTTGACAGCAATCTCTCTTGCTCTCTTGCTCCTGTAACCCTCATCATTTTTATCTAGTTGTTTTCCAATGAACTTACCTCGTGGTGCTTGAACAGGTAGTCTCTCTCTGAATTCTCTCTGGAAGGAAATCCACACTCATTCAGTCTCACAATCCCCTTTAGATTCTGTCATATGAGAACTACTTTTTCTTCCCTATCAGTAGTCATTGGGATGAGCCAATGCAATAAATAGAAATTTAAAACATTTTTTTCAATAGAAAACTTTGTGCACGTGATCAGGGCAGTCTTCATTTTTTCATTTGTTTGATCAAATTTTAGACAGGCTTCCTCTTGCCTCTAGGCCTTTGACCTTCCTTACTTTATAGCCTTTACTTTTAAAACTTGTCATTGTAAATTTTTCTCTACCCTTTTTTGAAATATATCAAAATTGTCTCCAAGTTTTTTGCCAGTTTTAAAATCCAGTAATGTCTTTCCCAAGGATTTGGGAGAGAACACTTTAACTTGTTAATTTCAAGGAAGATCATGCCCATATCTTCCAGTTTCTGTGTGATAACTGGAGTAAAAAGATCCCAGAAATTATGAAACTTAATACAGTTTATTAATTAAGGATTCAAAACCAAGAACAGAAATATCGTTCCATGTAACCTGCACATCTAAGAGTCCTGAGTGGGCTTTTTATAATTGAATAGTTGAATTAATATACACCTTTGCTATAAAAGAAGCTACATCAGGACCTATGGCTCTGAGTATTATCTGAAGCTCAAGACAGGCAAGAAGAGAATAATTAAAATGTTACTATTGCAAGAACCATAGAGAGTACGCAGAAAGATTTCTCTTTTATAGCTTCTATCTGGTATGTGGGCAGAGAGGTACATTCTTACATGGTTTCATCAATAATCTCATGATAATTAGATCAACTTGTTTTGACTCCTAACAGCACAAGTTTCTTCTGGACCAGGGAGAGGGTGCTCTAGGAATGATTATCTACCTGTAGAAGGCTAGCCTAATTACTGTAGGTACCAAAGTCCAAGTTGTAAAACCACCTCCTGTCTTGAAGTACAATAAAGTCTGTTTCGAATGAGAAAAGCCATTTAGCAAACATCTAGGACCTAGGATCATTCCCTCCAGCCTTAAAAGCTCTCCAGTCTTTTGTCTATTCTGAATGAAGTTCAATAAAGTTTTTCTTGCATGTTTAACTTTTGTGCAACTATTGCTATGAATATGAGAATCATGATAAGTAAAGTTACATCACAACTGTTCAATTTGGGAATTTATAAAAACAACTCCAGTGTGTCTAGGTGGATCAGATGTTAAATTTAAGGCTGAAGGGAGGCATAGTCCACATAAAACCCAAGGACTTGATTTTGTTACCCAGGGAATCTGAGGAAAAAACAAAATTGACAATTAAATAAATTTTAAAAAAGTACTTCTTCCACCTCAATTTGCCTGCCTGCCTACTTGCCTTCATGCCTGTCTGCTTCCTACAGTTTTAAAAAAGAAAAGATAAAAATATCCAAAAAATCATAGTTATGATATTGAAAACTAACTGTAACCTAATTAAATCATATTCTTATAAGCTAATCAGCTAAGTTTCCCTTTTAAAAATATTTGAAATACTTTTGATTAACTTCTGTTGGAGACAAATTTCACATTGTAGTTAAATTATTTTATTTTAAATTAAGGTCTTGGGCATTAGAATTACTACAATTCTGAACTTAGAGTTAGTTGATTTAGAATCCACCACAAATGGTGTCTTGCTTGTAAGGGCTGTGTTTTAATAGAAAGGGACAAATATTGATTTAGAGAGAATTACAGAGAACCCATATGAGAAAACTGTGACAAGTCTGAAGGTGAATTTGAATGCTGCTTACATGCAGGCTTGGTGCATCCGAAACATAACAGAGACTAGGAAAATGTGTCCTTAAATTAGTGAAAGAATATCAATAGGAGATTCATAATGCACTGATCTTACATACAATTCAATAAATGTAATGCTCTTTAGTGCTTTTGAGCTTCACCTCAGATTGCTTGTTCTTTAAACAATGATTGCATTTATCTTCTAACAGCTAAAGATGAAAGAAGCTACCATGTAAAGAAACTGAAAGAGCAAGGAAACAGACAATAGCCACTTCAGATGGGGGTTAATGTGATTGGAATGTTCTTAAATATTAGCAGGGAAATAAAGAGGATGAAGAATAAAAGAACCACATGACCTTTTTTCTTTTTACAATGTTTTTTATAATGTCTATGATTTCAACTCCATGCATTACACAGAACTGGTATCTCTTTATCTTTTTGCTTCTCAGGTGTTTTTGCAACTTTTGAGAGACATCGAAAGAGAGAGAGAGATAGAGACAGAGAAACAGAGAGATCCAGATAAAAAGTTTGATTATTTATTTTGCTTTTTATACATTAAGGCAGTTATCCAAATATATTTATTATTCTAGAAGAAAGTGTATTTTTCTATTTCTAAACAGCATCAAAAATTAACATTAAAACCTACTGACGTGTCTAAGTCAATGATAATCCACTGTTACTCTATTAATTATTCTCTCTAAATTAACCAAATTAAAAAGCTGTTTAGGTATCACAAAAAATTAATGTGAGATAAGAGTTCATTAAAACAATTAAGAAACGTGTTGCCTATTCAATATGTGTCAGTATTTAATTTATGTATAGATGCCCTAACTTTCTGAATTGATATATACATATTCCATTGTTCACTTAAAAATGGAAAAGGAACTCAACAAAGCAGAAAGTGATCATGGTGACTAGCTAAATGAAACAGAATTCATAAAAATTAATTAGCTCTGGCACTAAGCAAAATGACAAATAATTTATTTCTGTTGTAACACAAATTTATGTACAGCTTTTGTCATTAGTTAGGACTGAGCAGATTGTGTTTGTATAAATGCTTTAGCCAAATGAGATTCCAGTGGTATTTCCTTCCAAAAGCATTTGGTCTATGGGAATCTGTGGAATTGGGCTTAAAACAACAGTGACAACAAAACCACTCTAAAGAATTAATTTGAAAAAAACTTGCCTTATCTTTTTGTGTGTGAGCGTATACCACATTGTTTCACATTTAAGATAAATTAATATTCAAAAAAACATAAAATCTCAACACTTGATAATATTTTATCTCCAACAACTACAACTTAAACCTATTTTGTAGCATTGATGAATTTTCTTCCTTGGCTCAGTTCCTATAAACCTATCATTTAACAAATATCCTCTCCAGTGATGCTTAAAGAACTCATGTTTATGCTGCCCTATTTGTGCTTATTTGGTTTAGTTCTATGCACAGAAGTCAAACACAGGACCCATCTATTTGGTATTTTATTTAAATACATTTAAAGAGACCTATGTATGATGAACAAATATAATAGAAAGAGAAATTACATCCCATTTAAATATATTTTAGTTTCCTTTTCTTCAACATTTTTAGTTTTCTATAATCCAATCATTCTTAGAACAACTTTTTTTCAAGACCCCTGGATCCCTGAGAGGAACTTGAGATGAAAAATTTTTATAACAATACTAAAATATCTGCTTCCTTGTATTGATGGCACAAAATCAATAATGGATAGCAATGTTAACATCTAGGAAGGAAGAATCGAGATAATGGCACCAAATTGACTCCTAGCCATTGAATTATTCATTGTAGCATTTTTTCTTTTGTTAAAAGCAAAAGTCACTTTCACTTAAAAACAATCTTAATGAAAAAGTAAGATTCATTAAGGTTGTCATGCCTCAACTCTGCTGACATCTTTTTCATAACGTTCTATGTAATGAAATGGGAAGTATGCATAAAGCGTTCTAAAGACTTTGACAATTGTTTGATTTGCAAGCTGAACTAGCCACTTTCATGATTCAACACTATTCTTACTTAAAAGATAACAAATAGACAAAAGATCATATCTAGAATAGAGTTATTTGCACTAAACTTGCTCAAAAAATGGATGAGTTGATACTGCTTCAAAATACATGACTGCATTTGCCTATAATAATAAAAAAATCAGTTTCAAATAAAAATTAAAGACTTGTATTTGCACTATGAATGTATAATATTCCCAATACTTAAAGATTTGTCTGAAGTGACCAGTAGCATGTGAGACAGCGAACAAATATTTTAAATGACCAACAACTAATGATGCAAAATTATACACAAAAAATATTCATGCAAAATGTGAAACAAACCGTGCCTCCTAATGTAACAGTACATAAAATTCTATTAATAAGAGATCAGATCTCTCACTGCAAATAAGAAAATATTCCCTTTTTTATTGCTATAGTACCCAAAATATACTATTTAAAATAATTCAGGTGCACTTACAGCACTCGTTCCATTTTCCTACTTCATTTTTGTGTGACATTGTACTTACTTCATATACGTCAACAAATATCAATGTATCACAAAAGCTTAATACAGAAAATGATATAAAAATCTAGCTATCTTCTTTTTGGACAGGCTTCAAGGATATTTGCAATATGTAAAGCAACGTGACTCATTATTTTTTTTGAAAATATATTTATCATAGAAATATGTTATTTATGCTAACACATACTTGTTAACACATGAGTTTAACAATATAGCTCATTGCTCTCTTTAAAAGAATTAAATGCTTTATAAAATGTTTATTTTTATTTCTAATATAAAAAATCTAAAGCAGCAAATATTGGTTACCGTAACTTACATAATTTAAACTCCTTTAAAGTCCTTTTTAATTTTTAAAAGTAAGTAGTTTCTGCAGCCTGAAAGTTTGAGTTATTGACTTAAGTTTGCTTACCTTTACATGTTTATCTCTTGCTTCAGTTTCATCATCCTACCTATTCAGTTACTCAAACTACTTTAGTTCTTTGAAATACCATGCTCTTTCATTCTTCTTTCCTTTTTTTCTATAATGCAGTCATTCTTTGTTTTTCCCTGACAACTACGTTATTTCAGAAGTCTGTTTTATTTCATTGTAGGACCACCTCTTCACTTTCACTTACAAGAGCACCTGTTATGGGTTATCAGTTCCTCGGTTCTTGTCTCTCCAAGAGAAAGAATTCAGTTGCATTGAGAAACAAAGAGAATCATAAGCAAAGTTCATTGAAGTGACAGCAACAAAACTCTCCAAAATAGGGCGGGAGGAGAAAAAGCCTAGTGCCCTGTTCTGCCTTTGTTCCATTGATTTATAGTGGTATTCATTTCCATATTCCTTCCTGACTGCTACCAATGCTGGACACATGCCACCCAGAGGTTACACTGGTGCATACTCAGTGGGTGTCAGGTTAGTATAAGTCAGATGCTTCTAGTATATGGTTTTTGAGGTCAGGCACATGCTCAGTGGATCAAATTTCCCTTCCTAGCTCAGCATCACCAGTGGAAGGTCATATACCTGCTAAATCCTCCTCCTTAAGTGGCCACTGTGCCTATGTTTCTGCACAATCACAGGTTATGCTTAATATTCTAGCTTATGGGGAAAGTGTTTTTCAAGTTTTTCAGTTAGCAGAGTGTATTTGATCACAAGTTCTATTATTTTGAGTCACAAGATATTTGTTTCAATGTCCACTAGATGTTTGTTTTTACAACTGCTACAAGATCACAAGATGTAACAAAGTCAAAAGTTTTACAAGCTCCTGGGCCAGGTATCCTTTAATTATTCTTGAGTTCTCCACTGCCTACTTAGTATAAAAACACCAGACTATTGGTTGAGTGGGCTGGGTGTCACAAGATCACTGGCTAGGACTTCTCTCTGCCCCCAAAGCTCTGATCTACCTGACTGCCTATTCTAAGATACCTATCCTACTGTATTGCAGTTACGTATTGAATCATGTCTCCATGCTGGATGTTTCACTTGTTCATCCCTGAATCCCTAGAGTCTAAGAATAATTAACAATTGTTAAGCAGTTTGCCCTACATAATGTTGATATTTTGCATATATTATTTCATTTAATCTAAATATCAAGTTTATTATACATGTTTCCATATTCTCCTTATTGTAACAACTTACTATATAAATTGATAATAACTAGTACAAATTATATTATCAGTAAATACCAAATCTGAGACTTTAGCTACATTTACTAACTGCTTATCATAAATTTTGCTTTTGTGTCTGGCCCCTAGTGAACATTCATTGAATATTTGTGAAAAGAACTTTCTTTTAAAGTTGTTTTATGATATTTGGTCAGTTTCTTGAATAGCAAAGCATTATATTTTCCTACAATGTCATTATTAAAATAAATATTCTTTGCTATTAAATAGGAGAAATGAAGCCTATAGCCCAATGAAATTTAGAATATATATATAAATGGGTATGTATATGCACATATATATATATATATGCTGAAATTTTAATAGATTTTCTAGCAAAATGAGTTCACATCAGGGAGTATAGAAAAGAACGTGCAACTGCCTATGGGTATCTTTCAATCTCAATTTGAAATGTTAAATAATGTTTGGATTATAAAAAAGGACTGCACTCAGGGATATACAATGGAAAGCTCTTTTACGTAGAGCTGGCGTATGGCTTATTTAGAGTTCATGTGTGCCTATACAATACATATATATCCACTGACATATACATATATGTATATACATATATTCTGTTTCTTGGAATTATAAAAATTTACGTAGCTTTGAGACTGAAAGGAAAAATATAAATTTATTGTATTATTGGAGGAGTCTTTCTGAGTGATATTTAGAAAATAATATTCAGAAATTACTTAACTTCACTTGCCTTAGAGTCACCTGATACTATGAGTAGAATTGTGAAATGCCTCATAAATTTCTTTTATTCTCATTGTAAAGAACAGTACTTAAATAAATGAATGTAAAATTCACTGACCATAAACTATGCTAGAGACAGTGAATTTAAAAGTGTGGTATTAGCTATTCTGGAAGGAATAAAATCGCCAGCTCTAACTAAGACAACTATCCATTGGCAATCACTGGACGCAGTCTTTTTTGATGATCCAAACATTATTTAACATTTAAAATTGAAATTGAAAGATACCCATAGGCAAATATGCATTCTTTTCTATACTCCCTGATGTGAACTCATTTTGCTAGAACATCTATTACATTTTCAGCATTATCTGGAGATAAAAGGAATGAAATTTAAGTTACATAAAAGCAACCAAATTAAAAGGCAAGTTCATAGGACAAAAAAAATTGTGGTCTATTTGTACACATACTGTAATGAGGCTGTAAAAGTAGCCTAGTCAATCTCACTTTAGTTCACTTTTACTTTATATTGTAACAACTCTTCCAATTAAAAAAGAGAGAGAGAGAATGTGCTACATGGAAGGCAGATAAAGTCATCAAGTGTGTGTTAATTAGTCGGTTACAACTGTGGAGAACTAGGGCTCAATCCCACTGGGGAAACTACAGAGAAAACACCTGGGCATTGACCCTTCTCCCCACAGGATAAAGAGGCTGGCTGAACTACACACCTCCATTTCTTGTTTGTTCAGGAGTGACCCAGGGCATTTTACTGTCTTGAAATCTCAGGTTGCAGCAGTACACTGCTAAGCAGTCTTCTGAAGCTGAGGGGGAAAGTCAGGAGGCAGCAAAGCAGAGACTGCACTGCAGTTGTTAGGGCAATCCACCCTGGAGAGTGAACTAAAGTGCACTATAGCTGTGCTTAATTTAGGTGAGTCAAAGAACTTTCACGGGTACATCCAAGTATAGATCAATCAGTTGCATCACCTGAAACGAATATGTCCCGTATTTAATCCACTGTGTTGCTGACTTCTAGGTGGTACTATTTACAACTTCCTAAAATAAAATTCATTTACAGAAGAGTTAAGAAAACAAAGTCATAGGCTCCATTTTCAGCTAGCATAGTGATCGTAAATGATGTTTATCATCTCCTTCATATATCCAATCTAGATTTTCTAAATTTTTGACTGGTGCTTTAGCTGATATTAATTCTTACTACATGGTGATCTGTGGGGCATTCAGTCCTTGGTGCCCTTCCTCTTGTCCCACTCGTTTTCAGCAATTGTTCTCAGTAGTCAGGAGAATGCCAGGAGTTGACCAATAAAACTAGAGAGTTTCGAACTTACTGATCACCGACCCCTTTATGAAGTACTAACCAAAGCTTCTCGTGAAATGTACAGTTGATTCTTTCCATTAATATAGTAATTTTTTTCTTTCCCCTAGTGGCATGAGGACTTCAAAGCAACCAGTCAATCTGAGTAATTTTATGTTTAGCGGAACTCTGTTTATAATGTATCTTGATAGAAATATATAATCTGATAACCAAGACCTCTAATCCAGGAGAGTATAGAGTTGCATAGACAGAAAGTTCAACTTTACCAAGTCACTGAGAATGGTGATGAGAGGAGCTAATCCTATTGCTACTTATGTGTTATGCCTTGGTCCAATACTTATACTACTGAAATGAACCCATGCTACAGTCTGGTATCACCAGACTTTTTCCTTGATCAAAAGTAGTTTTATAGAGGAGCCCATGCCAATAATGAGATTTTCTATAAACAATCACATCATTATTCTGGCCTAAGCAATATAGGCCTGAAGGCAAACCCATACCCATACCAGATTAATATCCCAATAAAATAAAATTTTGTCATTTCCACAGTGAAATGTTCAGATATAACTAATTGGCTTCCAAATGCCTGGTGAGATCCTTGAGACATGTTATCACATATAGGACTTAATATTTGACTCTGTTTTTATGATTCAGGGATTCAGGAGCAACCAGATCAGCCTTGGCAAGATAGAGGACATGCTCATGCTTATCCACTTCCATCCAGGCTTCCAGAGCTGCTCCATAAAAGGCAGCATTTAAATTTCTCCTAACACCTAAAACAATCACAGGCAGAATAAAACTGAAAACTATGATGTTCCTTCCAAGCATTATGTTTCACCTTAACAATATAAACAGATACAAATTGAAGTGTCTTTATAAAGCTAATGATATAAGATTTATTCAAGATTTATTTTAAATTTTAGTTAAAAAGATAATTTATGAAAGCAAGTGTTTTTCATCTGCTTTCTAAATATTTTAAATTAAAGTTGCCTGTTTTACCTTATCCAGATATGTCATGGAAAATCAAAGATCTCCACTCAAGAAAATAAGTTGATGTGTATTTAAAAAACTCACTTACAAACTAAAATAAAAATCATTCTTCATAAAGTAATAGAAATTGAGACTATTTAGAATGTCATATCTGGAAGTTTTATCACAGACAGGCTGTATTTACACATAGATGTTGTATAATACTTCAAGCACAACATTTTAAAAAATGTTTATTATAACCAATATCATTTTCTGGAAGACTGAGCTATTATGTACAAACTTTCAAAAAAATTGTCAGAAGATACTGGAGATTTGCCACAAAAATTACCAGTGTACATATCTGCCACTCTGTCTTGAAACTATAAGATAAAATGATACTGGATTGAGGAATCCCTAACATCAACAGACAGCAAAACTGCACATTGGGTTTAAATGCATGTATACCAGATGAAATGCAGAGAAGTATTTCCTTTATTGCATTAAGAGCCTCAACTTATTTTACCATTTGATTTGTTTTGATGTGATTTTTTAAGAGGAAGGAAGCAGGCCAGGAGAGGATGAAGAAGTATTGTGTATTTATTTGTTTGCTCATTTTTGATTGTTACTTTTGTCCCCTGTCACAAACCTGGGTTCTTGAACTTTCTGTGACAGTGATGCAGCCACAAACTAATACTTCCCCCAGGGCAGCAACAAAAGACTCTTTAAAGAAGTTTTAAGTCTACAACAAAATTAAGAGTAATTATCAAGATTTCCCATAAGTGCGTTTCCTCCCGTTATCAACATCACTCATTGGAATGAAACGTTTTTTTAAATCAAGAATGAGCCTGTACCGAAACTAACTCAACCCAAATCCATAGTTACCTCTGGGATTCACCCTTAGTGCTGACATGCTAAGAGGACAAATGTATAAAGACATGCATCTATCATTACAGTAAAATATGCAGTTTTCACTGTTCTAAAAGTCCTATGTGTTCTCCTATTTATCTCCATCCCACTAAACTGGATAACTGCTGATTCATGTGTCTCCAAAGTTTTGTCTTTTCCACAATGCCATATAGTTGGAATCAGAGAGAATATAAATTTTTCAGATAGTCTTTCACTTAGTAATATATATTTAATATTTCCATATGTTTTTTTAATGGCTTGATTCAAGAGCTTCTAATTCTAAGATCTTGGTCATATTAACAAAACATTATATAACATCATTGATTCACACGCTTGTCTTAAAAAATGGCAAGATATATGTGTACCCAATTATAAGTTAACTATGTTACATGTAACATGGTTCATTATTGCATATTCCAGGATTATTGATGCTTAATCTAGAAAGGTTTATAAACACGTGTGTAATGAACTCATCTAAACTGAAGCATGGGATCGTCTCAGTTATCTATGGTTTATTTATAAAACTAAAGTAATTTGCACTTGAACATAACAGATGAAATCAATACCTTAAATACAGAAACCTTTGGGTATATGGGAAGATTGTGTCTCCTTTCTGACCCACAATAGTGTGTTTACCAACATAAAGACTACTTTCACTATGTGTTCAACGCACCCTGGGGCAAAAACCTAGACATATTTTGCTAAAACCATTGTAGTGTTCTTGACACAAGTAAATCTTGCATGTCTAAAATGCATAGTTCACCATCCTATATGTTGTCTTAAGTAAGAAGTAAATAAAAAATTAACATCTTGGAAATATTTTCATGCCTCCCTTATCCAACTTAAGATAACATAAAATTGTAACTGTATTGTTTATAGCATATTAAAATTTATAATGTGCTTTCCCATAAAGTATCTTATTTCCTTCTTGGGACATTATTTCAAATTGGACACAGAAGAAACTATTAAGCAAAATTTCTAGTAGAAATATAGCTTTGGAAGATATATTCACATGCACAATTTGTAAATTTCCTAAATGGTATGATATTTCTAGGGCATATACTGCACTGTGCCACACACATAATCTTATTTACCTCTTGTTTAGAAAAGACTTTTAAAAAACTTTTATATGGAGAAAATTCACTTGGAAGAAGTGGAGTGCTTGGATAGGAGGAAGGAGAGTTGTGACATTTTAGAAGAACACTTAATCTAAAGTAAACTATTTCGATTTCTACCAGCAAGAGCAGCTCTAAGGTAAAGTAAATAAAGAGAACATTTTACTTAGAGGGAGAACAAAAAAGTATAGTTAGGATTTCTCCATGGAATGAAGTTTGTCACTTTCTCAGTGGTGACAGCTTGTCTTGGTAAAATGACATTTTCTGGCTAAGAAAGCCCACATTCATTTTCATGAAAATGATATATTTCTCCCCAAATTTTAAAATCATTTAAAAGCTGAGAAAGCAACAGGGATACTAGAATACTGGGAATAAAACTGCATCAGAAGTCTAACTGGTAAGCTTGAATACCTACTTAGTCACCAGAATGCTCTTATGTGACTTCTAGGAAATTGCTTCACCTCCAGAAGTGTAAAGAAAGTAACCACAATTCAACCACATCCAAACTTTCAATCAATCCTCACAGTCCATGATTTTAATTGGTAGAAAGTATTCACTGAGTCAATGAGGAAATATAACTTTAATATTGTTACTTTTTTCCATTATCATTATTTTGAAGTGTTATTTGTAATGAATCTCAAATGTTATCAAAGCTAATAAACTTTAAGTCTGTCTTAGAACATCTTAGAAATAAAAGCATTTGAGTATGCAAACTTTCCTCTACAAGAAAATTTTAAAATTTGATTGAAAATAGTTGTCAGGTGATAAATTATAAAACAATTATGAGCATTGGGCATTCGCTGTAATTCCTGAGAAAGGTACACTGAAAGTAAAGAAATGTAATAATAATATCAAAAGGTAAAACTAACAGAGAATTTAGCTTCATTATACTTTCTATAGCATATAATGTATTTAGGCACAAATTCATCCTGATTCAATAAAAAAGAGTGATTATTTGTCTTGCCACCAAAAACCATCATGGAAGTAAAAAGGTATCAGTGGAACAACCATTGGGCAGTAAAATTATCCATTAGCAGACAGACAAATGTGGCATATCCCTACAATGACATATTACTCAAGAAAGAGCAACAAAAAAGGACATGAACTTGACAAATACAACTCAAAATAATTATATTGAAGAAAATTGCACATACTACAATGGCATTTATCTAGGCAAACTAATTCACAGTTACAGAAACCAGATTAGTGATTGTCTGTGGAGGGTCAGAGGCAGTTCTGATCAAAAGGAGGGACGAATTACAAAGGTATAGGAGGAAAAATTTTGTATTGATGAATTTGTTACTCTAATTTTAGTGATGTTTTAAGGCTATACATATATATATGGGTTCAAAATATACAGAAGCATATACTGGCAATACATGTTTTATGTTCATTAAACTCAATAAAAATTTAAAAAATCTCTGTAGTAAAGGAGAACAAATAAAAATAAGTTATGACATTAATAATAAAAGTTATATCTAGGGTTATATCTAGGTTTTCCCAATATATTTATTGGGAAAAAATTATGGCAGAATTCTAAATTATATTTTCATTTTTCATATTTTGCATGAGATAAAGGTTTTCAAAATACTATCAATTTTAATTCTTAAATATACACCAAAAGCTCTATGTTTAATGTGTTTTTCACTTAGGAGTTGAGCCTACTTTTATTGCATCAAGATACATCTTTTTAAGAAATTTAGTTTCTGCTACTGCATAAAGGTTTCAATACTGCTATCTCCCATCTGGGAAGATTTAAGAAACTATTAGGGAGTGAGATGGGTATTTATTCCTATTTTAGCCTTCTCTATATACTGACTATACTTTGTACCCCAATTGTTGCTCTTGTCTTTACTTGATAAACTCTCACTTTTACTTCCGTCTCTGTAATTAGTGTTCTATTTTTGTATTCCATTACAAAATAAAATAAAAAGAAGTAAAACTTATTTTATTACAAAATCACATCTTAGAGATCAGATCATCCAACAGTCTTTTTAGGAAGCTAGAGTCATTTCTTTGAGTGACCTCATAATAACCAACTATTATTTTCCCCTAAAACTTTATTCAGGCATAACTGACAAATAGAATTGTATAAATTTAAGCTATATACATCATGATGGTTTGATATATGTGTATACTGTGGAATGATTACTACAACAAAATTAGTAACATCCATTACCTTACCCATTCACCTTTTGTGCATGTATTGAGAACATTTAAGATCAATTCTATAAAGAAATTTCAAAGTCATAGTACAACATCGTTAATTGTGTTCACTATGGATTAAATTATATCCTTAGAATATATTCATCTTATAACTCAAGGTTTATATCCTTCAGCCAACATCTCTCTATTTTCCCCCATCTACCAGTCCCTGGGAAGCACCTTTTACTCGCTATGATTTTTGAGTTTGACTATTTTAGATACTAAATGTGAATTAAATCATATAGACTATGCCTTTCTCTAACTCATTCTACTTAGAACAATTCCCTTATGTTTCATCCATGATATTACAAATGACAAAATTTCCTTTTTTATGACTAATATATATACATACTTATATGGCATATTTTCTTTATAAAATCATCTGTTAATGAGCACTCAAGTTATTTCCATGTCTTCACTGTTGTGAATAATACTTCAGTGAATATGGGGGTGTAACCATATCTTCAAGTTGCTGTTTTCATTTCCTTCAGATATATACCCAGACATGGGGTTACTGGAATCATGTTCTAACCAAACACCTTTAAGTTAACTTTTCAACTTGAAGTCTGACATATATTTTTACTTTCTGTAGGATCACTATCTAGTTTTTGTTTTGCTTTTTTGATCATTTCTGGTCCTTCTGCAGAGCTTTATGATTTCAAGATCAGTTCTGCCAGTGCTGACTGAACTCCAATTTTGACAATGTAAGCATATAAATAATGATATAATATAGTTTTCTATTTGCAAAGCAGAAATTCCTAATGTGCTTCTATAATAGTGTGTGAAAAGGCCAACATACTACTTGTCAGGCATTGACTTTTAATTCCAGAATAAATAATAAAAAGTATATCTACTCCTTATATTGATTTATTATCATATTTTTAGAATATTTCAGAGAGTTCCAGTGAGGATTAAATAGAACAATATTAAAGGCAGTGATGTTCTTTTTTACCTTATGATTTTTTATTACTGATATGATATATTCCACTTACCTTCCACTTTTTCAGAATCTCCTAATCATAGATTAAATTATTTGTCTTAACTCTCCTGAGGGGTTTGGACTGTCAGCCTTTGAAACTGACTCTTGGTGAGAGAAGAGTATAGGAAAAATCTTACTGAACTATAATTTTGATTTCCTAAGTATTCAGATTGCAAGTTTGATGACCCCTCAAAATCCTATTGTCTCTTCTTTCACTTTGAGTTTCTTGAGATCTTCTAGTCCTTGATCCACCAGGCACTGCCTCCATTCTCTGTTATGCAGATATGCCATGTGACATTCTTATTCACCCATCCGTCAAATGTAATTCAAAAATGTTCCTAAAATATTGGGTGACTATATAATTTCTTGGCTCAGAGTTCTGAAGTCATTGTTTTGCATTGAAGTTTCATTCCAAAACTCAGCCTCCCGATTTTGAAAAATACCACACACAAAAGGTGATAGGGAGCTTTAAAATAAATCTCAGATAAGTGACCCAGAAATGAACACAGCATACGGTGTCTAGATCCAAACATTAACTCTCAAAATTTATGTTCAGGACTTAATGACCTAATGTAGAAGTTGAGTACCAATAACAGTTCTCTGTTTATTGATTAGTTGTTCTGAGTTCTGGTTTCATACAAGAATTAAATGGAGATCATTATATAAACCTTGTATCCCTGACTTGAAACTGAATGCATTAGGGGTAGTACATAGTATTAATAGTTTTAAAATTCTGTGTTCTTTCCTGAGTTCCTGTCCACAATTCCACATGATGAAATAGGTTCGACATCTGAGGAATTTCTTTACTGTATTTACCTATACCCAACTTTTTTAAATTGACTTTTATTGTGTCAGAAGGCAGTTTGAAAGGCATAAGATTAAATTTATTAATTTGAAAGTGACATTTCCAGATCTTTGGTGATAAACACATCTATTATCCAATTTCAAAATATCTTTATCGTCTTCTTTGCTATGTCTGTATTTTGCTAGTATATATGTTAAGAACACTCTTGTACTTTGTACTGTGTGACACTGTGTCACTCTACTAGGAAGCCAAAAGCCATTCAATATTTGGTCCTTAGAGTTCCTGTTTTTCTTCCTCAAGTTTCATTTAATCTCTTTTCACATTTTTGTTCTTTTCCTATGTTCATCTGTATTTGACTCTACTCTTTCCCTTATCTGCCACAACTCTGAAACTATCTTATTTGAAACTTCACTTTCTTCAATAACTACATAAATTTTAATATGAGGTCATTAAAGTCTAATTTGATCAAATTTGAACTTACTAAAGCAACATCAGTGAGACTGTTGTACAATTTAAGTTGTAAACACTAAGAAGTTGAGAGAAGCCACCAAAAGGCAGATATGTACAGAATTTAGTGAATTTAGATCTTAGAGTTGGTCTTGAAACTGAAAACAATATACAACTTGAAGCTCTTAAAATTCTTAAAATCTTCCCTGAGGAAACAGATAATATGAAATTATTTGAAAGATTTACATCTTTTTAATCTACCCTCTAACTTTGAGCACTCAAATATTGGATATGTTAGTAAAAGAAAAATAACAATGACATGAAGACTACACAAATCTACCAACGACCTATACCAAAGGAATAATTGTAGAAGCACCTAACGAAAATAAAAAACATGATAAAGGGATGGAAACAGCATTAAGCACTAATGTAAAAGGCAGGAGGTAAATCACATGGTGTAACTATAAGAAAACACTGATATATGTGTACTGAATAAAATAAACTACTCTATGATATGTGGATTCCATTTCTAAGAGACTACTAAACTTAAGTGTTGCAAAATAGTCTCCAGGTCAACTAGATAAATCAGAAATTATCTATGCTAATTTATCCCTACCTTCCCATCAGGAATATAGTCTAAATTTAGTACTCAACACCAACCATTAAAAATGGAAAAGACATTTATGTATTAGATGTAGTGGTACTGTTGGTAGCAGTAATTACCAAACTCTGCTAAGGGCTAACTGCATGATGGCACTATTCAAAATGCTTTTGATCAATTAATCACTGAATTCATTGAGTAGGTAGCATCAATTCCATGTTATAAGTAAGGAAATTGAGAGACAATTGTTAAATAGAGTGCCCATGTTTCCACAGTTAGCAAGTAGAAGATTGAAATTTGGCCATAGACCATCTTCCTTAGAATGCAGGTACATAGCCACTGTCCAAACCCCCATTATTCCTAGATCACCCAATAGCACCATCCCGTTTTATGTGTTGGAGGTAGTGGGGAGGTTTGGTCCCTTTGTTATTCTCTCAATTCCTCTTCATCAGATCAAGTTAAGCTTCTTGGTTCACCAGCTTTTTTAAAGATGTAACATTAGAAATGGGTGACTTATTTCTCATTAGTTATTTCCCATTAAAGATAAAAAAAAGTTAACTACTGCATCTTGCTTAGAGTGGAACTACCATTTGATGCAGCAATCTTCTTCTTACATATATATATATGCATACATATATATTTGAAGAATGCAAAAAGAATACTCAGGAAAGACTGATGTACCTCTGTGTTCATGAAGCACAATTCACAATATCTAAGACTTGGAGTTAATCAAAATGTCCATTGACAGATGAGTGACTGGATAAAGAAACTGTAACACATAAACTCAAAGTAATTTTACTGTTTTTAAAAATTATGAAGTCGTGCATTTTGTAACAAGAAGCATAGAACTGAGGTGACTATGCCAAGTGAAATAATTCAGATAAAAAAAGATAAATACCAGGGGACTATATTCATATGTTAAATATAAAGAAATAAAAATGAGTTAAAGAACAAAACTTTTAGGATTCTGATGTAAGAATGTGGTTATCATAGAAGAGTGGAGAGTGGGAGGGAATCTAAAATTGAAAAAGTACAAACGATAGAGGTGATGGGCACTGGAACTTTCATGATGGGTATGGATAGATATACTATGATGGAGAGTGGCTGAGGTGTGAACCTAAAAGTTGCTTAATATTGTAAACTAATGAAATAATAATAAAGAGCAAATTAATTTTAAAGGGGAAATTAAAAGTTTCTCTTATGAAAATTAAAATGTAATAGAACAGTAATAAATAAATCACCTCTTTTTAATTAATAATAAGCTAATCTTATTTCATTGAAAAAGAAGCTGTAGTAATAGTAACCATATTGTATTTTTATAATTTAGAACAGAAAATGTTTTCAATATTTTTGAAAGACATTACAATATCAGCATGTGAGGGTGTATATTTTGTATATGTTTCTAAAGTTTAATTTATTCTTTGAAAATAAAAATATCTTGTTTATGTATTTAAAACAGTTCATATGTAATTGCTGATATTTGATATTTTGTGACCATAAAGCTTGACATTCATATGAGTCAGCTTAATATGTTTGCATATGAAAACTTTGTTATTTTTTCCAACATTTGGAAGATGTCTAACTTCATGATTTATTTTTTGGTTCTGCTACCTATCTTTTTTGTTGCTTTTTTTATTATTAATTTTAATAGCTACCTAAGATATTTACTATAAAAGCACTTTACACATATTGATTCATTTAAAATTCTCTATGATTTTCTAATTAAGAATCATTATTATCTCCATTTAACAGAAATGAAACCTGAAATAAAAAGAGATTATCTCCCTGATTCACACAACTATTACATTTTAGAATCATCATGTGAATCCATCATCTGTCACCGTAACTTGTGTTCTTAATTATTCCATTCTGTTGAATAAAATACTACGCACTCACTCATTCATTCATTTATTCATTCATTTACTGTTTCATAGGGGGTTTTCATGCATTTTTTTCTACTACATCATGCTTTGACTTTTAATATATGATATTTTATCTATCTGGGTCTCTTTCTTGTTTGCACTGATTATTGCATTAGGGAAAACAAATCTGCCACATTAAGGAAAATACGAATACATAAAATGTCACACAAGTGTTTTACAATTGGTAATGTCTATCCTTGAATGAACCTCCTCAGTCAATTTCCAAGTGGTTGAAAGCATATTTGCTGTAATTATTTGTTACTGAAAGTATACTTTCCAAAGATCAGTGTGTAAATGAGATTGTGTCAAAATGTCTTCTAACTTTTCAGTTTCATCATTTTCTCAGGAATGTGTATTGATATTGAATTCTATTAAGTGCTTCATCGTACTGGACATCTAATGTAACACTGACTATATTTCTAATAATAATTCAATTACTTTTGCTACTTTTTTATATTTCCTGTGATTAGCTATTCTAGAAGCGGCTTGTATACTAGAATAGGCTCAATATCTGGTATTCACATAACATCACCCTCTTATTTCTCTACTTAAAAAAAAAAACATTTGGATACTACTGCATTTCATATTGATTTAGACTGATATAAACAATTAAGCTCCACATCAATCATTTTTCCAATTAAATTTATGCAGGTCATTTATCCCTCATGCTTTCCAATAATCTCTGATGCATAGTTCTTCTCACATATTACATTATTTTATTCAAAAAGCACAGTTAAATTCTTCAGATTTTGAGTTATGGCATACAAAATGCTAACATATATCACCATATAAAGACATACATTGCAATAATGTGAGTAACACTTATTTATGTAAAACTTCACCTCTTAAAACATGATATAGTCAAAACAGGAATATCGTGCTTGACTACACAATAATCAAACATATTATTAATAATAATAGCTATTTATGATAGACCTACTATGCTGAGCTTTTGTAAAATAGGAACTTCTGAACAAAACTTTATCAGCACCACTAAGATATAGGTTCCTTATTTTGTAGATGAAGAAATTGAGTCAAGACAATAAGGGAGATCTCAGTAGAAGCAGTCTGACCACAGGCCCTTTAATTTCAAATTCCATGAACTTATTTTTTCACAATATGAATTCATTTGTTAAAAAAAACCTAAGCCCAGATACCTTGTTTAGCTTACTATGCTTTTCAACTCTTTTGTTAAATATGCTATTTATAGAAATAAGAAGAAAGTGATGTTTGCCTGTAATTTTAAGCATAAAACATGTAGTCATTAGCTATAGTTGAAAAGACAAGTGCTTTGATTTAGGATTGAGCTACGTTCAATATATTCAATTTATGGATTTAGAAAACTGACTCTGTGAGTCTCTACTACATCATCTGCACAGTGGAGGGAAAATCTGCTTCTCTAACCTCTAAATGTTTCGAAGATTCAAGGACGGCAAAACTCTTGACAAAATGCTTGGTACATACTAAATGCTCAATTTATGGCAATTTAAAACATCTACTTTGGCACCTATTACTTTGTAGGTGTGACTACTTTATTTTAATATGTGTCCAGACTGAAAAATCTCCATTCATAGTAGCAGTCATCATCCTAATTCTATTTTTATTGCATTAATAAATTAGAATTTAAGTGGTTGTTAGTACAGATGCAAGTCAAAGTTTGCTAGTGGAAATAAGACAAGAATGGGAAAAATGTTTAATACAGGAAAACATCATGTAGGGAAATAAGATTTCTCTTTAAGAATTTTATTTTTTTGAACTATTGCTGCAATATTTTTACTATGGTATCACTATATTCCATAATTTCGCATATTAATATATTCATACCTAATACCTTATAAAATATTTTTGGAAGTTTATGAGCAGAGTAGATAACTGTGATATCAAAATAAACAGGAAGAGGAAATTTTTGATCAGACATCCTCAATGTATAATGTTCAGTGGATATGCCTGACAGAATTGTCAACAATAAGCAATCTGAGAAATCTGACTGCCTTTTCTTTTTGACATAAAAAATGCAGAGAAGTAGAATGAAATGAGCATAAGTAGTTATTAGCTTTATGTCAAAACCACATATGCAGCTTTTAAGACATACATCTATGAACTCTTACCCTAGACATTATGAATGAAAAGTCCCAGATATATTGTCCAGCATCTTAATTTATTTTAAGCTCAGATGGATTTTTATGTGTATCCAGGAATAAGAACCTCTAAAGGAAGGCTTTAAAATAAATTGTTATGTGACTTAATCCTAAATATGTTATTTCTATGCCACACAATATTTTTGTAAATTGATAGCATTTACTCTTGTTTCAAAGGGTTACTATAAGAATTAACAAACGTAAAGTACACAGATCAAATGGACATTTAATAAAAATATGTCATATCTACTTATAAAGACACAGATATAGATTTAGCTTCACTGATTTAAATATGGTTCTCTCTTAACAGAAAATATTTTGTTCTGAGCCATAAAGAAGTCAGTAGGCAGGTCTGATAACAGCATAGACTCTTTCCTCTCCTCAGTCTGTCACCACATAGAATTCAGCAATATTTTTATGTGCATATGCTCCGATTAAAAAGTAGGCAGACGTCTGACAGTAATAGGTCAAAGATAATCACAGTTATAAGGTACAGTTCTATAACTTTTTCTTTCCACAAGTGATATAATCAGCCTGCAGCAATGATTACATGAGTTCTTACCTCCAAGTCCTATGTGACTCATTCATCCACCAAAGTTGCAACAATCAATGAAAAATATTATGAACCAGATCAGATCAGAACCTTATAAGTTCAGAGGAAGATTATATCATGAAATTTGTGATTCATTGAGCAACATTACTTGAAAAGGGCTAAGCTAGGATATGGACAGGGTAACATTAATCTTTAGATTGATGAGTAACCTTTAATGGTTTAATTTCAGTCTTCTAGTAAGCAAATTAATTCTTGTTAAGTTAAATACTTAAAAGAATGAAGAAACATACATGGTTAAATATTTTCATAAATGGAGAGGATCTATTATTTATGAATAAGTATTTCTATTTCTGTTGATAGTATGGAGAGAAAAAATTATCTCATGAAAATATTCCAAAGGAACTTTTCAGTAGACAGCTATGCTTAATGAAATGGTTTTTTTATGACATTATGGCAAAATTTCAGAAAAATATCAGCAATAGGGGAATGATTAATTAAATCGTGGTATGACTCAATGACACTTATCTACTTAAATAGAAATTGCTTCTTACTTCTCCCGCAGGGCTGACACCATCATCTTAGAGTTCAGGTCACATGTGATCCCTCACTTTTACTCTTTGTTATACTTTATTGTATATGACCTAGACTGCAATACCACTTCTTTCAGAACTGAACACTCACTCCTTTAGCAGCTGAGAGTACTGGTAGCTGACTGCTTGGTGACAAGTTCCACTTGGGGATTGTTTGCTAGATATTAGTTAATGGTGGTGCTAAGGTTAACTCCCTTTCCTCAATCTAAAGGGTTATATTTGTTCCAAAGTTTCCCACAGGTTTGGTTGAAGTTTGTTACAATTCTTTGCATTTCAAATTTTCCATCTGTTCATTCATCAGCTCACCTGGGTTGATCTGAAAGCAATTCCCAATAAATTTCTGGAGTGCAAATCTCCGGCAAATGCTGCTACCCAAGGAAGATCACTGACTTTTGGAGTGGAAATCTCTGATCAGCAGACTGATGCAACTCTCTCTTCCATTTTGAAATTCAATTGCTAGTCTTTCGAAATCATGACCTAGATATTTCCCCAAATTGATAGCTTTGCTTGTACTTTCACTCTTCAATAAAAATTTGAATGTCAACTGTATAGGACCAATAATTTAGGAGGATCATTAAATAGAATCAAAAATGTATTTCTTAATTCTTTCCCTATTCAAGTTAAGACCCTAATATCAGTTTAACTAGTCGACTTTAATGTGCTCTTAATTGGTCTTTATGCCACAATTGTTTTCCCACTCCAATCAATCAAATGCTGTGCTGAGAGAGCAGCAATCTTTTAATACATATCATAAAACTTGTCAGTTCAAACACTTGCAATGATCACAAATTGTCCAAGGAGTGAAAACAAACAAACAACAACAAAAACTCTCTATATTATTTAACAACCTGGGCTCAATCTAATTTTTCCAACTTCATATATGCTTGAGACTATTTTTTGTTTCTTACCAATGAGGTTTCTTTTCTCCATTTTATAATTTCATCTATTTTGTTTCTCTGCAATGTCTTTTTTTTCTATTCCCAAAAGGTGTTAGAATCTAGATCAAATAATACTTTTTTGGAGTAGTTTTATCATAATACCCTGACCATAGTAAACTTTTACTTATTCCATATACCATTTATTTTATATTTGTACCTCTCTTATCAGCTATAGATCCGTCACATTAAGTCTTACAGCAAGAAAAAAAGGATGATACCTATTTATCATTGAATCTTCCATAGTGCCTTCTCATAAAAAGTGCTCAACATTTACTTTAAATAAATCATAGAACGTGCAAAGTTAGATTATAACATAAGTCTGACTGACACAGATTGTTTTTCTATCAAAGGATCAATCACACTTGGAAAACCTAGAATTGTTTTCCCAATTCAGCAGTGACTACTCTTATTATTTTTAGTTTTTAAAATATTTTATTGCAGCAAATCTGCTTTACAAATTACAATAAACTCATATGTATAGATCCCCTATATGTATTGTTTCTCGATTCCTCAGATATTTTTCAACACACTTTATTCTCCATCAAATCACCAAGTGTTCTTCACCATTGTCCAGTGGTCTCCGCCACCACTTACCACCTCCTCCACACAGACTGTGCCATTACCTATTTGCAACATCATTTATATTATGTGTCCAAGGGTTGGTTTTTTTTTGGTCTGTTCTTGTTTTGTCTATTTATATTCCACAGGAGTGAGATCATGTGGTACCTATCATTCTTCTTTTGACTTATTCCACTTAGCATAATCCCCTCTAGATCCATACATGCTGATTCAAATGACAGGATTTCATTTATTTGAAGGACTGTCTACTATTCCATTGCATATATGCACCACATCTTTATCCATTCATTTGATGTTGGGCATTTAGGTACTTTCTAGTTCTCAACTATTGTAGACAGAGTTGCAATAAATATAGGCGTGCAAAAATCTCTGTGAATTAGTAATTTTGTATTTTTTGGCAAATATCCAGAATTGGGAGAGTGGGATCATATGGGATTTCCATATTCACCATTTTGAGGAGTCTCCATGTTATTTTCCAAAGGGCTTGCACCAATTTGCACTCCCACCAACAGTGCAAAAGTGTTCTCTTTATTCCACATTCTTGCAAACATTTGTTGTTTCCAGACTTTTGGATAATAGCCAATCTCTCAGTGCAAGGCAATATCTCATTGTTGTTTTGATTTGCATTTCCCTGATAGCCAGCAAGTAGGAATATCTTTTCATGTGCCTGTTGTCTATCTGTATATCCCCTATGAAAAAAAATGTCTCTCCAATACCTCTTCCTTTTGTTTCGGATTGCCTGTTTTTCTGTCATTGAATTTTATAAGTTATTTGTTTATTTTGTATATTAAACCCTTGTCAGAAATATGAAATGTAAATATCTTCCCCCAGTTAGTGGTTTGTCTTTTTATTTTGTTCATGTTTTCATTCTTTGTGGTAAGTTTTTGGTTTGATTTAGTCCCGGATATTTACTTTTCATTTTGTTTCCATTGATACTGGAAGGTCTCTCTAAGGTTATTGTCATGGAATGTCTTTGCTATGTCGTCTTCCAAGAATTATGGTTTCTCATCTTATGCTTGTCTCTACTCCTTTTTGAACTAATTTTTTGTGAATGGTATTAGAGAGTGGTCTATCTATATTCTTTTGCATCTGGTTGTCCAATTACTCCAACACTATTGAAGAGACTTTCCTTTCTCCATTGTATAATTTTGGCTCCTAGGTCTTAGATTAACTGACTGAATGTGAGTGGGCCAGTTTATGGTGATTCAATTCTCTTCCACTGATCTGTGCTTCTGTTATTATTCCAGTACCACACCATTTTGATCACTATTGCTTTGTTGTATAGTTCAATGTCTGGGAGTGTAATCCCTCCAGATCTGTTCTTCTTTTTCTTAAATGCTTTAGCTATTTTGGGTTTTTGATTGTTCCATACAAATTTTAAGATTTTTTTTGTTTCTATTTCTTTGGAAAAAAACTGAAATTTTAATGAGGATTGCATTAAATCTGTATATTGCTTTAGATAAAATGGCCATTTTAACAATGTTGATTCTTCCTCACCATAAACAGGGGATGTCTTCCTATCTCTTTGTATCCTGCTCTATTTCTTTTAAGAAGGACTGCTTTTCATTGTACAGGTCTTTCACTTCCTTTGCTAAGTATATTCCAGGATAATTTGATTCTTTTTACTTTTAATTGAAAAGATGTGGTTTTCTTGATTTTGCTTTCTTCTAGAATGCTGTTTGCATATAAAAATGCAACATATTTGTGTGTATTGCTCTTGTAGCCTGCAACATTGCTGTATTTGTTGATTAGCTCTAGTAATTTTTGACATAATTTAGGGTTTTCAATATATGTATAATCATGTCATATGCAAATAATTCCTCCATTCCAGTATGGATTTGTCTGATATCTTTTCCTCATCTAATTGATCTATGACCTCTGGTATGATGTTAAATAGCAGCAGTGGGAGTGGACCACCTTTCCCTTTTCCTGACCTTAGAGGAAATCCTTTCAATTTTTCACCACTCACTATGACGTTGTCTGTGGGTTTATCATATGTAGCCGCTATTATGTTGAGGTATGTAACTTATATCATGAGTTTTATTTAGTGCAGTATAGTAACTCCTCATGTCTTATACCAGAACTCAGAAACTCAGGTGCATAGTTTATGTACCATTCTGCTGATGGTAAAACAAATCAAAACAATTCATGCATTTGGTGTTTACCTTGACATATCAAAAATCTAACTTTAACTGAGCCAGATTCTGAAACACCCAATCACTTGACAGATTATGTTATACCTTTGAAAATTCAAGAGAATTTACATGTAATTATCTATATATTTCAATATATATATATATATATTCTATATATTTGTAGAGAAAAAGTGAAAGTGATTTTCTAAGTTGCTGTCTCTGTAAAACTATAGACTAAAAGAGAAAAATGTGTGCTATAGCATTTGTTGGTTTGTAATATTTTTGCCAACAGTTTTTAGTATCATTATTGCTGCTGTTAATATTACTATTATATACTTTAAAAATCTCAACATTTTCGGACATCATCTTAGAACCTCCTTGATAAGGAACTGGTAATACATAGAATAACTATATTTTTAAAGGATAAAGGTAAATAGATAATTACCTTGAAAATCCCTTAAATCTCCCTCCAAAAATAAGGAATACCTTGTATTAAAATTATAGGTGAGAATAATTCACGATGAACTTAGCACAGCCCTAACAATTTTCCATGATTTTCTTACTTGGACTTCACAATTGTTTTATAAAGTTTGTGTATATGCCCAGGTTAATATTTCTAGTATATAGAGCACAGTTCAACTTTATATTCAGCGAATTTATTCCAGGACATATGTGCTCAATCTTTATGCAAAACTGTCTTCTGAAAAGCTAAAATATTTAAGGAAAACATCATTTGTATCCTTGGTTTAAGAATTCTGGTAGACTTACATAATTGATGTACTATAATTTAATCATACTATTAATTTTATATATCTTTTATGTGAAGGAACATATTTATTTATCTCATTATTAATAAATGGGCTGACTCTTTAATAAAAGAAATGATTTTTAAACAAATAAAGGTATTGTGATTTGGAGAGATGTCTTATTTAATTATAAAATTAGAATCAATCAATTTACTAAGCAAGAAAGAAAATTCCTTGAGTTGAAAGGAATTATTTTATATGATTAATTTAATGTCATTAATACTTGAAAGAAAGGATTTATACAGTGTTTGATGGGGAAAAATATACAGTAGAAACAGGGTCAATTAAATGTTTACATGATACATATTGAGTGCCTAACAGAACACCTTAATGTGCAATATACTGACTTATAAGTGTTGTCCAGAAAGACATTAAACTTTGGTCACAACAGAGTGAGATTTAAAGAGCAGCTAGCATTGTCTTTTGTTCCCATATCTTTGAATGTCCTCATTTAAAGCGAATGTGTAGAGTTATCAATGTTTCTGTAATGTTCATCTCTCACCTGGACTATTCCAATAGCCTCTAAATTCTTCTGCTCAATTTTACCCTTTTCTCTTACAGCCTATTCTTACCCAGTATCCTGAATAGTAGCCTAAAGTGTAATTTTAAGTCATCATAATTATATTCCTCTACTGAGGCTTTTGTTTATGGTTACTAAAGTGTAGCTTACCTTGTACTAACCTTTTTCCTAAAAACAAAAACAAAATATCTCCAGAAAAAAGCAAATATCTGTGGCAAGTTTTATGCCTGTTTTATTTTTTTTTCCATTTAAGATAATTTGCTTCATATATTAATTAGTCATAAAAACCAATCATAAAGCAACTGGTATGGCTACTTATTGCACTAACGAGACAAAAATTGGAGTTCAGAGTTACTAAGGAAGTCTAAAATGTGGAGCAACATTTTAGAAGATATAAGGCTGCGTAAGTGTGCCAAATATTCTATGTACTGTTTATCATTTTTTATTCCTAAGATGTGCATACAGGTGGTGACATTTATATTTGTTAAGGACTTTCTATTACTTTTTAAAGAAACCCTATAAAGCAAACACTGGACCCAGATGGCATTGCCACTGAAGTAATTTTTACTGTGCTGCCCCACTTCACTGTAGAGTTGTTACTAAGAAGGGGTTGAACATCTAGGGATGATATTTTCCACAACTGTCTCAGTAACATGGCCATATGCCCATGAACTTTAACCTGTAGAATTTGAGCAGAAGTTACTGCTTTTATTTCCTGACTCATTGCATAACGACCTAGACCTGCTTATTTATTCCTGATGAGAGAAACATTCATGTATTTTAAATACATCCCATCAGTTGGATTTTAACTAGAAAAAAACTCAAACATTTGTTCATCCAAAATGCATCTTGAGAAGCTACTCTGTGTCAGAGATAAACTTGAGCATATTCTAAAGGAAGGGGAACAGAGATCAAAGTGGTGGCAATACACAGATCAATGATTTCTCCAAGGAAAGTAGGCATGAAGGGGATAAACAGCAGACATCAGAATGGAAAAATGTTACATCTACAGGATCAGAATATATAGAAGAGAAAGATGAAAGATATAGAGAAAATATGGAGTGACAAAAGGAAATACAATCCTCAAGTTTTGCAGTAATGTAGGAAGCAAAGTCATTCACTAAAGCTAGGACTAGGTTATAAGGCTGAGAATGAGAAGCATAGTGATGATTTGAGATACATACTATAGTACCTATAATGTAAGTTAGAATGCTGATTTGAGATAAATAAAAGAAGCAATAAATAATAATGAATTATTGGATGAGGCTAAATACTCACAAATCCAAAAAGTAAAGAACAGGGATGGAACTGGAAAATTTAGAATAAAAATAATGACAATATTAATTCAATAATTGTGAGCCTGTGGTAGGTGGAAGAAGGAATTTAAATGTTTCTAGAAAAATAACTAATAGCATTAGGCATATGTATTATATGGGATTGACAGAAATAGAAGGAATATTTCTGCTTTTTGAATGATCTTAAAACAAGTTTTAAAATTCATACACATATATGTACAGTATATATATTCAATGGACTGCTGCTTGGCTCTTAAAAAATAATCTTACCTTTTGCAATATTGAATGAAATTTCAGGTGATTATACAAAGCAAAATAAGTCAGAAAGAGAAAGAAAAATTCTGGATAGTTTTATATGTATGTGAAATATAAAGAAAAAAATAAACACAACAAAAATAACTTAGACTCTGAAATAAAAACAGTGGTACTGAAAGAGTGGAAGAGTAATGGGACTAATGGTAGATGGTGGCAAATGAAATTAGAACTCTGATGATGGGCACACTGAGATATGCACAATGATCAAGATGTGAATCTATTCCTTCGAAATATATAATAGTGTAAAGCAATGGAACCTTAACTAAAAAATAAAAATAATAAATGTTTACATGATGAAACAAACAAAATGCTTTGGTGGGTAATGATTTAAGTGGATAAGTTTGAGTAGGAATATTTTAAACACAGGGAATTGCAAGCAGAGACTTGGAAAACTGAAGACAAGTGGGAGGAAAAGGAAGATTCCAGGTTGACAAAGATATGGAGGATCCCTGAGATCAGAGGAAATTCTGAGATCAGCAAGAATCCTTAGAGCTCTTGGAGAATGTTGCTTTCAGGCTTTCCTGAGTGACTCCACATGCAGCTCTCTGCCAGCACAAGACTGGTTCTGGTCAAGAAAGAAGAGGAAGAGAAAGAGCAAGTAAATTTCTGCTCAATTGGCTCCCAAGAAGCAGCATGGTTATCATTTCCATCTGTGAGAATGGACAGGGGTTATCCAACTTAGAAATAATCATTCCTGTCAGATAAATGTCTCATTTGCCTATATGAATTGGGATATCCTTGCTTACACAACTGGTTTAGTGCCTCTGTAGAAACTGAATGGATTTCAAAACAAAAAAAACAATCTCTCTCTACCACACAGCATCCACAAAACGTCCTCACCACCAGCAAAAAAAAAAGAAAGAAAAGAAAAGAAAGGAAGAAATATTTAACCTTATCCATTTTGAAAGAGTCTGATAAACTGTCTCATATCAGAAATCAGAGGATAACATCAGTTAGCCCTTTAGGAAAGGCAATTTTAAATTCATTTCACCATTGCCTGTAATTGAGTTTGACTGCAGAAAATCCTTCAGCTGACCCACAGTCCATCTTTTACTCTTTCTTTAATTGTTCAGAAATTAAATTGTTGGAATGAGGAAAAAATTTAAAAAATCAGAAGCACAAAAAAATGTCAAAACCATTTGGGGAATACCAGAACAGGTGCAGGTAAATAATTAAAACAATGTAGTAGTCATTTTTCCATGCAAAAAAGAAAATTTCAGGAGAACATAGTGTAAAAGTATCACAGATGAGAGCAAATTAAAACAGTGATTAAGGAAGCTTTTCATCCCTTATAAAGAGCTTCAGTAAATGAGTAAGAAAGTAGGATAAGATTGTCACAGAAATGGGCAAAATAATCTACTTTGAAATTTGTCATTATTTAAAAGAAACACATCTCAGGGACTCAAGTTGCTTATAAAATCATTTTGGACTAGCTAATCCAGAACAGTTCTAAATTATAGAATTATTTGAATGTGCTATCACATGGCATCTGAAGTTCATGTCTTCAAATTATAGTATGATTTTGAAATAAAACACAAAGAAATACAAAGTCAAAGAATCTCATTCCATGTATGTGCATATATATACATACATATATACATACACACACACATATATATGATGAAGTGATTCCGAATTGAATATCAAGCATCAGATCAACTGAGTTCAATTCTTAGCATAATGTTTTTAGTTATACGATCAGTCAAGGCTTGCTATTATCATCACCCTATCATGATCCTTAATGGATTATTTTACTTGTATATTCCATTCCACCTCCAAATTGCCCTTGTAATGTGGTACACATAGTTTAATATATTTAATCAAACTGATTTTAACAAGGTGAGATGTCCCTATTACCCATTATCTCCCTATCTCATAAACTATTCCCCAGTTTACACATGTGCTTTCTTTTCTTTCTACGTTTTGTTAAATTTGGTGATCTCTCAAGATTCTTGAGGACAAACCTGTGAGTAATTATACTCACCTTTCTACCTTGGCATTCTCTAATTGCAGCCGAAGTGAAAAGGATATTATTAGATGCTCTACTAGGTTGTTTATAGTCATGACCTGTGTCATAACGCTGTGAGATATTAGGCAGTCTTACCTTTAATTTAGCAGATATGAACAGTGATCATACTTGACTTTCCAGAAATCACAAAGTCAGAAAATAACACAGCTGGGTTTAAAAACTTATATACCTTTCTCAGACATCATGATCATGCTCTGTTGTCTAATTTGAGAAGAAAGAACCTGATATAAATGGAAGAGCCCTCATTTGTGAAAAGAAATTACCTTAAAATCAACAACTCCTGCCCCAACTCTGGAGTTATATTTGCTTTTGGAAATTAATCATTTTGTTCCAAAATGTACTCTAAATATTTATTTTGAGAAGATTTGTAAAATAAATGAAAAGATGAACAGATAGTTCATGGAACTATCTAGAGAATGACTGTCACTGCAAGACTCCACGAGAATTACTTCACACTCTCATTCAAGCGATTTCATTTAGGGATTATACTAAGAAAAAAACTTCATTTCCTTTTCTTTAAATATAAATCTACACTAATCAATACGTTTCTTTTTATCTTGCTGAGTCTGATTAGAGCATTATTTAGCGCTGTGTGAGGTTTTCTTATTAATGAAAAAGGTGAAAGTATATGAAGCTCATTTCTTCCCTTCTTAAGTTTAAGGATCTCCCCTAAGTGAACAAAGACTGAAAAATGTCTCAGTGAGACACACTTAGAAACCATTATGATTTTATATAGAATTTAGGAGATTTACCATTTACGCACGAGTTCAATATTGCTATCAAGATTCAGAGAGGAACTTTTGGCCCGGGTGATCAGCTTTGTTAAGATCAGAGTGCTAGATCTGAGCTCTGCCTTAGATCCCTTGTTCTGTTTACCATAGTACTCTGTTTACTCATGAAATATTTCTTGATTTAATGATAAAGCAATGCATTCTCTAGGAGATTTTATAGTTTTGTATACCATAATTTTTTCTTTTCCCCTCAATGATAACTTGCTGGAGTAAGGGAATTCTCTATTAAAGAAAAAAAAAGGCTAGTCAAAGGTAACAGGGATGTATCTCAGCTTTCGGACTCTGAGAAAATACTATTAGCACCTTCTGATTGTAAAAGTGACTGTAAAACACATTCAATTGCCTCTTAACCTCTTTTATAGCCCAAATAATCTTCATTGTAGACTGATGGCTCACTCTGCTGGCCTCTCCAGTTGGGTTAATTGGGTCAGAGGATCCTCAAGATCTGATATACCAGCAAAATCATCAAGTAGACAAGGAAGGGTGAAATCCCAAGTCAGGAAAACAGGGGAAGTAGTGAAAATGGTGAAGTAAAATTAGCAAAACCTAAACAGTCAGCAGCAAAGATAATGGATATCAGAATTGGGTAAAAACCAAGACTATGAGGTACGACATAGGATTTCATAGAAAAAGTCTTTGAACCAGACACCAGAATGAGGGACATATCACAATCAGACTTTCAGGCTAAACTCAACAAAATAAGGAGAGAAGAAAAGTCAGTAACCAGAAGAACTATATTTGGGAGCTTTTATATTCAGCAGCTACTGATGATGTTTCTTCCTCCTTCTCTACCTAACTCTTATCAAAATGTAAAATCCTAAAATTCAGCTTACTTCTTGCATCGACTTTCACACTGATAGTCAATTTATTACTTTCAACATTTTATTATTAGCTTTATTATCCCATTTTGTTAATTGTTTTCAGAACTACTCTCAGATAATAAGATAACTCTTCACATGGGAATACTGCATAAATATTTGCTGTACTTTTCACTGAAAGTATTTTTGAATTGCTGTTTTTGATCTCTATCAAGGAAGTTATAAAGGACTTAGTGAGTTTCTATAAAACTGTAGTCACAGTTTCTTTAACTCAGACATGACTATCTGGCTCTTGATCTCTCTGATTTTCAGAACTGAATGTATTAGCTTAAATAAATGAATATGTCATTTTTCTATCTTACTTTTCATGACCACTGATGTGATAGACATCAGAATGGAGTTTTGTTTTTTTTTTTTTCATTTTATACATTATGTGGATAAAGAGGGCTGAAAGGTAATGTTGTCTTTAAATGAAATCCAGTCTCATGAGTATTCAGAGCTGAGAGTGGCTGACATTGGTAAGGATTACAGAATGAAGAGCACTGATGATAGGTCTATAATAAAAATGTGGTTTTATCAGAGAAGACATTCTGCTTGCCTTGCTTCCTTTATCTGACATCTAATCAAACTAGAACCAGACTTAACAGGAAAAATTGCATTTGTAGCACTGGACTACATCCATTTCTAGAGGCTGAAGTGTAGTCATGATTTCTAGCTGGATTCATCTTTTACTTTGGGGGACAAATTATCCCACTCATAATGTATCTTCTAGGAAATTAACACCATAAATAACACTTGGATGCTCATACCACTTTGTCCAAGTAATGATTAAGAACTACAATTTCCCATAGACTTGAAGATTATATAAAGGTCAAGAAAATAAAACAGTTTCTCTTTGTTGAGACTTCCACTACATAAAGGACCTATGAAATAGAACTTAGGTTTCCTGTACTTATTTAGGTGAGGCTTTATTTTTCAAATGTAATGCTAGATAAAAAGAAAAGGAACAAACAAAACCAGAGCTAGTCTTAAGACATTGGCAATAGAACTGAGGTTAGCAGCAAGTAAGGGGGTGGAGGACAGGAAAAAGTGGTGGGGTCCAGTGTCCGATAGACAGTGTTGAAGGACTTTTGGAAATTTGATAGTGGATCTGGGATGCTGTTGTATATTTGATTAATGATGAGCCTAAACATATAGGCTTAAATTATTTTGTACATCAAAGTTGCCTCCATAAATATATTTTAAAAATTGAATGTACTGAGACTTTATTAGTACAGTGTCAATGATAATAGAATACTTTGGCGTGCCCTGGTGGGGTAGTGATTTAGTAAATTATCTCCAGCTTAAGCACAGTCCACACAGATCCCAAGGACCTGGGTTCACATCCCGTTCTGGGGAGAACAACAAAGTTATATAACTAAATAAAAATAAATAAAATGCTTCTTGCTCCTTTCTGTTCTTGTGTTCTTAGCTGCTCTCTTTCATTCCTACCTGCATCTTTCCTAAAAAAAAAAAAAAAAAAGCCAGAAAACAAAAAAGAATTATTTTGTTTTCTGAGTTTGTAGAAATTTTCCCATGTTTCATTTGTATTTCACAAAGACTTTATGAAATAGAGAGCATTTGATAGGAGGAATAAAACCCTGAAACCTATGAAATGCTTACATTGTGCTGGCATGTTTGGGATATTTGGAAGTATATTACCTTTAAACTTTAAATAATTCAGTAGGGCTAACATATAGATTAAGAAAATAGAACTCGAAAGAGTTAAACAATTTTTCTTGAACATGTAGAGAGAAGTGAACTTCGTCAATTCCTTTATCCAACTCACTTCTCACTATTCAACTTAGATACGTTTATTCATATAAGCCTTTAACTATTTAAAACTAAATTCTTTATTATCACTATTAAACACATCCCTTTTTACCTTTCCCTCATCCCACATCATATTCATCAGTAAATATGAATGAGTTATAATTTATTTTACTTGAATCAAATCATTTCTCATCACTTCTACTTCGATCAGTTTCTTCTAACCATCATCAGGTCCATGTTAGTCTTCCTCATGGTATTTCTAATCCTGTACTAACCCTCTATGTAGCCTATTCTTTGCAAGTTAGATGAAGTGTTGTGGTTTTTTTTTTTTTTTTGAAGTAAATTAGATTTTCACTTTTGTGCTAATTACGCTGAAATAAGATATTATTTTTCTCAAAGTGCTGACCATTGTCTTAAAACCCATATAGCACCTGTCACCTGTTTTTCAATTTTCACTCCCTCACGTGCCCCACATCACATGTACTAGCCTTCCTCCTTGATAATGGCAAGCACACGCCGATTTATACCATTTGAAAACCCCTCTTTCTAGATAGTTCTTCTCTTAGAATTCCATCATGTCATCTCATTTCATTCATAGCTCTAATCAAAAACAACTTTATCTAAAATAATGTATTCTATTCTAAAACAGTATGCCAGTTATCCTCCCTTTCCCTGTTAAGTTTCTTATCTTTTTAATAATAACTGTATTATTATTTCTTTTGCTTACAAAGTCATACACAATTTGAAACATTGAACTCACCTCTCAGTCTATGGGTATTACACAGTACACTCACCAACAGAGTTCTCGTGTCCTTCACCATTACCTGTTGCCTCTTTCCTTCTCAACACCGTACTCCCATTCTTAACCTCAGTGGCAGACATCACCAGTGACCTGTGAGTTTTGCTGGGGTTTACCTAATTGTCTTCTTAACATATCACCAGCTGACATGAATTTCTTTATTCCAATTTATTGCTAATCTTGTGTTACTAGCTTGACATTTCTGAGAAAGTAATGATTTGGTTTTAGTCATTGTCTCTCTACCACAGAATTAGTGTGTGAAATGTAGTAGTCACTCAATCATTATTTGAAACATCCACACATTCAGCAAATGTCTATTATGTCTCAGAAACATGCTAAGCGCTATCATTTGAAATATTTAAATACAGTAGAAAAATAACCATTGGTTATGTAGCTGGAAGACCACAGATTAGCAAACTCAAGATTTGCACAATGGGATGGGAGCAGGCAGCAAGTATGTGCAATTTACATTAGGATATCTGGGAATGTCTCCTAGCTTGACTAAGGGTATGATTTAAATATCTGTCAACAGAGACGACAAGGTGGGAAAATTCCAAGCACTGGATTATAAGGTGCAAAGACTGCCAAGTATGATGGAAACAAGCAAAATTCATTTGAAAAAGTTAAAGAATTTTCAAATGGGACCATTAGAACATATTAAGCAAAAAGAGAAATTAAAAATAAAAGTAAAGGAGATTTACTTTTTGCATTAGCCTTTCTCTTTAAACACTGTGGAATCTAATCTGTATATATATATAGCTTAAAGCTTTTTCAAAGTTCAGCCTAAAATATGAAAATTTGGTTAAATTGTAAATATGAATGTGCAAAGATTATTTAGTAATAAACATCAATAATAAAGTGTAATAGAGATGAATGTGGAAAAAAATGGATTCTAAAGATATATTCTTCATCAAAACATCTTTTATTTGAGATAATAAGTATTCTGTACATGAGTAGTAATGATAGCTACCCAATAATGTGAATATATTTAATGTCACTGAACTGTACACTTGAAATTGTTATAATGGCATATTTTATGTTTTATACATAGAATCACTATAAAAATAAAACTTACACATACAGGAAAATATACTTATAGAATGATAGAATTTTTCAAATCAGATTTTAATATTTATTAGAACTGGGTAGTAAGAAACTATGAAGTTGTTCACTGATTTCTGGTTTGAACATTAGAGATGACTGAATTTGAGACAATATTGATATATAAGTGGAAATATCAATAAGCAGGCAGATATGTAAATCTAATAATCATAGAAATGTCTGAACTGAAAATATCAAGTATATAGAAGTTGTTGTCATAGAGCTGGTAAGTGATGCCTTTTGAATGAATGAGATTGCCTATAAAGAGTATGTGAAAGCAAGACAAGTGGGCTCACAGACTCCTGACGAACTTTAACTTCTAATAGGAAATTAGAGAAGAAGACTTTGAAATCAAGAGGGTGTTTAATAGAAGTATAGTATTTCAGAAGGGAAGAAGTTGGGTAAAATTATACAAAAAGGTCATCAGATGATGTCTAAGAAATATTTTTTATTCAGCAAAAGAGAACATTGGTGATTTTAATAGAAGCACTTTGAAATGAGCAATAAGAGTCTAAAATGAGAGGTTAGAAAGTGAATGGGAAGGGAAAAAGTGGAGAAAAAGCATTTTAGATTATTCCTTAAGAAATTGTTATGAGCGGGAACAATAACCAGGCAACATCTCAATTACTAGTGAGAGTCAAGGGAGCAGTTACCTTTCTTAGGATGGGAGAGATTTAAGCCTCTATACATTTAAGAAAAAGTGTTTCTAGAGAGACAAAGTTTTAAATAAAAAGATATTGCCTTGAATTGACACACATATGTTTGAAAAAAGGATTATTTCAAGGTTACAGCTGACCTAAGAAGAACCACCTTCTTCATTAGAGCAGGTGGAAAGGACAGTCTCTCAGAATAAACTAAAGGTTGTTTGCTTTTTATAGATCGCACAATCAACATCTTCCGTGAGAAAAATGTCTTATTATACTCAAACCATTTTTTAATAATCACAATGTTGCTGAATAATTTAGATATTATCAGAATGACTTCTGTTAAACTCCCCTGTCTGGATAACTTTTGTTTTACTTCCAGACACTTAGAGCTATTAATTACATTTTGTTATCTGAACAGGTCTCTAACCTTTTACCCTCATGTCTATTTCCTTCAGCAAATCAAATCTTGATTTCATGAGAGTTTGTTGCTAGGGATGCAAAAAGCAAAAAAAATACAGGCTTTCAGAGATCAGTAAGAGACAGAGTTATAAATATGTGATTATATCTCAGTGAGTAAAATGCTGGAATTAGAATTATTTTTATTATGTCAAGCACATAATTAAGAAACTGAGCTCCTGAGGTTCGGAACAGTTCTCATGTAACTTTACATTCTCTTTAGCACATAACTGTCATGCACATTCAAAAACTGAAAAGTAAATTTTGAACTTCTAAATGATTAAAAAGTCTCACAAGATCTATATTTATTAATAGTTCCATTAATACAATAAAAGAGTATAAGTTTTTTGTCACCATTCGATATTTACCATTTTTTAAAATTTCCAATCATTCCTAGATAAGGACTAGTAGGAAAACCGAATTTGTTAAGGCAATTAGAGTGTCCAAAATCTGCATAGTGCATTTACCTGTCCAGAGACTATAACCTGATTTTAATTCCAAATTCTTGACTTCTATCTATATTTTGCTACTCATACGTTCCTCTAAAATAGCAATACATTTTAAGAGCTAACAGTTGAGATCACAGTTTATTTGAATACTAATAACCGCTGTTGTGTTTCAAATTTTACTTAGTGCATACCTAATATTAATTCTGAAATAGCAGTGCTCTGTGGTTATGTACTAAGGCAGCTTATACTTCCAGAAATAGCTTGATAAAAACTTGCTTCCTTGAGATTTCTCAAAAGTGTATCCACAGATAAGGCTAGGTCACTTGCAATAGGAAACTGGTAAGAGAAAAATAACTTGAATAAAATTATTGTATTTTAGGTGATCATTATTTAATATTTAGAGAAAGAGAAATAAACATTGCTTTTACTCTAAGGATTAATGATATTGGATGGATGGTAATATTGATTTGTTGTGTTCTGATTACATTTTCAATCTCAAGGTGAACACACTTCAGTGGTAGAATTTCTATTTTGAGTAAAGCAGGAATCACAGGGTAGAATATACTACAGGCAATTAATGAAATGCACATAAAATATTGTTGAACATAATCTTCAGAGGTAATTTCACACGTGGATTTTTACTACAGTAAAGTTTGCCTATTCATTATATTTCTTTCTTTGAAACAAGTGCTTAATATTATGTGTCTGCTGGTGGTTCTCACACTTCAGACCAGCATAAAGTACCAATAATCTTTTTACTGCAAAATTATCTTCTTTAGTTATTTTTCAAATTTCTTTTGTTCTTTTGTTTTCGAAAATTAGGAAAAAAAGCGTGATGATTGAAGTCGAATTTTAGAAACTAATTATTTGAGTTCAGATTCTAGAGAGGTCACTTATTTTGTTTTACTTTTCAATGTTTTCAACTTGCTTTTATATTAGTTTCCTCATCTGTAAGCTAGGACTAATGATTTTCTGCTTCAAAGGTAATTAGAATAATTGAATACATTAAATCGTGAGAAACAAGAGTGCCAGATACACAGTAAGTTCTTAGTATGCGGGAGGTGGATCATAATTATGATCTTTGAGCATATGTGCTTTGTTTTTTGGGGTTTTTTTTTGGTTTTTTTGATGTTTTTGAGGGAAATTGCAGACAGAATAGACGTAAACAGCAGAGACAGATAGGCAGGATAAGAGAGGAGAAAGAAAGACTTTAGTATATTTAGATGTTCATCTTGGTTGTTCCCCCAGAGGCAGGACATGAATCCAGGTCCTTAGGATGCATGTGGACTGTGCCGGCTAAAGGTGGCTGACCTAACCACTACTCCACCAGGGTGCACCCAAGCATATGGTTTTGAACTAAGGACTTTACTTTCCCTAAATCATCTGGGTTTATTTTAGTAATCCCAGTACATGATAACAGGAAATCAATACAAGTTTCAACTTAGAAATATAAGTAAATAATTAGTCAGAAGTAAAATTGAAGTAGACTATAAAATTTTGCTTAATAGTTGATGCAGTATAGTCTCATAGGCACACTTGTCACTATACTATGTTATGCTAATAAAACTATTTAAAATATTTGAATTGCAATTTCCACTATTTCAAATTACAAATTGTTTCATCTCTGACACTTGTCACATTCTATGTGTTATGTCTTATTAGACCATCATCATAGACTGTCAAGTAGAATGCAAGATAGAAATTATTTTTTCTCAAAAGGATAAAAGCAAAGTAAATATGAGCCATTAGCAGAATAAGATGTGTATCTCACTGAAGTGCAAGGACCAGGAGATCTAACAAACTCTGACCATTCAATCTATTCCTTAGAAATGGACTCTATAAAAATGTAAAAGTATGTGAATTTAGAGAATTAAAAACACAGTCCAACTTATACATATTTTAGGGCAGATTTCTTTTTTTCTCTCTTTTTGTGTCTTTAGGAGTTATCTTAATAATTTACAGTTTGTTTCAAAAACTAACACTGGTCCAGGCACAGTAATAGCAACTTACAGTAGTTATTTTTTCAATCTTCAATATAGCAGTGTTATATGGTACTATTTTTACTCCTCACTGAAATGATAAAGCACCCAATGCTCAGAGGGTTAAGAGATTAGACCAAATTACCCAGATAATCAAATTTGTAAGTTCTATGTTATATTGCTTCTTTAAGAATTTGTTAACAATATTCACACCTCAAAACCTTGTTTAACATAGTTATTTGCAGTGTGAAATGAAAAAAAAGTACAGCTATTTCAGACTTTTCAGAATACATAATCTGAAGACAAACAAAATTCAAATTCTAGCTCTGCTAATGAAGACAGTTTATTTAAAGTATAAGCTATGATTTCTTCATTTGTAAAATAAGTTTAATAATGGTGCCTCATATAGCTACTGTAATTTTTTTTTTTTTAAGGAAAGGTTCAGGCAGGACTGAAGGAAATTTTCCATTCAGTTCACACTGGTTGTTCCCTCCTGGCCAAGGACTCGAATTCAATGGTATGTGATGTATGCCCATTAGAGGCGATTGACCTAAACATTACTCCACCAAGATGCACCAGTTATTGTAATTTTAAACAAGATATTATATGTAAATTATGTAGATAGGTATCTGGAAAAAAATGTTCAATCACTATTAGTTATTATTATTATTGTCAAAAAGTAAAATTTCGACTCAGAAGATTATTGGATTGAATAAAGTTAGGTTTGACTATGGAGTAGCAGAAAAATCAAAATGACATGGCATTTAAAACCTGTCTATTTCTATCTCATGTAAAAGTTTGGACATGTGATCATTTCAAGGTAGGGTTGGTTTCTCTGTGAGCATTCCAGTTTATTTTAGCTTGTTCTTCCAGGTATATTATACATCCCTTTAGTCAACTAATGATCAGCTTTAACTTGACTGCATCCAGTCATTTTCATGTGCATTCAAGTCAGCACGGAAAAACGAAGGATAACACAAGAGGATAAAAGATAAAGACTGCCTCTTAAAGAAGGTTCCCAGAAGCTGACATAAAATTTGAGCTACTTTGATCTGACACTCCTGTGGTCAGAACTTAATAACAAAGACACAACTAAATGTAAGGAAAGTGGAGAGATATAGTCTATACTGTAGGCACACAAAAATTAAAGCATTTTGGAGACATTGGCTAGGTCTTTCTTAAAAAATGATATAGGGGAGAGTGCTTAAAATTTGTTTCACTCTTGGCAGAAAACTTTTTTTCCCTAATACCACTTTTCATAACAATGGATTTATTTTGAAGTATTGGATATCATCTTTCATCTCTTCCATTTTAAACCAAATCCTGTGTCCTTGTTGTATATTCTCTCCTACTATTTTCTACTTGTTTTTTAAGCATAAAATTCTAAAAGTAAGAGTTACCAGCCAGAGGAGAGCAGCACAGCATGATAAGCACTCTTTTTGGGATAACACATAATGGAGAATCATAAATCTCTTTGCTTTTTTGATCCTTTGTTTTCAAAAGCAAGCTTATTTGGTGAAATAAAGCATAATTTTGCTAAGTGCAAAATATTCTCTGAGAAAATAATATTTTTCAATAATCACTGCAAGTCCTATTGAAGCGTGCGGGTAATTCACCAAAATAATGGACCAAGTCTTACTATTTTACTAATGTTATTTATTGATCCTTTTGAAAATTCAAACTTTTGTTTCCATTAAATAAGACTGTATAAATTGGACAGTCCATAGGAAATTTCTGAAATTTTTCATTTTTCAATTTAAACTTAAATTTTGGTCTATATTTAGAAAGCAGGAGGGAAAGAGTAACTTCACAATGGAGAAAGCTTACAAACACTACCTTAGCCCAGTGATTAAAGTCGACATTTGTGATAAATCATGTTGATACTAAATATCTTTGAAATGATGTGATGAAAATGTCACTTTGTCTCTGTGGTATCCTCCCCCAAAACCTGTGACTCCATTATAGTCATGAATAAAAGATCAGACAAATACCAAGTGAAGAACACTTACAAAATATATAATCAGTACTCCTCAACTATCAAGGTCATCATAAAGACAGAATATCTGGAAAACTGTATAGTCAGAAGGAGTCTAAGAAAACATGATGATTAAATGCAATGTGTATACTGCATAGGTTCCTGAAACAAAACAACAGAAAAAAGTAAGAAAATTTAAACGTGTTATGGACTTCAGTTAACAAAATATATCGAATTGGTTCATTAGTTGGACAAATAGTAATAAAAACTTGGTGTGAATGCATGTAGGAGATCTCTGTACAATCTTTGCAAATTTTCTGTAAGTCTCCAAAGTAGAAAGTTTATTTTAAAAGTCAGTATTACCTATGATTATAGCTATTCTTAATATATAGGTACATTTCTCCCTTTAAAATACTACTAGATTTAAACTATAGTCAGTAGAATACCATACCATTCTCATGCACAAGTCATGTAAATAACTCAAAAGCTAGAAAAATAGATATGTCGTAGTGATGGCAGAAAAATACGCAATGCTTTTGCTGCTTATCTAGAAATAACAAGAGACGTAAAAGAAACTAGATCTTAGAATCCTTTTGGCCCTAAATTATTCTTGGTCATTAGAGTCTAGGAATATTACAAAAGGTAACTGAGAAACTGTGCAGATTCCTTGTCTACTAAAAGCTCGATAGGAAAGTCTCCAAACAAGAACTTCAACTGATTGTAGAATAGCTATATTTGACTTCCAATGACCTATTTAATTAGAATTGAAAAAAAAATATGTATTTATTTGTTTTAATTCCCTGAGTTTTGCCATAGGAAAAAATCAATAAATATTATTTCCCAAAATATTATAAGCACTTAAGAAAAATTTAGCCCATTACTGATAAATAGACTTTCTGTTTCACAACAACAAAAAATAGAATTACTAGTAGCATGTCTCTCTAGCATTGTTTGGAAGGTTGATTCTTTTTTTCTTGCTGGCTTTTGTACACCAGAAGTATTAAAAATCATTCTGGAATATTTTAACGTATACTGTGTCACTTGATAGGACCACACCATCTTTGTCAAGTCACATCTCCTTTAGCCTCAGTTTTCCCTTCTAAGAGAGGTAAGATAAAACTTACCTGAAGGAGTTGCTTTAAGGTTCAAAATATTATAATGTTTTCAAAGCTGTTTTTATAGTTCTAGGCATAAAATTGCTTGAAAAAATAGGGGGAGAGAAAAAAAACTTAAATCATTTATCAATTCAACTTGGATTGCATGTGTACTTTTTCCAAAGTCAATATTCTTAAATTTAAGATCTTTCTAGAAAACAAAAGAAAAATCGTGATTTTTTTTTGCCTAATCCATTGCTCATAAGGATTAGAGTATAGATTTCACTTAGGTTGGAAATTATAAGTTTTTCAGAATTAAGACCCTTCTTAAAATCAAACATTTTGAGATTTTTTTTTGCAAATTTTCATGGAGAAGCAATTTGATTGTTATTAGCCATAAAAATATTTGATGGTAGTCCTATTTTTGGATAAAGTTTTTAATGTATTGAGACTGATTAATCCCAAAAGCAGCTTTTACACTTTAGAAAATCTATTATACATCTAAGGAAAATCTAATATTCCTTCAGTCAAAGATTCATATATATACGGATTTTTAACATCATGTAACATCATAATATTTATGAGTTCATATTTCTATGTGGAACACATTTTTCAAGCCTTGTCTTTTGAGTAATTAGTTATCCAAAAGTCACTAAGATACCTGTATTGTCCTGAGACAATGTTATACTCACTATTTATGTGAAAAAGACATATAATAGTATCTTTGCTTTCCCACTTCTATTGTTTGCACATACTGATGTTGAGAATTTATTCTGGGTGTCATCCTTCTAATATCTTTATAAACAAAAAAACGTATTAGACAAAGCCCTATAGTCTGTGAGATATTCGGAATCATAGAAAAGATCAAGGAAGATCAATATAGAGAGAATTCCACTCTGTATTACATATAAAGCAAATCAAGCGTTGACAAAAGAAATATGCAGCTCCAGTCACTGTTGGATGCAGACTAGAATTTGTGACAGATACTAATTCCTACAGCTGGCTCTGCTATGCCTAATACTGAAAAAACAGGACATCTATATATGGTCCATATTGCCTGTCAATCCTTCCAGAGGACCAAAGACTTTAAATTTAGAGACTGGTTCTGTGGAGGTATATGAGACATATAAATTATCTATAAACACAGTATCTCATCAGCAATAATAACCACTCGGAACAGAAATGCAACTATTCTGCAAGAACTTAAAATTTTAATGATCCTATAAAATGATTAGAAAAAAACGTATATGTAGTTAAAAGAAAGGGCAGGCAAAAGTGAAGGTGAGAAGAGGTAAGCAGACAGGAAGGGAGAGGAGGAAGAAGCATTTCATTTTAATTGTTTCTCTTGGTTGTTTCCCCCCAGTGCCTGGGACACAAACCTGGGTCCTTGGGTTGTACATGGACTGGATCAACTGAAGGCAACTGACCAACCACAATCCTACAAGGACATGCTGAAAATAAAATTCTTGTGTGAATTATATTTTTATTGAAATGTTAGCTTATCAACTTGTGTTCTCTGCCAAATATACTCAAAAAAGACCTTGGTAATAATAATGAGGTGTTCTCTGGTTTGAAATTTGAGAAGAGAAGGTACATCTATCCTGTAGATTAAAAAAATGTATGTTTTGAGTTAGATCTTGCAGGACATGAATAAAGCAACCTAGGGTGCACATATATTGATGTTAACTGACAAAAAGAGTGTGATTCATTGTGAGGACACCCTCTCTAGCCTTTAACATACAGTCACAAGTGTTCTGTAGTCTGTGCTCAAAACTTGTCGAGCAGAAGTTATAGCAAACAGTGATACTTTCTCAGTGGATTTGTCAGTCTGGACTTTTCTGGCATTCTGTTCTACAGTTAGACAGGGAGAGCTATGTAAGTCAACTGGCAAAAAAAAGAAGTTGGCAGGTGTGAGACATTCAGAAATTACCTTCTTTTTACAAACAAAAGGAAAAAATAGATGTATAGAGTCACTGTTGTGTTACTAAACCGCACCTTGAAAATGACCCTAGGCAGGTGATCTGGGTAAATATTAATATTTAGAAAGTAGTGTGAGAGGAAAATGTAGATGGACATAATTCCAGGTGAAGAAATCTGAGAAGGCAGATCTGAGAAGGTGGAGACAGAGGCAGGGTAGGAAGTGAGACCTATATCCTTACTGATGACTCCCAAATCATTCCTGCAGATTCATGCCTTGTTTACTGTACATTCCCTCCTGAATAAACCACAGACTAAATTTCAGAACTATATGAAATGAGGAATGACTTTGCCTCCATTTTGAATGGCTCCATGTTTGGTCCATTACCACAACAGTCCTCTGCCTGGACCCTGTGACTAATTTGTTCCCATACCCCCAACACTAATCATTCCTTCTTAATCTTTAGAAGATCAAAGGCCCTGGGGTATATCTCCTGGATACTGATCCAAAATTCTAGCATTAATCTTTTGTTAAGTGGAAAGATTAACATATACCCAAAGAGGAAATAAGAAGATGTTTTAAGGATGGTGTGCAAATTTCAAGGACATTTGTCTGGAATTCACCTCTGTTTTTAGGCCCATCATTTTCCCCCATTAAATATCTTATGACTCTGCCTGCCCTGTTATTCAGACTCAAGTGACCACATCATCTTGGCGGTTATTGGTTTCCACAGCCTAGCAAGAATGAATCACAGGACTTACCTTCTGAGATAAACCATAATACATGATTTACCTCTGTCAAAGCACTAACAACCATACATTTGGATTTTAACTGAATACTTAGGAAGAACCTCTCAGCTACATTCAGCACCCCTGAGTCTTACTTATTACCCTATCCTCAGTACCTAGGCCTGTGTTTGATTCTTTGAAAATTCTGTCAATGTAGAAAATATAAAATACTGAAATAATGAAAGGATAGTAAAGAACATTTCACTTTCTCATTTCTCAGATATATTTCAAGCCAATTTGATACCAAAATTTATTTTGCTTGTTAAAGTTTTGAGCACAGACATTCTGGAACTCTCGCATGTTTGAATTAAAAAATGCAAATATCCCATTCTCCAACTGCAGACACCACTAATGCCTGCAGAGGCTTGAACACTACAATGAATGGGTTTTTCAATTTGCATAATAAGATTGCAAAAACTAATAGATTGCAAAACTTACTTGTTCCACTTTTCCTAACTCTTTCAAATTAAAGATACTTTGCAAAAAATGTATTTACCACATCTTAAGGTAGCACTTTGAAATCTGATTTGTCGGGAGCCTATAAAAATAATAGATTAGAAATATACAAGCAGAGCATGTCATTTTTGTTTGTTTCAAACTATAGCTTTATGGGCAATTTTTTAAATGAAATGCTTTAGATGAGCGGTGAATTGACAAATGTAAGCTCAATGTGAATTTTCTCTTTGTCAATCATTGTTCCATTCCATATAGAGTAAATAGTGGCTTGCTTGGATCCGTCCCATCTAATTACTACATGACCACACCTTATGATTATCTGGGTTTCCATTTATTCACAATGTCATCTTTCATATTGTTTTTAATTCCCTTGACAACTGATTTTACTTATTCTTCTATTTAAGAAGAAGGCATGGTATCCTACAGCTTCTATCATCTCACCACACTGGAGAAATGAAATTGAAATGATAAGCTTTCACTGCACTTAGACTTCAGTAGGGACATTAAATATTTTTTCCTTAATATTCAGTTTCACTGACACAAATTTAAGGGATAAATATTTTAAAAATATATGACCACAGGGCACAATTTAGTCTACCTAGGCAAAGGAGAATAGCAAATGCATGCACAATAAAGAATCACTTGCATCCCTGTATTTAAACTCTGAAGTACTCATATCTTACAGTATACTAATATTTGTAATTGTCATCTTTGGAGAAACCATGACCACGTAGCATTCCCTTTTTCTAATACAAAGATGGAACTATTGTAAGGTGAATTTATAGATGACTGGAATGCGGGTGTGAAAGAATTCACCACAAATAAGCCAGCAATACAGAGCTTTGTGAGCAAGCAGTAGAAAGATTTATTCACTCTCCAAGGGAGGAGAGGGGCCAGATTCAACGAGGTGGGAATCAGCATTTGATGGTTAAGACAGGGCGAGAGTGGCTGCTGGGTTGTAGGCAGAGCGGGATGCAGGAAGTTTTTCAGTTTCTCCTGTAGCTGGGAGACAGGGTATTTTGTTTGTTATTTTGTTTCTGTTTCTGTTTTTGTTTTTGTTTTTGTTTTTGTTTTTGTCCCCCAGGATCTGGAAGGTCTGAGGTTCTGGGAACAGGATGTTTTTCAAGGGTCTCGCATCTTCTGGAAAATAGGGCTATCCATCTTTTAAGATAGCTTTAGATGGTGTATCCTCTTTTCTAGACAGTCGGTGATCTCACATCTGGGATGTGAGTTCCAGTTAGGTGGGGCTATTGCTGCTCAAAAGTAAGGTTTTTTTTTGGTGTTGTCACTTTTCATTGACCTTAAAATTATATCTTGTCCAGCCTTCCTTACAGCTATGAAATCAGTTTTCAGAAGAGTACATTTTTAAGTAATCCTTGTCTTCTCCCTTGTATTAAGCATTCTTGTTTGTCATTCACCCAGAATCCAGAAATGATTTACCTTCTTGCTCTATCCCTAGTCATACCAAGGAGTCCTTTATCAGACTCTAGAGAGACAAGCAGGGAAGCGATTACAAACACATAACAGAAACTGTACAGAGAGTCTCTAATTGTGGATGGAGAATCAGCATCTTCCCTGAAAAGCAATGCCCTAAGCAGCTGTGGAACGTAGCACACAGGATTTCAGTGCTATTCGCCCTAGGATTTTATTTTGCAACATAAGAATATGAAAATTCATATCATTTCTCATTATAAATTTGGATTATGTGTATACTTTCTTTTGCTAATAATTTATCTCAAAGTCTGCTGCTCAGGGTTGGAGGTATGATAACAATACTCAGGAGTTAGATTAAAAAGCAGAGTTATATAGTATAGTATTGTTAGTTATAGATATTACTTTAGACTTTTCTCAATGCAAAACACTTGATGGTGTAAAGCATCTCCAGGTTAGGTACCCATTTCAAAATACAACCAGATATATTCAGTTGAACCAATTATTAAGCAATGAAGTGATATACAGGATTCAAGAGAAATAAGACACTGCTTTGGGGGACAAAAATAAAGTGCATGCAATTGAATATAACATTTCATCAATTCACAGGTTGTTTTTTTTTTTTTTTCAGTCAGCGATTGACCTTTTGTAAATCAGATAAGTTATGAACCAAAAAAAGATATCAAATATTATTACAGACAAGAATGAGGTGTTCAGTAAATAAAAATGCACTGGTGAGTTTTCTAAATAGAAATATTTGCCGAAAGAGTGGCATTAGCTCACTTGATGTCAATGTACTGCATAATGCAGGAGCTGTCAGACATTGCATTGTTAACATTTTTCAAATTCATGAAGTTCTAATAAGATTGTAACCTTCAGACAACTTTTAAAATAAATTCCAATTTTTCCCGCCGGACACAATTTATCACTTTCTAGAAAAAGTACAGTCACCATTGTATGTATGTGTATATATATACACATACACATATATATGTATATGTTATTAGACTCATTCAGTGAAAGAGAGATGTTGTAATCTTTGAAACGAAGAGAAAGACTAAGTCTGAAATAATAATAACACCCCTCGGGTCAGGCATTTTTTGTCAGTTAATGAATAACTGGTTTAGAGAACCCCAAGGCAAGGCTTACTCCTTAACAGTATCATGTACAGCTGATAAGGGTTTTCATATTGACATTTTCTGTGGTTTCCCACTAGTCTTTTTTAAAAGCTATGGTTCCTATTGATCCACATCCCTATGTTACCTTTTAGATATTCTTCTCAAGAAATATGCTTTCATAGATTAGTAAATGTGTGCACAAAGAGAAAAATATGACCTCAGGAAAATATCATGGGGCAACAGTAATAGGTTTTATGCGAGATGCTTGCCTTTCTCTAGAGAATGAGGATTGAAAGTGCAAAGGATGGGCAGAAATGCAGTAGGTCTGCATTTCTAAACCAAAAGAAAAAAAAGGCTATGTTTCACAAATAATGGCTCTTTTAAATCTCAGTGTATTATTTCTTAAAAAGGATTCAAGGTTAATTGAATGTGGTGCTTTGGGCACCATGCCAGCTGTTCTCATTATCATATTTCCATATTTTTAATTAGCTGCAGTTGCAAACAAGTTTTGCCAAATATTTGGAGAAATTTACCATGGAGACTAACATACTGGTAAAAAAATCCTGAGGCTACTAAATCACCTGACAGTCTAGTAGAATTTAAAATATTTCTAAACTTCTCATACCATAAAGTATGAGGATTATATATGTAAAAGGGATTTTTTTCAGGTTATTCGGCTCAAATTCTCATTTTCAGAAGAACAAGATGAGCTACAGAGTGACGAACTGACTTACTTGCCTGAGGTCAGAAACGCTGGAAATACCACCGGAAGAAATTTACAGATAACAGAGTCACCAAAGTGATTGCCAGTATAGTATTTTTAAAAGTTCACATCGTTTCCTAGGTCTCAAAAATAGAATCTGGTTGGAATGCAGGTGCCTGCTCTCCAAGGTCGTTATATCCAGAAACAAATATAAGGAACAACTTAAAAAGATCAGACATGTACATAAGCTCTGCCCTCCCGCCCACGCCAGGGACAGAAGGCTTGACTCAGTTTTTCACCTAGTTTGGGATAAACTTTTTATATACCAGTGTTAGAAGAATACATTCTATGACGATAGCGTTCTTGAGGTATCTAGGAAATAATCAACCGACGTATACTTTCATAGGCATATATATGTAGATGCACATAAATGCACAAAGTAAATAGATGCTTAAATACTTTAACAAATTATTCTCGAATACATTTAAGAAATACTCCAAATCATAACCCTCCAGGAGATTTACACTGAAATATTAATTAAAACCTCTGAGAATGCCGGCAGTTATGAAAGGGTTTGCGAATTCTGAGAAAAATAACCTCCTCCTCCCCTCTCCAATCCTACACACACATATTTTCGCCTTATTATACTCACTATTTTCTTAACTTAATGCTGACTTGAGAACACTTTTTGTTATGCCAGGATGACAGTCCATTTAACTTTGACATCTATGGTTTCGTTTTTCATAGTGTTGCTACAGATCCGGAGTTTAACCTGATTCTGAGAGGGTGTTCAGTAACTGGAAGCATCTGGTGCTTGGTTTCCTTTCATCTGGGGTGCTACTAAAATGTGCACGTTTCTATTCCTCCATTCTCCTTCAGTTTCTATAGCTGCCTCTGTGCATTATAGAGGGTTTGGAAAAGGCAATGTTGCTACTTACATGCCTAACCTGGGGCTTGGGAATCCCATCAGGTCTGACAAATCACACTCCTCTCTTGGGTCTTGCCATCTGCATGACACCATGACCGGACAACCTAATACAAAGATTGATAACTCTCAGAAACTCCAGATATGTCTCAGGTAATCTCTGCTGTTTGTTTTTTTTTTTTTTTTTTCTTTCACTCTTTCTTCACTGATAAGAAAAAAAGTCTATTGCTAATTAATCACTTGGAGGTTAATATCCTACCAGTTTTCTATTCTTCCGGAGAGTTTGTCTGTGACTACCAATGCCCTTTGGGCTAAGCTCAAGTGTGCAAAAATAAAACAAAAAGGAAATTTAAAGCCAATTTTATTGCCTGTCTCCTCATCAACTATTATCCTAACCAAATTGTGTATGATTATTCATCTGATAAGGTGCTGATATAATTAATCAGCAACTCTTGAACCTTTGAATAGTGTTACCCCTGACAGACTTTTTCAGTGATGTTCTGTTTCATTCCAGGGCTCAGCAAAGCAGGGCTCCTACTCAACTCTGTGTTTATGTTTTTCTTTCTCTGTACTTAATGTGTCCTTTTTAAATCTTGGGATTACCTATGCACTCCATATTTAGTTTTTGGTTTTTGTTTTTTGTTTTTTTTTTAATTTTGTTGTTCTTATTCATCACTTGGTGGGGACTACAGAGCAACCCTGACAGAAGAATTCCCTGAGGCTAAAAATGACTGGAAGTGTCTCACAGATGGAGAATCAGAGAAAATAAAAATGAGGTAGACCCAGGGGACAGCCAGAAAGTGCAGTGCGAGTAGGTATTTCAAATGAAGCAAGTCAAAAGAGCTAGGGAGGACAAGCAAACAGTCAAGAACAAGCAGATATTAACTTGGGCCAACTCTAAAAGTGGGCTTGTCTAATTTTAATTTTTGTGTTATAGACACTGCATGCTACAATGGCAAGAGCTGTTTATTTTCAATATGTTTAAAAATAGTGATTAGATTTAAAACAAATGCCAAAATTCATATCGGTGCAATAACAGATATCATTTACTACCAGAGGAAAACACAAAAGAAAATCCCAGGTATTGTAAGTCACTAAGTATTTGCTTTCATTCTCGTGTTACATCCTGTACTGGGCCACTTTAGCATACCACCAATGTTTTCAGTATTACCAACTTGTGTGAGGTACCTCTTACTGAGTCTGAAAACATTCATGGTGGTTGGTTATTTATAAAGTATAGCCTATTCATATACTAAAGCCCAGGCAGTTGCTTTTATACAAAGATATTTATAATGCTTGGTTATTAATAAATATTACTAACCAGAATAACAGGAAGAAACTGAAACCATAGTTATACAAAATCCATCTTATTTATTTATTCAGACCTCTAAATGGGTGCCTAGAAATTAATCTTTAGAAATTTACCTTATAGGAAGGTACATTGACCTTTCTGGAGACAAAAGTCCAGGGAATGAAGAATGTCATTTTTATCAAAATGACACCACTTTCTAGGCTCACGTTAGCAAATGATGGTCATAAGTCTAATGGCATTGTATTTCAAAGACTTTTATTTGACTGTTAGGAGATTAGAGCAAATTCTCTGTGTATTAGGGCAGGTCCTTATAAAATACACAGCTAGTGCATGTGAGAATGAGTTGTATTTTGTAGAAAGGCTTACTTAGGTTAAAGTACAAACAGTCGGTATTCGTTTTCTGTTTAACCCAGCTGAGATTATTTGTTAATTGACTTGACTTCCCACAAACTTTCTTAACTTCTTTTGGATGACGGTATTTTTTGTATTTTTTTTTAATATTTCATTTTGTTGACTTTTTAGTTGTATATATTTGTTTTATATTTTTCATATTTTAGTGGCTAACCCAGAAATTTTAATATACATTTCTAGTGCTAACAATAATTTTATAATTCATGTATAAGGGAAGAAACTAAAAATATTACTCTTATTTCGCTGGTGCCATATTTTGAGTCAATTTTGTCATTTATTTCACTGTATCTTATAAAAGCCACAATTCATCATTTTTATTGGCTTAAGCAAGTCATTATGGTTAAAGAAGTTAAAGAAGAAATTTTAGTTTATATTTATTAATCTGTTTTCCATTTGTGTATGTTTTACTGTTTTATGTAGATTTAATTTCAATCTAGTATCATTTTCCTTCTTTTTAAATGTCTTTAACATTTCTTATAAAATTATGTAAGTGTAAATTTCTCTCATTTTTTTTTATCTAAAAAGAAGTGTGCTTTCCCTTTTCTAAGTGTTTCTATTATATTGATAATTCTAGGTTGACTTTTTTCTTTCAATGATTTAAAATGACATTTGTTTAGTTCTGTTTTGTACTGGTTCTTATGAGAAGACAGCATTCATGCTATTGCTGATCCTCTGTATTATGTATTTTCACCCACTGGCTATATTTAAGCTTTTGCCTTTACTTTTATTTTCAAGCAATGTGACTATTAGCCAATACTTTTTTTTTTTTTTTTTTTTTTTTTTTTTTTTTTTTTTTTTTTTTTTTTTTTTTTTTTTTTTTTTTTTTTTTTTTTTTTTTTTTTTTTTTTTTTTAGCAAGGCCTGGAGACTATAATCTCTTTGAATCTTTGGGTTGAAATTATTCACGAATTTGAAAATAGATTATTTAAACATTTTTTCTTCCTCGAGTTCTGTTTGCCTTGGAGATTTCAATTTATTATGTTAAACCACATAATGTTATCCACAGGTCACTGAGAAATTCTTCTTTTTTAAAAAAAAAACCTTATTTCTCTCTATAATGACGCCTATTGCCTGGTTTCAAATTCATTGAAACTGTCTTCTGCAGCATTCATTTTACTGTTAAATAAGCAAAATTTTTATTTCATAGATTAAATTTCTCAGTTCTAGAATCTCCATTTACTTGTTAGGTAGTAGCATTTCTTGACTGAAAATTTTAATTTACTGATTCCTGATTCACTGTGCCTATTCCTTCCATTAAATCCCTAAAGCTTTTAGAATAGTTGTTTTAAAGTTCTTATCTTCTTATTTAAATATGCTTTCCATACTTGTGTCTATTTCAGTTAACTATTGATTTTCCAAATTAAGAATAATAATTTCCTGATCCATATGTCAAAATTTATTCTATGCTGAATATTGCATATATTATATTGTTGAGACTCTAAAACTTTCCCTTTTCTTTTTTAAATCTAGCAAGGATAAAGGTGAGTAGCCAGATGGGGAAGAGAGAGGTGGGATAAGCATTTTACTTATTTTTATTTATTCATTCACTGGTTGTTCCACTCGACCCTGGGTCATGAATCATTTTATATCATTTTATCCAGGTAGGAAAGAGAGGAGGAAAAACACTTTATTTTATTTTGATTTAGTGTTCACACTGGTTGTTCCTTCTAGACCTCGAACGTGAATCTTGGTCCTTGGGAGGTATGCAGACTACACTCCTTGAAGTTGGCTGACCAGGGCACACCTACATTATTCTTAGAGTTAAATACAATTCCATTTCATTTATGTATCATATCACTTTATGCATATGAATATTATTTTGGAAATGCATTTTATACATTTGAAAACATATGTTAATATAGCTTACTTCTTCATAAAAATCAAACTAAAGAGAATTCTGAAACTTTAAAATTGGCATCAGTCCAAAGTTGAGAAATAAGGAATAATCGTTGACTATGTTTCTGTTAATAACACATGGCATTGGTCTATATAGTAATAGACAAATATTTACTACTTTTGTCATGATCTATCTTGAATTACAGAAATTTTGAACTATGCGAGTATTTTGGCAAGGCTGTCTTTGTATGTAATGTGGCTGCTTCAGAGTAATTCACTTTTGTTGGGTTTCTCCCATGTATACAGGACGTATGCATGTTATTATTAAACCTCTCTTTTGGTAAAAAAAAAAAAAAAAAAATGCAATGTCCTACTAGTAGAACATTTGTTTTCAAGATTACTACTGAAGATATTATAAAAACATCTGAAATGTAAGAGTTAAGATAAATAAAACAAAATATTTTGTAAAGATAATAACAAAAAAATGTGTTCAAACTATTCCTTTATTAGTGAGTTAGATACGGGAGGTAATTATTATGAAACTCCTTAGGAAATATGCCCAAAAAAGGGAAGAGAGGCTATTATGTAAAATTTTGCATTGAATAGAAAGTTAGAAAATACTATCAAATATTATTGAAGATGTATGTAAGATACAAAGGGCAGGGAAATAAACACATTCTTTCAACTAGTTTTATGTTTTATTTATAAATACGAGATTTTTAATTTGAGAATGATAACTGAACTTGGAAAAACATGATGAAATAGCAAAAATAGACAGTCTGAGCACATATCATTTCTGTTAAAAATATTTTACATTTTTCTGAGTGAAATTTGCAAACACAAAGGTACTTTACTAAATTATAGCATGCATATCATATTCTGGATTTTTAGAAGTTTTATATGAAAGAAGTTTCAAAACAAGAAGATAAACTATTATGTATTGCCACTGGAATGTGATTAATAATTTCTTATTTAAATGTTAGAATTTTATGATTTATAAGACATTGTTCATATTCATATTTTTTTCTCACAACCTATGAAACAGCAAAGGAAAGAAAAAGTTTAGAAAGGAGTGAGGTGGTAGTATTTAAAGTTTACAGAAGGGCTTTCTTTTATTCTTTGATTCTAATTCCATTTTAAGCTTCTAATTCTTTGCTTTCAAATTTTGATAATACTTTACACAATGAAAGCTGAAAGCTTATGAAGAAAATGTTCCTTGTCCCACTTTCTAAAATAATGCAAGGATAGAATCAAAACAACCTTTAACATAATTAATGCCAAAATACAAAAGCTACAAAGAACAGATCATACCAATATTGTTGAATAGCATATTTTGTGGAATCAAGGTACATCAGGTAAAATTTATGACAAACTAGTCTATTCATACCAAGAAATACCTTACTTAGATTTTCCAGTGCTATACATAAGACCACCTAAACCCTTAAGCTAATATAAAATGCAATTTCAGATTTTAATTGAGAAACTCAGTGTTTTCCTTCAAAGTCTCTACTATCTATTACGTAGTTTCTTAGAGTTGATTGAATTATGTATTTCTGGAGGACAGAGATAAAAGATAAAATGTATAAAATAAGTTGACCCAATTACTGGGTAAATCTATAAAATCATGCTATATTTTAGTAGAACCAGTTCTCTAGGAAATCTTGAAGCTGACAAACTTACTCTATGGAATTCTTCTCCTGAATTTGATCTAGATTTAAAACACGAGATGTGTTCTATTTTTCCTCTTGCTACAAATTTTCATATGCATAATGATTCTGGCTATACATTGAAGCTTTGGACACTGAAATAGTCCCAAGGGCTATGACTGGGAAGTTGGAGAGGAGCATAAAATGGTGCTGACTCCATGCAATGTCAAATACATTATAAATGCTATAATACAACAAACTCTAAGAGTAATGATATTGAAAGTTTCATTTTCCCTCAACACCTCTTCCTGTCTCTTTCTCAGAAGACTTCCTTAATATACTAGTATTTGATTTCAGTCCAATTTCCATTTTAACAGGTGGCAATACAAAAAATAAGAATCTTTCTAAAAGTAAGAGGAAAAAGTGAATACAGAAATGTGTATTCCCATATGCAGGGAAATATAATTTGGTGTCACTGGAAAGTGAGCTCAATAAAATTATTCAATTTTAGGAATGTACTATCCTGTTCAGACAGCAAGCCAGCCAGGTATTTATATCTATTATACCTAAAAATTTCACTACAGAGACCAGAGAAAGTATTTCATTCAAGTTTCCTAAATATGTGCACTAAGAAACTAGACTAAAATTGCCATTGTAATGGATAATTTAATCCAAATTCTATTTTCTATATCATCAGTGTTTGTTAGTTTTTGTTTCCAGCAAGAGTGAAGCAAATTGAAAGGACAAGTTTTGGAAATCATTCTGATATCATATCAATATATTTTAACTTAAGCTCTTGAAGAAAAAGAGAACAAATTTTTCATTTATTTTCTTAAATTTAGTTTTACTTATCTTTGTATGTCTCAAAGTGAAATAATATTTTTAAATCAATTTTATTCAAAGCTCATCTTTCATTGTATCTTTTTTAATAGATAGATGCTCAAAATATTTGTTCAATTAAATTGAAATGTTAATAATTCTTGATAAAAATAATCTGAACTCCGGGGCTAGTTTTAAATGAGCTCATTTGTTATTCTTTGAAAATAAATTAGACTATCTTATCCAAGTTTCAGCAACCTGTTTTTCATGGCCTAATATTATTTAGTGCTTTGATTTTATTATAGAATTTTTTTGGTACAAGAAGTGAAGCTAAGAAATAAGATAGATGGGCTTTGGAATGCCAGATATATCTTAATCCTGAGTCACTGAGTCAGTCAGCTAGACAATTTTTTAAAACAATAAAATAGAAAAAAAAAAAGCATGGGGAGAAAAGGTCAGGGACATTTTTTTTTTCTTCACAAGTGTACTTGTTTCTCCAAATGGTTTCAATGAATCATTTCAAAATTGAACAAGAAACAGATGTCAGTTAATTAAGGATTTGAATTTAATGACATGGTTGCATAGGTATGGCACAGAAAACATCTGTGTTCTAGTACCTAACATTAATTTAATTTCTTTACTAGAATCATTTACATTTTTCTTCATTTTCAATAAATTGTTTTTCACCATACAAAATAACATTGCAGTCACGAAGTCGTTGTCATCTAAACAGACCACTGTGAGACTGCCTCTCCAGCCTCTCTTTAGGAGGTTCTGCATTCTCATAGTGAACCATCTACAAGAATAACATGCAAAAATAAATTAACTCTAAACTATGTAGACATTACATTGGTGGTCCATGTCAAAAGATTTAAGGATTAGCAGAACTAAATTAGCAAGTGACAGAGTCCTGTTAAGAACACGAATGCATTATCTTAGCATTTACTCTTAACCTCTAGGTGCACTGCCCTTGAGAAAGCTCCCCTTGATTCTATCAGCCTTTAGTAAACAGAACAGTTGCTAGTCACTTCTCTTTGTTTACTTGTTTATGCTAGATTCACTGCTTGTATCCAGCTTCCATGATGTGTTTCAGAAGTCATGAGAAGTTGGACCCACATCATTTTTTAATGAGCTGCTAAAATTCGAGGGACTGTTTTTAGGGCAGACATTGAGACCTATACCAAGGTTCCCCATATTCAAATTAAAACACCCTCTGCTCTTAGTAGAAAGTGATGGGATTCTGTAGGAGCCCCTCGAAAAGTCACCAAGAGAAAGTAGGACACTACGTAGGGTCAAGTAGAGTGTTAAAGAAAGTGATTTTGCTGAGAGATGAGTTAAATTCAGTCTTGGTTGCACTCCTGGTGATTGATTGCCCAGTATAATTCCTGAAAACTAAGATTTCAGTACCTCAGAGAGAGGGAATTGCTTGATAAAACAACTTTCCATTTACAAAGTGAAATACATATAATTGAAAGGGAAATCGAGAAGAGGACAATGGGCTGGAGAAGAATCACATTAAATGGAACTTTCTGAATGACTTGAGAACCCAAACCCGGAAGCAAAGAATAATACTGAGAGCCAAAGTGGAGATTAAAGAAGTGGAGAGATAAGGAGAGGAATAGGAAGAAGCAGTGCCTAAGATAGAGCAAACACTCTTTGGAGTAAAACAGAACTTTGAGATAAAATTCAGGGAAATTTTGCTTTTCAGTATCACAAAAACCCTCAAAGCACTTTCTCTAATTGTAAGTAGTCCCACTGGCATTTAAAAAGAAATCTGTAGGCTTTTTCTTTTGTTTGACCTATTTTAAATAAGTGGACTTTCATACATTGTTCTAAAGAATTCATAATAGTCTCTCTGGAAGAATTTGACATGCTTAATATTTTACCCAGAAATTTCAGAAAATATCATGGCTACATATATATATATGTATATATATATATATATATATATATACACATATATACATATATATATGCTCAGGAGAAATATATGTCCAAACACAGGCGTATATACAAAATTTACAGCCAGATAATTCATACTAGACCAAACCTGGAAACATTCATGTGACAATTGAATTGATCACCATGAATCAGGTGTCAAGGACAAGATTCTTAAAATACTCGAGAAAGTTATTCAACCCGGAAATAGTCTATAGGCATATTATAGTGATGGTTACATGATTATATACACTTACCAATATTCTTCAAACTCTAACGTAAATTTAAAGTGAGTGAATTTTTTTTTCTAGGTAAATTATACTGCAACAAAGTTCTGAAAAAATACTGACACCTAAAATAATGTGATTTTTTTTGTTTGTTTTTTTACTAGCAAATTTATATATACTATAGTAAAATTCATTTGTCTCAATGTATTTCCAATTCTTGTATTCATTTGTCTCTTATTTTGGTTTAATTTTGTTTCTTAAACTATGACATGCATCTATACAAGTTCAGAATAAAAATTCTAAAGAAATTTATATTTACAGAATCCCTGCTTCTATTCTAGTCTGTGCAGAATTCCTTCTTACACCTAAGGTTGCAATTACTATCACTTGTTTGTCTACCATTCCATTATTCCTACTTAATGCATAAACATTATCCCCCTTTAATTATTTTAAAAATTCCTTTAGTATTAGAAGGCAGAATGCTATAAGTAGTATCAGCATTTCACTATATTTAATCTAAGAAAGTATGTCATAAATTAGTCCATGTTATATGAAATGGTTTTGTATTTATTTTTACTATTTATGGTCAAAGATTAGCCTCAGGCAGGGTAGATGGAGACAGAATTTGGAAGATAAAGCTTGTTGATTTCTGTATAGATTTCAGGAGAGTAAAATTACATCACTTTCAAGAATTGAGGCAAGGAAGGAATAAATGACATGCTAATTTATTTTATTATTTTTCATATATATTACATAACAAAAATACATAATTATTGTGTTAAAAGAACTAGAACACAATTATAATCTTTCTGAATATCAAAATATAAAACATAGGTATTTATACTATTCCTATAATCTACTAGATATACATTCAAAATATATAACTGAAAACATTTTAAAAATTACTTTTGTGAGATGCCAATCTTTGTCACGTTAACTGAGATATCAAAAGAGACTAAATGTATGTCTTCCCTGGTGGAATAGCAGTTATATCAATCGCCTCTGAAGGGCAGAGGCCACATACTCCTAGGTTTGAGTCCTGCACCTGGGGGGGAAACAGGAAGTGTGAACAACTAACAACTAAATGTATATAAAAATGAAGATCTCTTCTCCGCTTCCATTCTTGTCTGTTTGGCTGCTCACCTTCATTCTTGCCTGTGCTTTTCCTCAAAAGAAAAGACCGAATGCAATATAAAAGTTCATCAATAGAGCAGGACTAGTTGAATAAATTATAGCACATTCATGCAATAGAATACCACATAAGGACAAATGGTGAAAATGGGTGGGAAACATTTCCAAACGCTGAAGGAGTCAATTACAGCTTATCTTTCCTTTGCAACTTTTTTTTTTTTTTGCAAAACTAATCAACATAGTCCATCTTCCTGTAATATAACCAAGAAAAACATGCAAAATATTAGTTCCCTAGAATGATATATGAATAGTCACTTAAAGTGGATAATTTCTTTACTGAACATCATGAAATGGTCTTAATAAACTTTAGCCATTAGATAATGTGCTTGCTCACTTAATCATCACACAGTGTAGTACTGAACAAAACTCAAACTTTAGTTCTATTTTACAGATGAAAAACTTGAGGACTGAAAGTTGTACCCCTCTAATATTTTAAGAATCATGTCTAATAATAATTTGTCATATATTTTAACCTCTTTTGAGGTATGCACATGAAACATCACATCATTGAATAGATAGAAAGTCCAACTTCAAAAATTACCTTGCAATGTAACTATTAAGTACCCTACAAGTAATATATGTTCTGTAAATAGTATTACACTTATCAATACCTTCATTTATATCATCTCTTCTTTCTACTTATCATTTTTGTCTTAAATTCTGATGTTTTTGATTAGATGTGTTACTGTTTTCAGTTCACCTAAATCTTAATAGCACAACTTGCTTCCATAAACTTTTCTTGAGTGTCACAATTTTTATTCCTTCAGCTCTGACCTTCACTGTATTTCTGAGGTTGTCAACTAAACTTTGACTAAAAAGTTTTAGGAGTCCCCATCTCACTAAAGAATAGAGCAGCCTGACTGCATTTTCTTAAAAGGAGGACCATCCTATCAGCAACAATTCCTTCTGTCTTAGTGCCCCTGGGCTGCCTGCAGCTAATGCCAACTTGGACTTCCCCTTTGGACTTAAGACTTTTTCTCATCAATTATGCATTCCTTATAGAAAGATGACTTTTCTGTTTTAATCACATTTGTAAATCTATATGTGGTCCATATCCACCATAGATTTGCAATGAGCACATTAATATGAGTGAAAACAGGTGAAAAAATAGCAATACAGCATTTAGTCATAGGTTGAAATTTACTGACTGCAGTAAAATCCTAGTATTGTAACTAATGTATTTTAAAAGTCTATTGTAAATTTATCGCAAGACAGCATAAATGCATAGAATAAAACTCTAGCAATAGAGTCAAATAATACCTAGAAACAAAATGCACTAGCTTACCTACTGCCTTCCTTTACACCTAATTTGAAGTGTCTTCTTTCTCCCATCTCAAGGGGCAGGTAGGTGATATAGTGGTAACCCTACTAGCACTTTTTGGCAACCCAGTGAGCACAGAGTGACAATCTGCTATATTAAGTGTGAAGGTTTTGCAATTGGGAGAATAGTTTACTAAGGGCATTTGTGACACTGTGGATTATGTGTGGTGCATCAACTTGGTCCCCAAGATACTGTAAAATTAATAATTTTTTTCACAAAGACACCTGGACACCAAAGCCAATTAATGTGAGCAATAGATTTGTTGTATTTTTCTATGGTATTTTTGCCTTGGCTATAAATAGAATCACAAATAAATATATTTTCATAGTCCAGAAAAGTTGGAATATACTTTACATTTATTTAATGAATTTTTATAAACTACAGAGCATGAGAAAATGACAATACAATTGCATCTTGCTTTATTCATAATGTAAAGATAAATTCTTCAGTACCTCTAATTTATGTATATAAATCCAATGGAAATCATTGATGGAATATCAAAAAGCAGATATAAAACAATTTATAAATATTATAAAAATCAAAGGAAATGATTTTGGGAATGAAAAGGGTTACAGTAAAATAAAATAAAACTGTCTAAGGTGAATCAGTACATTTTATCAAGGCAAAGAGAACTTCAAAAAAGACAATTCAGTTGAGATTAAGACATATTTTGCTTTCTAGCTAGAATTTACTCTTTTAAATATTATTATGACTGTTTACTTAACTCTCTGTGTCTTCCCATAAATCACAAAGGATTATCATGGAATATATCACGGAAGACATTTTCATGGATTTTTACCCATTGACTCTTCATCTTGACTTAGTTATTGCTTAAGAAGTATCACCTATTCATTGCTATTATTTATTTTAAACATTAATAATATAACCTGTCTCAGTAACTCAATACATAAATATATAAACAATAAATTTAATTCTCTGGATCTTAACTGAAAATTGTACTATATCCTCAAAGTACCAGTAATATTTCCAGATCAGTACAAAATTCTATTCTCATATATACGTATTTGCTAAGCAGACAGATGCTTTCCACAAACCCATCTAGATAATATCTTGATTGATTTAACTACTAGAAAAAAGTAATTCTAAGCATATTTAATAATTCTATTTTTATAAATGGACAGAATAACTAGTAGGCCATGTAGATAAAATTAATTTATTTAAACTCTACTAATCACTATATTATTTTATCACCAAGTTAAGTTTAAATCATTTAACATTTGTGATTTCCAGTGTTTTTGTACCATCAAATTTATACAAATCCTACATAAAAGCAGTTTAGCTTAACAAATACTGATTTAGCACTTACCATTTACTAGATATTGCTTGATATATAGACTATTTACAAACAATTTTGTATACTCATTGTTTCAATTTTTTTCTATAATAATGTTGGATTTAAAAAGAAATCTCCAAGAGTTCAGAGGACTATATAAGAAATATTTATTTCATAATCATAGTATTATGGATTTGTTGTAGCTTTGCTGATATTAGGTAGATCGTATAATTTCATTACTGGATTCAGGAAGAAAGATTAACACCTACCTACTGGGTGTAAGGGTATGTCGTCTGAGTTTTGGTGGACATTTGTCATGTCTCTCGAAGTCTTCGACCCCAGCTGACACAAGTATTGTTTCTACATTGGTTGAAACATGTGACCAAGTCTGAAGATGTCGAATGTATACCTCCCCAATAAAGAAGCAATGCCAGTCATAAGTAGGGATGGAAGCCTTGTGGTAAAGTATTATCTTGAAATAACTTCATCAGTTCTCAGGGAAACAGAAATGTGAATAGCAATTGTTTGTCACTGTAAAGAAACAAATATGTCAAAGTAAATATGGATTTAGGCAAAGATGTTTTTCAACCTTGAGTACATATTAAAATCACCTGAGGAAATTTTGTGCATTTGTTTGTTTGTTCATTGGTTTAAATACCACAGCTCAGGCTTATTCCCAGAGATTTGCATTTAATTTAAGGTGAGGCTTAGACACTGGTGTTTTTTAAAAGCTCTATAGATAGCTTTAAGTGCAGAAAGGTTTTAAAAGCTACCAAGATCCATTTATCAAAATGTACTTTTGTTCATAATGTTTTCCTGTCTCAGAGGTTTGAAACTCAGATGTTTAGAAAATCAACTCAATCAGATAAAGATGATTTTGATGAAATCAGCAGTCACTTCCATTACAACCAATTAGCCTTTAAGTTCTGGCTACTGGTTTGACTGAAATCAAAATGGCTTTAGAAAAGCAGTATTCTCTGTGGTCTAGGCAGAAAGAGGATATGCAAATATTCTTTTTCCTCATGGTATTTGGATAAACCAAACTTGTTTTGCAGTTATTGACTAGGCGAAGATGCTCAATAAAGATTGTGCTATTCAGTTTTTGGTACTTTTTAATTCTTTTAGTGTCCAATCTACCTAATACTCCCATTTTACCACTGATCCACACTGATCCGCATTCCAATTACTTCTCATGGCATCCAGGCACTTTTAATCATGACCTTGGTTATGATGTAAGATTGTCTTATTGGTTTTGTTCTCATTATAAATTACAGAATCTTTTGTGTTATAACTGTAACACTGTATAAGATATAAACCTAGGATTGAAAAATATGCATTTTTTAATTTAAAAGTCTCTGATTTTCTCTTGATTTCTCTACTTTCTTTTATGTTCAATATTAATTTAAACAAAAACCTCTCAACTAAAATAGATTTGACTTCTTTTACTTTTTGCAACTGATCTACTGTTTTGAAAATTTGATATCTTCTTTTCTACATAGCATTTATTTATTTATGTTCAACCAATGTTTTGGGCAATACTTTCATTTCAGCAAAATCCTTCAATGATAACACAAAATAATAAAAGAGAAAAAGTGATTGATAATATCCCATGAATTCTTCAAGTCTATGATATATCTTGGAAGGGAAAATTGGGATAATATTCTGATTACATCATATATCTACTTTCTAAGCTCAAGGAACCTATACTATAATACCTATTTCAATATTAAAATTAATTACTTGAAACACCACATGTTCAGGTGAACAGGAAGTTCAAAATCTCTTGGGTATTTTACTACTCTAGTAAACTTAGATACATTTTTAATGTACAAAGATTTGGTTTTGTTTGCTAGGTTTTGGTTTGGCTAGTAGCTGGTTTGATTTATTTTCTCATCATGCTGAAGTTGGATTTAGAAGACATGTCCTCTGAAATAAAGAATTTTCTTTTCTTCTGAACTCAAGAGTGTGTTTCTGTCTGTACTGATCTTGCCATTATGTGCTACTCAGTGCTTCCCGGCTGTTGAGGTTCTTCGCAGAAGCTTGTTTCTCTCCTCTAGTGTTACACTAGACTAAAGGTTGATTTCAAGACTTATAGGTCAACTATATCCACCTTAGTCTTTATTTTTGAGAAACACTCCTTGTTCTAGTTTTTCCAGGTGAAGGAAGGCTAGAGTCTCAGTCAGTTTTCCTTTTCATGATTCTGTCATTTCTTCCCTAGAGACTTCAGTTAAATTTTGAAGAAGTAATGACTATATTTCCTAGCCCTTTACTTCCAAAAGGCAAATGGTCTCAATACTTGTTTTATAGTTGCTGGGGTTTGTATATTTTACTTATTTGTTTACTTATTTATGTATTTATATATTTTACTTTTCTCCAGTGATTCGCTGTGCATTATGGATGGCAAATGAGAGACAGAATTACTTTGTCCCCTGTAGCAAAAGTTTTCTTTTAATTATGCATCTAAAGATAGAATTTCACTCCTGAAAGTTTTTTACTTTTGTTTTTCTTTCTTTAATTTTCATCTTTGGGGGAATGGGGGCATAGTGTATTATATTATCTAGTGAGGGGCTATGTTGATTTCATAAATTACTTCAGTTATCTAATTTCCTTTCTCCACAGAGACACAGGGATATAAGCAGGTACCTAATTAGAATATTTTTGCAAGTTGTTTATGGAAAAAAAAAATAAGAGCAGGTTTAATGTCTCTTTGCAATGTCTCTTTTCTGTGTATTATCTACCAAACTGCCTTAGAGTAAGGACTGAATTGTTCTGCAAACTTCAGTCATATACTTGATCCCATTCACATACTTGATCCTAGCTCCATATCAGTCTTATAAGCTTCTCTTTATACCTGTTTCGTAACTGTGTCTACACTGTATGGTCTTAAATGTAATTGGAATCCAAAAAGGAATGCACTTCATATGAACAGGAGCATAAGGACATTGACAACACATTAATACTCTGCGGTGATTACTCATTAGGCACCTCATCACCCCCACAACCCTCACCCCAATACATATCTAGGGGTTTCCAGGACTTTTCATAGTAGATATTTAAACGAGTCATCATTCTGCAATAGGACACCTTGGAATCAGCCCTCATACATGGTAGGGAAACCTACACTCTGCTCAATAAACAAAAGTTTTGATTATTCCAACCCAACCCTTGTCAAGAGATTTCAGGGCCCAAAGCTAGAGTACAAATAGAGGCCCACTATTAAAGTTATAAATCAAGCTAACAAACCATTACATGAGATATGTCTTGCTGTTTTACCTTGACAAATACATCTTTCCAACAACAAGCAAGGACAGATTTGAACTTAGAAGTTTTCAGACTTTGAATATCCCTAATGATATGGAGAGAGTCAGCACTAGGGTGTCGACCAATGAACCCAACTTTGTGTAATTTAGACAGGGAATTCTAGTGACCAGCACCCAGAAGTAGTATAGAAAATAAAGATGTATAGACTTCAGGTGGACTCATGCCTTGGTCTCTTGATTCTTTGACCTCAATGGAAAAATATAGTCAAGAGAACTAGAGCTGAAACTCTAAATTGATTGCTCAAAGTAGTAATCTCTTGTGTGGGATTTAAGAATACAGCTAGGGTGGAATTTTTTTCTGCATAATAAAAAAGAGGAATTTGACAGCTCTATAGAAATATGGGAAAGAGAGAGAAAAGTAGATTTTAAAAAAAGAAAGAGAGAAATCAGAAGCTAATAAGAGTCAGAGAAAGGTGAGGATTAAATAAGATTCTCCTTGATGAAACTTGAGTTGTTACCTATTATTAACTTTTTGATTAATCCTCAACTTTTAATTCTGTCCATGACCTATACAGTCTACTACTAGCAAAAATTCTGCTTAGTCATTTTAGAGAACATCCCTTGTCTTCAGTATATTGCTGATGTGCTCACGTTCACCCTTAAAGTCTTATCACCCTGACCTATCTTCAGACAGAATCCTGTTAAGTCAGATTACCAGAATACCCCTTTGTTTGATATTTCTATTAGTCATTTTCTATCCAGTGATCCCCCACCTGATCTTTGGATATAAATATCTTCTTGTCCTTTTTTAATTAGGATTTAAAACCAACCTCACTCTCCTAACTGAAAAATGCCCATTAAAGAAAGTCCCTCTTGAATAAAACTATCTTTATCATTTTTAACAATTATTTGAATAATTTTAATAACCCCTGAAACCAAACATCCATTGAATAGAAAAAAAAAATTATGAATGGTAATACTACAGCTGTGAAGTGTCTAAAAAAGCAATGAGGATGGATTCAGGAATCTACAAAACAAGGCAAAGCATCCTTTTATAAGGGATAGTCAGAAGGATACAAACTGAGTAGTAGAGAAATAAGTGACTCCAACATTTTCCTGATGCAATAGTTTACATTGGGAGTTGAATTTCTTTTAGATTACTCATCGCTTCATCTATAGGAGAGAAAAGGACATAAAGATGAGAAACTCAAAAAGTGCTGGACTCTCAACAAATTCAGATTAATAAAAAATGAGAAAAATTCTATATTGTATTTTGCATATTGTTCCTTTATTTTGTGAATAAAAATATACCTTGTACTAAACTGAATAGTAATGAAAGAGTACAGTATACTGAAAAAAAGTCTTCCTTTTACTTCTGCCTCCAGCCACTCATTGTCAGATTCTAAAACTTCTTCAAGAAAGAGTATATTTAGCAGGCATATTTATATTTTTTCTACAATTTTAGCAACCATAATTTTCTCTATCTTGGTTTTATACCTACTAGTATATCATGATGATATAATAATCATGATGATATCATCTAATTATTTTTCATTGGCTGCATAGATTTATTGGCATAATGCAATATAATTTGCTTTAAAAATTTATTGAGAGAATTTCATATTTGTACCATTTGCCTATAAGATAAAATCCTAGGAGTGCGATTTCTGGATCTGTGTTCTTAGATACTGCTAAGTTGAACTCACAGAAATTACAGTAGACTGAATCTTAATTAAGCTACTATTCACCACTTTTTCTAAGACCTGTGGTCATATATATATTTCCATCTTTCTGACATTGATTCAGATGATATAACCTGCTTCATTTAATTGGATAGGATCAGAAGTTACATTCCTAAATTGAGGTCTAAAAAACCAGAGTATATCTTGAAATTCTAATCTGCTCAAGGAAAATTGTTTTTCTACTAACACTTTTGATATCAGTTATATTGGTTTTCCATACCAAAAAATCCTCTAATTCTCTCTAGACACCAATGAAGATCCTATAAGTTAATTTAATTCTGACACTAAGTAGCCAGAGTTAAGGCAAATGTTTAAATGGCTATCACAAGTAGTGAATTGCCACCTTAGCTACAATTCTGTTTAACTTACTAAAAATTAACTGATATACTGGTCTCCTTGGGTTAAATAATTTGCTGCAATAGCTCATAGAACTCAGAGACCTAATTTATTTATACTGACTAGTTTATAATAAAGTATATAAATGGACATTCAGATGAAGAGGTACAGAATCTGAAGACAAGAGTGCCCAGAAGAAGAACTTTCTGTACCTATGAAGGCAGAGTATACCACCATCCTGGCATATGGATACTATTGTCAACTCAGAAGTTCTTCTAGCTGTGGTGCTTAGGATTTTAATGGAGGTTCCGTTATGTAGGTATGATTGATTAAATCACTGGTCATTGGTTGTTAACTCAATATCCAACCTATCTCACCTGGCCAGAGGTCAGGAAGTCTGACTAAAAGTTCTATTATACTAAACACACCTTGATCTTTGTCATAATAAGCTCCCATCCTGAAACTATATAAGGGTTCCCAGGCATTATTTGCTTCATTAACATGCAAAAATACACATTTATCACTTCCCAAATTTGAGATAAATTTGACCGTCCAAGTTCATAATGCTCATAGAGCCTCTAAAACTATAAACAAATACTAATAGTTTTGAAGAAAGAAATAGAGAAAATTACAATAACAGATGGGAACCCCAGTACCCCACTTGTATAAATGGATAGATCATTCAGATCTCTGTCTGAATCATCTCTATCAACAAGGAAATATTGGGCATGAATGACACTTCCATAATAAAAGGACCCAAGACATATACAGAAACTTCCAATTAAGCCAGCTAGTGCACACATTCTTCTGAAGCACACAGAATAGTCTCCAAGATAGATAAAATGTTAGGTGACAAAACAAGTCTTCGCAAATTCATGAAGATTGAAATCCTACCACATACCTTTTCTAAACACCAGTAAGAAGCTAGAAATCAATAACAAGAGCAAACAAAACTAATGAATCTTTGAGGATTAAGCAACACACTCCTGAGCAACCAATGGGTCAAAGAAGAATTCAGAAAGGATGACAAAAAGTATCTTGAAACCAATGAAGGTGGTAACACAACATGCCAAAATATAGTGGATGTTGAAAAAGCAGTTCAAAGAGGAAAGTTTAGACAGAAAAACATCACCTTAAGAAAACAGCAAGTTGTCCAATAAGCAATCTTCTATCTCAAGTAAGTAGAAAAAGAAAAACAAAGCCCCGAATATTAAGGAAGAAATTTAAAAAAGAGCAGAAATAGGTAAAATAAAAGTCAGAAAAAAATAGGAGATGTGAACAAAACTAAGACATTTTGAAAGATAAGCAATGCTGATAAATCTTTAGCTTAACTAAGAAAAATAAATGCAACAAAAAATAAAAATCATGAGATGACTATGAATTGAATTACCTAACTGACACTGGTACAGTCCTAGAAATTTACAACCTAAACAGACTAAAACAGGTGAAAACAAAAAATATGGAATTAGTAAATAGAATGAACAAGTGATCAAAAATCCCTTATGAAAAAAAGGTCAGCACCTAATGACCTCTCTACTGAATTCTACCAAGCATTTAAAGAATTAACACCAATGTTTCTCAGACTCCTTCAAAATTACTTAAGAAGAAGAAATATTTCCAAACTCCTTTCACAAATATAGCATTTCCTTGATACCAAAACTAGATAAGAGCACAAGAAAAAAATATTACAGACCAATATCCCTGGTGAAAATGGACACAGAAACCTCAGCAAGTAAGTCACCTTAGCAAATGAAAATCACATGGTTTACTCAATAAATTCAGAAAAAAGCCATTTGACAAAATTCAACAACATAATGTATTATTTAATCTGATTATGGTAATAATTTCATAAAGTATATGTATGCTAAATCATCACTTTCATTCTAAAAATTTGGGAGAGATGATCTTCTAATGCTTCTTTACATTTTGTTTTTTTACATATGCAGAAAGGGCATGCTAAGTATAAGAAATATTTTCAATAATTAAAAAATATAACTATAAGCCTAAGGTGTTGAATAAGTCTACAGTTAAGTAAGTCTACAATCAAGATGATTTCTAAAAGTGGTATGCTAAACAAACGAAAAATGATACATGGAATTTACTCATGAATTTCTTGTTTCATTAAAGTAAACAAATATGATGGAATATGATAGCATTAAAACTACTGTCAGACTATTATAACATCATGAAGAATTGTACTATACATGAATTAAAATATAGATAGAAACACAATGTGTAAAGATCAAAATAGAAATCTATGCATTATTTACAAAAATTGATGAGTATATAATTAAGAAAGGCAAATTATAAATATTTGCTTTAAAAACACATGTGAATCTGTTATTTATTTAATGTTGCTTTATGCAGTCCATCAAATTTAAGAAGTTACCATGATTATTTTGAACATAAGTAGTGTAAAATACATCAGATGGAAGTTTAAAATAACAATCTATGTTGTAATAGCATTTTCCTTGCAGCCCCAAATAATGGAACTTTGGAAAGTTGAAACTTACCTAAATTTAATACTCATGTGTCCCATGCTATGTAAGTAATTTGCATGTATTAAAATTAATTTCATATAAATACTATGATATAAATATTTTCATTGTCTCTATTCAAAGTAAGGAAACTGAGCAATAGAAAGATTAAATAACTTGTACAAAATTATAAAGTGGCAAAGACTGATTTGAATACAAACAGTCCTAATAACTGAGGAATTAAGGTTAGTGTAAAGAAGCTATGCACATATAAAAATACATCATGAAGCAGATTTAGTTTCACACGAGAAAAAAATATAAGTAGCTACTTATTACAAAGTTACTTTACAAACAGGAAAACTCAGATTCAGTGGCTTAATAGGGCCTCCAAAACAATAACACAAAACTAAGATAACCAACAGCCTGAAACATTTGACTTCCCATTCAGCCATTTTCCCTCCTCACATGTTTCCCTTTACCAACTGAGTGGCACAAGCAGCTAAAGCTTTAATTCGAAAGAGGAAGAAAGTGCTGTGGCCTAAAAAATAAAGACTCGATATATATTTAATATCAAATTCCTATAATATAGTTTGTGGGATATCAGTCATTTCATGAGAAGAGACAAGGATTGAATTTATTTAAAAGCAAATTAAAAATACACACATTTCTTTTATAATTATGTTGGTGCTGTTGAATTTGTTTCCAAGCTGTGTTCATAAAAATTGCCATTAATATTATTTGTAATATATAGATAGACATAATAACCACATACTACTTGTACAAATCTTAAAAGTAGGGGCATTAGACATTATTAGTGATGACATTGAACATGAAAACATTGGAGATACATGTTTGTTAAGATTCCTCAATAATAGCATTTGAGAGTTCCTGCAGCATCCCTGTTAAATAACAGCTTGGACAGCTCAGCAACAGAACTTTATTCCATTTAGCTAAAAATTTTCTCCCTAAGCCATCTGGGCAGGCAGGTGTTCATCATCAGATCTGGGTTGCTATGAGACTAGAACTTGCTAATGTTAATGAGATATAGAGACAGAACCTAAATTTTGCTCATTTGAAGCAACTTTATATTTTCCACTACTGGAAGTACCAGCAAAGCCTTATGACTTTCCAAAATGCAAAATTTGTAATTAAAGTTTCCCAAGGAGGATATTCTAGTGATCAAAAAAAAAAGTAAATTGATGGCAATGTGTGTTTTGTTTTCATATTAGACTCTGTATGAATCTTAATGCTGGATCCCTCTTTCTTAGCAGAGAGCAAATCTTGAGACTACAGGTAGTTTTAAGATGAAGAAGAAAAGCATCTTTTCTCTTATATGATGGTTGTGTTTCTATCTCACAGGAAGGAGAATCTCAGATCATTTGCATATTATCATCATAATGAAGTGTAAAAATGTGCAGAAAACATACAATAAAAAAGTAGAGGAATATATGATCAACCTGGTGACTTCGTTAGTCTTAGTGGTCAGCTGGTGTCTCATCGAATTCACCCTGATGATCGCAAAAACACAGTCACTCTACACATAGGATGGTGTTAGAACTGATATTCAAATGACATTAAAAAAAATAACCTTAAAAACTAGAGAAAAGGCTTTACAGGAGCATGATGAAGATTAACATAGATCGAGATTGTCATTCACATCTCAGGGAAGGGAGCAGAGAAACATATGAGTAGAAAGATACTTTGAGTCATGCTGTAACCTAGGATGAGCATGGACAGATACAAAATGCTGACACACTGGAACTAGTAAAGTGATATTTGATATTTTTATTTTCTGAATATTGCATTACTATATAAGATACAGCTTATATCACTAACCTAGCACAACATAGGGAGTGCCTGGTTTGTCCAAAGTGACACGGGAATTGCTGTAGGTAATTGGGTATGCGGAAGGGAGGGGAAAGTGAATAAGAAATCCTCAATCCACTATTTCAGTTTTATTAAAAACTCAACCTGCATCAGTTTCGTATATAGAATTTCTGTGTAATATTTTACTGGATGAGGACTCAATTGTTAAAAAAGGAAGGAAGGAACTTTCAAAGTCACCAACTTAAAACATACAAAATAGGAAAGACTGATAAAAATAAATTGTTAAAATCTAATAGTAAAAAGGAATAATGACACAGATTTTCTTATAGGTAGGAGTAAAATATTGTGTTGTGTTTTATGAAATATATGTAACATTAAAGAAAAAATTAATAAATGTGAGTATGCATGCATGCTTTTTGCAGAACTAAACTGAGCATACAAGAAATATCTACTAGGTTAACAATGGCAGATTCAACAATGCTAAATAAATGTAAGTATTGTTTAATAAGTTATTTAACAAATTAATGTATATATTTCTATTTGACAATTATAATATTATAATTATTTTATTTTATATTATTTCTGTGCTGCAAAGTTGGCATTCATTTTCTCAATTATTCCACATATTATTTCTATAATTTAAGTGCTTGATCCCCATTTCAGAGATGTGGAAAGCAAAGTCTATAGTGATTTAGTAATTAATGTCAGACTGCAAAATAAGCTACTGACAGAGAAGTCTAGAAAACTTCAATTTGCTATTTTCCACTTCACTGCCTGTCATAAACATAAGTTGAAAAGTTCAAAAATGACACATAAGATGGTCCTAAAATCAAAAATATGCATATATTATAAAGAGTGAGATTTATTGTATTTGTTTTCTCTCCAAACACACACAATCCATAACTGTTTTAGCAGATAAGATGCAACGAATGTAAATAGTTTCTGTACTCGTATAAGGGCGTAGATTTTTAAATTCACTCTAAAATTTCATCATCTAGAGTACTTAATTTCTGAAGCAGCAGAAGTATTAGGATAATTCTAAACTGAGGAGTGAAATTACTTGCAATTCTGGTTCAAACTACTCTTCCACTGATGTTTGAAATTTATGTCAAAACAAGTGGTTTCTGCAACTTCTTTAAAAATAATGAAGTAGATTGATCTCTACTTACCATATGTAAATAATTTTGTTATTTTAACAGGAAACCTGGTATAATGGAAGAAGAAGCAAGGTAGTATGTTACATTCAATCAGAAAACTGCTGGATCTGGCATTTATTAAGAATGTCCTATTTCTCACACAGCCGAAAAGAACTTGCTGATTCCTTGAGAGTTTTTGGCTTTGACTCCCTTTACCGGTCATCAAGTAAATGGAAATACTAACTTGGTTTTAAAACACAGCACACCATTTAAAATTAAATTCTCTTTAATGTAAGTTTAATAGCCAGAGTCTATTAATGAACATCTATGTAGAACGATAACACAGTTGCACCAGTCACACCCTTATTGAACTCTAGTTTCAGTTTTCAGGAGCATTCTTTGAAAGGGTTGCAAAAGCAAAAGTAAGTATGTTAATGTACTTCACTTTATCTTCCTGTATAAGTAGCATAATAAAAGAGCCATATGCTTCTTCATTAGTTCACAAAGAACAGTCATATTTCTACATGCTATTTAATAGTAATTGGTTTCATTTACTATATAGGCCTGAAATTTATAGCTAATATATGTTATAGAATCTTGGACTCTTTTATCAACCATATCACATGTGTCTAATGTCCAGATGTCTGGTTGCTTCACTTTGTGGCTGAGAGTTGTGAACAATTCCCAAGATGTATACCTGATATGCGTGCTTTTTTGTGAACAACCCCGACACAAGTCTGGAAGATTCAACCCTATCCATATATTGATACCTCCTTTCTATCTCATTTTCCTTTTTTTTTGTAAGTAGTTTCATATTTTCAGAGCACAGCAAGATGCCTCCAAAAGCAGAAGAAATAATTTCCACCTTATGCAACTCTTTAAAGAATACATCTTTAGGTACTAAGTAGACTAAATGTCTATATCATAAACTTTAAAATCGGCAACATAGTTATGTGCTTCACAGCTTGGGTCACCTTCTAAAACACAACTGAGTATCACAGTGACAGGAAATCTGATTAATGATCATAAACTCTTAGAAGCTACTTGGTTGAAAAGTAGATAAAAGTGAACAGTTGGATTAAAAATAAACAGTGAACAATTCTTCATTTAAAATTTTTAGAAAGATCTTTTTTAAACAATGTTAGTGTTTATTGAGAAATCTGCTCACAACATTATTGGATTTGCTTGTTTTGGATAGAGACAGATCTTCATCTTTTTAATATAATTGAACTTTCCAGATACCACTTGCATTCAGAAGCAATCTACTCTTATCAGGCTACTTCTGTCATTGAACCTTACCCATGCTTTGAAACAGATTTCTACAGGAAGCAATCTGTTGCCCCCAATTCACAACTATGACTCATTTCATTTTAATAAATTAGAAAGACTGTGTTGCAGAGATTATCAGGCAACTGGCAATCATTAGTGTTATACAGTCTCTTTCCAGTTTAAATTTTATAAATGAAATTAGCATGATGATTCCAGCTTGCTCTCTAGCAGATATTTTGCATTAAGCTGTGTTGGGCCCAGCACAGCAGTCAACTTACTCTCCAAAATACTGTTGTTATCAGTTTCTCCAAAAGAAGATAAAAAAGAAAATTGGAAAAAAAATTAAAAAATCATGATATAGATAACTAAACTATGTTGGAAGCCATATGGTGTTTCACGATTTAATCAGAAAATATTCATATCATAACCTAAATCCTTGATGAACTTTAAATGCATTTCATCTAAATCACCCATTTAGCCATTCGTAGCAACTATTATACTTACAAGAAGATTAACAAAGGCCAAGGTACTATGGTTAAAGATAAAACAGAATTAAAATATATTGTATGAGGTAAAATTTTCCCCTTAAATATATATATACACACATATGTATAAGTATGTATGTATGAATATATGTGTACATGCTCCACCCATACTCTCAAAAAAAATTTTTTAACTAGTGAGTAATCCTGAGGAAAAGAATAATTAGGAAAACTGAAATGACTAGAGAATTAGTTTTCCACATCTTGATTCTAAACATGGGTACTTTCTAGCTTAAAGTCATTGCACATTGTTTATTTCCTAAAATAAAGGTCAACATACTTTTTCTTGAAAAGTATAATTAAAATGCCTTTTTGGGCCATTTGTTCTGTGTTATAACTACTCAGCTCATCTTTTGTAGTGGAAGCATAATCATAGGTAATACTTAAAAATGAGCTTAGCTGTGTTTTAATAAAACAAACGAAAAGAAGAGTGTGGACTAAATTTTTCCACTATCAATATTTTCAGGAGCCTAATCAACAATAATAGGCCAATTGACATATCCCCATATGCTCATTTCAGCCTCTTCCCCTTTGCACATACAACTTTCTTTCCTGGCAGTTTCCTTATGAACAACTGTCAGATAACTACTGATATGACCAGTCTAATTATATGGGTTTTGGTAGACATTCTAATCTCCTTCTACTCACTTCCCATCACCCTCTCTTCTAGCAGACCCCTTACTTTTCATTCTTTTATTCAGAAAAATTTTATCCAGTACTTACTATGTGTTCTCCATGTTTGGGATACTCCAATAGGGAAAAAAAAAAAAAAAAAAAAGAAGTTCTTGCTGATTAGAGCTTCCATTCTGGGGGAAGAATACAAATAATAAAACATTATCATTGATAAAAATGAAATACTAAATCCTGTTGCAAGTTAGATGGTGAACACTTCTACTGGAAAATATGAGCAGTATAAGTAAAATAAGGAATATATATATATATATATATATATATATATATATATATACAGAGAGAGAGAGAGAGAGAGAGAGAGAGAGAGAGAGAGAGAGAGAAAATGTCATGTTGAATTCTCAGTGTAAGCCTCATTGACAGAGTTGGAGTTGAGGAAATACTTGAAAAAACAGAATGCTAATCATATAGTCTTTCTTTCAGAGGATCTCTTAGATCCATGGCCATAGGATAAGCCTGGTCAATGTGTATGATGAAGTAAGCACGAGGAGCAGCAGTAGATGAATGGCGCAAACTAATTGGTCCTGTGGGGCTTCACAAACCATCGCAATAACCATGACTTTTAAGTGAAAGCAGGTACTATCAGTGAGTACTGGAGTAACATGACCTGATTTTGTTTTGGAAGGATTACTCTGACTGCTGTACTGAGAAGGGGTGGTTAGAGGGACAAAAGGTGACACAATGATATTAGTGACATGACTCTTGCTATAATCCTGGCAAGGCGTAATAAGGATGAAACCCCTGAGATAGCAGTTGAGGTATTAAAAAGCATCCAGATTCTGGGTTTACAAATCTTTCATAGTGTCTAGCCTGTTTTGTAACACAATACCTTTATTTTTTTCTAATTCTTTATATAAACACCCCCACCCACATATACATGCACACTCAGATCATTAGGAAAGTTGAGTTGTGCCTATTTGTATTTCTAAGATTTAATTACTAGTGCAATAAAATAGTCGAAGAAATTTTGAATGACTATATAACAAATGAGACAATCAAGCAACAAATGATTTAAAGAGCAAGTAATTTTCTAAAAGATAGATTTAAATAGCAGTGATATAAAAGAGAAGTGTAAAGTTTAACTGTCATCTGAAATAAGTTAATCATAATGTAGTCATTTAGCACATACCAATGAAAAAAATGTGGTTTTGTTTGTTGCTGGTGCTTCATTTCTGTCATTTGACCTATGTGTCTGTCTGGGTCTCATGCTTTTCTCTCTTAACTCATCATTACTCTGTTCTGATTATCTGTCTAATTCATATCTATGTTCCATCATTTTCTCCTCCATATGAGAATTGCGTGGTAATGAAATCTAGGCATGGTTCAGAGGATCTTGTGTGAACTCTACTGATTAAACCACAGAATGACTTTGGTGTCTACTATGGGGGAAAACAAAAAAATGACATGTTTTTTCTCTTTGATATTTCTATTCATTAAAGGGAAGTTTTTCTCTGAAGAAGTCACATGAAATTTTCTGTGACTTTCCAGTACCTATTGAATCTTGAGTTTCATGGCTTGCATTTGGTAAACTGTGTTGCAAAAATCACTTGTATAAACGATTTTGGAAGACTAAATAGTTCTTCTACCCCAAAACCCTCAAACAAAATCTATAGAAAAACTGAATAGGATGTAAGAATATTATTTTTAGAAGATTATCTGAAATCACACATTTCTCAATAACTACAAGGTTGCCAAGTATGAATCACTATAGGACTTATTCATTTAAGGATTTTTGTTATCTCAGGTTCTGCCCTCAATTTATTGATGCATTTGTGAGTCAAATTATCAAATATTTATATTTGTTGGTTGGTTGTTTTCATGGAACTATTGTATTCATTTCAAAAGCATCGAATACCCTTTTTTCCATTATGAAAGGACAATCTGAAAATAAATTGAATTATGAGGGTAAGAGAAAAGCAATTGAATTTTTGTCATTTTTAAAAGGCATTAGAAAAAACATATTTGATTCTTCTATAAAAAGATGAACAGATTTTTATGAAGGATGATTAACCAGTATGAGCATTTACAGCATTGGACTGAGGTACAAACTATTCATTTTGTTCCATTTCGGCAAAGTTACTCTAAAACTAAATGTCCTGTCTCTTTGCACAACTGTGAATTCCCCAAAGAGTGTGACTCCTGTGGCAGGGTCTGAAATGAAAGAAAACTAGAGCTCTAATGGTTCTGTTATAACATTCTCTAGCTCCTTTTATAAACCGATTTTCAGTTTCAGAGTTCTAACGCCAGTTAAGTACTTTCACTGCAGCCAAGATCTAGGTGTTTGTTTCAGCAAGGCAGTTCTCTGGGGGGTAATTGTATACATTTCTTTTAAGAAAAACACGGAGAAAGTTTAGATAAAAAGGCTTTCTTTAATGCATTGCTGATCCCTAGTTTGAAGCAAAAAAGAAAATCAACATCACTTGTCATCTAGTTTATCTGATGCAAAGCTATTCTTATTATTTATTTTTTGAATTTGCAGCATGACTCAGCAGGTCTTGACAAAAAAAAGAAATCAAGGATCTTGCTTTCAGATCACAGCTTAATTTATACAGGTTTTTGTTTTGTTTTGTTTTTGCTTTAAATAAAGTCACTTTATCTCTGTTTCCTCATAATTATCAGACTAATCAGATCACTAACTCTGTCTTCTTCTGAGAATGAATATGTTAATCAAATTACTATCTGAGTGAAAAAGCTTTGAGAAGGTATGGGAAACTAAAATAACTTACTTTTCAAACTTCTAATAACTTTGTATTCACAGATAGCTTGCTATTGAGGAACCACATACTTTATTTGTCAATAGGAATGTTTGACTACAAATATGAAAAACCATCTAGCAGCTATTTAATCAGAGGGCCATTTATTGTTCAGTTAAAGTGATGTCTTAGAGGCAGGAAACTACTCAGTAGGGTTCAGGAAAGGTCACTGGTTTTCTTTCCATTATGAATTATTCTTAAGTTATGGGCTTTATCACCTGCATTATTTCTACCTCTCCTTTGTTATTAATAAAATGGTTGTCTATGTACCAGACATCCTCAGGCATGTGTGAGAGGCTAAGAAAAAGAGCATTGGCTAGGGAAAGACATCAAGATCTCTTGTTCCTGAGCGGTCCATCTAGAAATTTCCTTTTTCAGAGATATTTCCCATCACATATGACTCTATACAGCTAGATTATAAGGTCATTTCTGTAGTGAAAGAGATCTAACTTTATAGTTAAGATGGGACGGTTGCAAGGGCTAAAGAAATGAGGAATGGTTTTGAGGTTAAAACCAGTAACATCTGCTACAGGGTAACAACAGAAACTTCAATACATCTTGAGAACATAACCCTTTTTGGGTCCCACATTACACCACCCCAATATGTGCCAAAGTAACATTTTTTCCAAATATAGAAACAGTGGGTGAGTGAATAACACCCAAACCCTTCCTTTATCCTAAAAGTTGTCATTTTCTCTGATCTTCTTCCTCTCTTTCCCCCTAAATACAGAAAAGGTGCCCTCCCTTCACAGATATAGTTACTCTTATTAGCAGAGAGAGGATGAAGAAATTATAAACAAGTTCTGCTTGCCTCACTAAATCAGTTGTCTAAACCAACATTCCAGAATTTCTTTATCCTGTCTGTTCTTCAAACGTTTATTATTTTTTGTCTAAAATCTGTGCAAACTATCTCTTTTGAACATTCACTAGATTCCATATTCTATGAACCTCTGTACTCATCAAACTAGATTTGTCATTTATCTTGTTAATCTCTTATGTCAATTTATTATTAGGCCAGCCAAAGGAGAAGATCCCCTGAAAATTTTCCCTGTATCCCACAATTTACATTTGTTGATATTTATTCACACTCTTAGGTGATTCTATTTTTTGTTATTGTTGTTTGAATAACTACAGCAAGTTGATTTTAGTGCTCCAAGACCCTACCTAGTCTAATCTGGGGCACAAAGATTATAAATTGGTTTTAAGATGTGTTTTCTAGGCTTAGTGATTCTCTGGTCCCCAAAAGGTAAACACCATTCTACGGGGGTCAAAGCATCGGCTTCACCCTGTTAAGTAACCAATTCCACCAACAAAATCTAAAACTTCTTTTAAAATCAATCCACTAGCCTATATTCTCTCATTCTTTGGAATCATTTTATTGTTAGTTTTATTGTCTTATATTGGCTGAACTAGTCCTAGAGCAAAAGGCTACTTTATAAAATTATTTTCCATGCCACTTCATTTTTAAATATAAACTTAAAGATGACTCCTACTCAGTCTTCTCTGAAGAAATGTGATCAGAATCAATCTAAATTTCTATCCCTGTTTTCAAGGCAAAGTAGGTAGCAATAATTCTCTCTTCACTCCTCACTCCTTCAAAATAAAATCATTCCTGTTTCATCTGTGCATCCAACTCTGCATGACATGCTTATTAAGCCATTGTCTTTTTGCATTATTGACAAAATTTAGAATAAAGGCAATCTCTGTCCTGATCATTCAAGACTGCTTCCTCTCCTCATCGTGCCCTTCAGAATCTTATAAGCAGAATAACTATCCAGATGTACATGACCATGGAACTTGCTCACTCTCTTAGAAGGAGTTCTAACAAGTAGAGTTGAGGAAGCTGGTGTGATAGCAACAAGGAATAATAATGAGATTCTGCAACCCCCATAGAAGCCTCTGGTGTACTTGATTAACCTTGAGAGGCTTCAGGAAATGTTTCTAGAATAATAAAACAAAAACACATTGGCCAGGATCAACCTTGCATACTGAATCTAAGGAGCTCGTTTTCTTCTAAGCCAAGTAGGAAACATCTGGGGGGAGGGAAGGTGGGAGACAGCAGGAATTAGGAAATTGTTTCCCATGTTTTTACAAAGACAAGATGTTAAACTTTCCTCATAGAGGCATTAGACACACGTTTTCAAGGATAGTGAGAAGCAAGGTCTCTGTATTTGTCATGCTGAAATCTCCACCAATTCTTTTAGAGAATGAGAAAGAGACAGAGACAGAGAGAACTGCCTTACCAGACTTCAGTTGTTTCGTATATACAGAATCTTTCCTACCTTCTTCTTGGTGCTGTTTACCCAGCTTAACTCAGTGGTGGCAAGGGTGACCTCTCTGAAATTTTCATCCTTAACATGTTTTATTCTTCATATTGAGAGTTCAATGTGCAATAGCTTAATAAAATATGAATTTACAGTATTTAAATAGATCACATTTAAGTATATAGTATGTATATTCTCTAATAAGCATATGCATAAGAGGAGCAGTTGACTATGCAATGAAAACTGTTGAGTGGAACACATGGGGAGAGCACAAAGGCCTCAGATTCCCAAGACTGCTTATGTGGAAGAAGAACTTTTGTTTCCAAACCTATAATGAAGTAGGATGCCAAAGATAGGTGGCCTACGTCAAAGGCACATAAAGTCTGACAGTAAAAAGTGAAGGAAGATGACAGGTGCTTCCAATGACACGAGAGCTGAAAAAGTTTCCTGAGGAATAGAAAGTCTCCATCTAAAATAAATGTGATGCTTGATGGGTTTCATATTCATTGGAAACCTCTGGGAAAACGTTTCAAGTAGTTTGCTTTCAAAACCTTTTTCTTGGTAAAGTAAAGAGTGGGAACGTGTCACCTAAAAACCAACCAACTTGCTTCCCTTGGCAGCAAAGTCAATCTCTATTCATAAAATGGGCATGTTCCTGAGCCATAGCAATTTATGTTTCTTTTATTCTCAGAACACATATCAGCCCAGTGAGTCTCAGTTCATGTGCATGACATATTTCAATGTTATATTGCAAAGTAAAACATTTTTTCTTTCCTTGAGCTCTGAGTTTTCATATGGGAGTTCTCACATCGCAAACTTATTGGTCAACTCTATCTACTGTGCCCACAGATCCTAGTTTCCATTTATTCACTGCATAGTTAACAACAATGAAACATGCAGTCCCCTCACCAGAGTAACAAGCCCTTTGCTAAAGAATTCACCCAGCAGAAATAACTAAGAGCTAATAGTTTGGATATTTTCTGTCATTATGGACATTTCCTAGAGTCATCTGTGAGAAAATCCAGGTAAGCATTGATCAGTTTCCTTTTTAGTTAAAAAAATAACTTCAGCTTAATAAAGTTAATATTAGTCACATCATCTATATCTGACCAAAGTGAAAAACATTTCAAATGAAGTCAGACTTACTAAATATATGTTCAAATATGCCATGGCAAACTCATGTTACATTTTTGCAAATAAAGCAACAGAAGAAAAATACTGTAAGAAACCAAAACTTCTTTAAAGTATATTTTAATTGAGGTAATATTATTCTACCATATTATATAAAGTTTAGGAGTGTAGGTTCATCAAATGTACATCACACCAAATACTAAACCAAATGTCTAACAGTGCTTCACTTCTGCCCATTACACTTTGTTCCCATGCCTCAACCCTTTGGTAACCTTAGGTTGTCAGAGTCCAAAGTTGAGTTTTTCTTTGTTCATTTGCTTCCAAGAAGCCAAACCTTTCAAAACTAGTTTCAGGTAACTGTTTTGAAAAGTTTTAACAAAATTTGAAACCATTGTTTTAGAATTTCTAGTTAAATTGTACACGTTATTTCAACTGAAACATCAATTATTTCTGACACTTTAGATTATTGTTTACATTTTTTAAAATATTGTGATATGCTGATATGCTAAAAATATTGAGCGAAAATGACTGATTTTCATTTTTGTAAACAAAGATCTTTCTCTTACCCAAACTTCAGTTTCTTCAAAGTTGCATGAAATAGTTTAGAGAACCCTTAAATTATTTCCCATTCTGAAATTCAGTGGCTAATTTACATTACAAAAAAAAATAGATTTTTCAGTAAAACTTCATTGTTCATACCTCTGAGCATCACCTTTCTTAACTGTGATAGCTGGTCTCTAAAGATGCCTCCTCCTATGAATAACACCCTCCTGTGACCTGTCTGTAATCAGTAAAATGTGGTAGGAGTGATGATGTGTGACTCCCATGCTAGATCATAAGAAGCCAACACTTTCACCTGGGTATACTGGAACACTTGCTCTCAGGAAGCCAGCTACATGTAAGTAATTCAACACTTATTCCATATGCTGCTGTTTAAAATTGTATTTACGTAACTGTTTTATTCCACAGTATTGAGTTGATGTTCTTTGCACAGTGAGCAGTAAATAAAAATTAGCATTTAAAATGAAATACACTCTCTGTCAAGCTCTGAGGAGGCTCAACTTTGTCACACTGAGAGGGTCATATGAAAGGCAAAGAGATACTAGCTCTCTCATCTGGTGAAAATGGCTTTGTGAGTATAAGGCCTTCCTAGATATCCACTCCAATTGGGTCTCTTACTACCATTCCAATCTTTCTGATTGGTTCTGAGGGTTCTGAATCCAGACAGACCCCTGTGAGATATAACAAAGTGTTGTTAACTGAAATTTTGAGGTGGTTTGTTACATAGCAATATTAAATAAATACTAGCTACATCATTAATCTATTTTCTCCTTTAATAAACCAATCTATCACATTGATAATAGTTTTCCTCTGATCTGTTGACCTTCTTTTATGTTTTCCCCACTATGAATATGCTTCACATTTTGAAAGACATATAAAATGTGCCTGTTCGGTAGTAAATATTCTGTACAAAGATATCAAAAAGCTTAGTTTCAAATCCCCACTTTACATAGTAGGTGACTTTCTATGATTTTCAGAGGTCAATGTATTTCTAAATTTCACTGTGTAGAGTTTATGTAGGTATAACAATTTATTGCATTGAAATACATAATAATGCCAAGAAACAAAAACTGGAGCTCAGGATTGCAAAATTGTTGATATCCTTGATAAGGACAGTTTTCTGTAGCAGAAAAGTTTAAGTTCTCTGTTCTATCTCAGAATTTGTATGATTCACTTGATACTCATAAGGCTCATATTTATATCAGCCATCTCTTCATTTTTAAAAAATGACCTTATGTTATCTCAAATGTTAATGTCACATTTAATTACATAGATAAGAAGTTATATCTGATTCTATGCTTAATATTAAAAATTCTTATCTAAGTAATGGTGATAAGAAAAAATAGCATTTTTTTTTCACAGTAACTATATTGTGTGCATTTAATTAAGACTAACTCCTGTCCTATGTTACTCAACCGACACCCCTCAGGAAATAAAAGGAAGATCTGAAGTTTCTAAAAACTGATCATTGGATATTTATAGAGAATGGAGAATACAATATTTGGGAATGTAGTATTAGAAGTTTGGCTACATAATTTGCAAGCAAACAAACAAGAATAATACTGGAAGTAGAACATAGCAGTTTACCAAAGCTAAATAAAATGGCTGGACTTTTTCCCCTGGGTCTGGCTTCCTAGATTTTTAATAATCCCATTTCTTGGTCATACATTTTTTAGATAAATAAAAAATTCATCTAGATTCCAACATAAACTGTTTTTTTGTGATGATGCAAGTGTGGGTTTGAATGCTGAGTAGCACTATTGATCGGAGGAGTTGGAGTAATGGTAAAATACACTCACTGATCAAATCATGATAGTTTATTAAATCCAGAGGTTGACCTCAGAAAGATAAGGATGAAGACTACTACTCTTAGGCATTGCCCATCTTAGCAGCATGGAACCACCAATAATACTGACCACAGCTGACCACTCCTAAAACAATGTTTTCTCCCCTCAGACTAGAGTATTATCTTATGACTGACTGAAGAGACAAATCCTGTACCTTTTCTTTTCCAGTAGCATTCCCAGCCTCTCTAGAGATGATTGTGGTAGTGCTTCCTTGTCTTCTTCTCTGGACTCTCAAGAGTGGATGGTTGTGGCAATATGGAGGCAAGACTACAGCATGAAGGAATGTCGTTTTTGTCATCAGTCACTACCAAAATAAAAAAACAAAAAAAACAAACCTAAAACACGTCTTACTAAGTAGCTGGATAACTTCTCTACCATCTTCAGCACATCAGAATTCAAGGAGCTACCTCTTTTAGGTAGGATTCTTGCTAGTACTAAACTTCCAAATTATGCTCATTGTGCTCAGAATAGATACAGAAATCTACTTCTCTCCACATTGCCCCATCCTAGTGGGGAACTATTCATTGTACCTTTAAGAACAAGTTATAAAGTATAGGTTAGACAGCTGATTGAAAGGAGAAATACAAGGAAGAGGAGATTTATTACCAAATTCACATAAATATTTAATTAATTTTGACATGTGGGGGAAAAAATGAAGCAAATGGTACTTAATAATCAAAATTAGAACATAAGATTGTATCCAACAGTTTTTCATATATATATATGGAAGACAAGTATGCCTAAAATACATGTCTGGTGATACATATATTTAAATATATTTGCTAGCATTTCTATTTTTAAGTTCTCAATGTAGGTTAAAGCTGTATATTTTCTCACTCTTTAATGGCTGTTAAGTGAGTCTGTTCTCAAATAACAAGGATAATAATTTTAGAGTAAAGAAAAAAAAGTGTTCCTGTCAGTTTCTCTTTGAATATTAATGTACTAAGTTTATAACTTGATTGCATGATTAAAACAACAGTTTTAATAACTACCAAAAGCATAAAAGTTATGTTCATTTGTCTGCTGGTAGAAATTTATGTTTGTTCAACACAAGGAGAATGTTTCTATACTTACAGCTAAGCAGAGAAAAAAAAAAAACTTGCTCGAAAATCAGCATTGTTTCTAAAAGTATCTGAAGACAAAAATAGAAGAGACAGATTTTTATAATATTTTACAAGTAAGGTTTCATATCCAAGCATAAAGATTTTTCTCAAACTGTCCTTGGATAGTTATAATTTTACTTGAAAAAAAGAATAAAAAATAATAAACAATTGCTTGAAAGATTTTTGCAGGCTCTCAAAGTCATTAATATACTAACGTGAATTAGGAACCCCAAATGAGGCATGCAGTCATGTAGTTTGCTAAATGCATTAGACCACAAAACCCTTTTTCACATGTGAATGTACATATGTGTGCATTGAGCATTTTTTAACACATAAGAAAAGTATTTTTATGATTTTGCAACTTGGAAAAAATGTTGGTGAATAGGATTTATCGAAGCACATACTATTTCATTTATTCTCACAAGCTCACATACACATACAAACTCCCTTAATGTCATAGTAACTACTTATATAAAAGAAATAGTTCTTGAATTACAGATTTTTAAGGATTATTGGAACACTTATATTTTATATTGTAGTTTTGGAGGTCCCTGTAACTAGAAATTCTGATTCAGTAAGTCTTGAAAAGGCGCAGAAATCTGTATTTTTATATTTCTTATAAATTAGATATTTTCAATTTACTTTATTGAAGGACCATTGCATTATAACATTTTATCAGTTTAAGGTGCACATAATTGTAAATCAGCATATCATATAATAAGTTAAGTTCACCACCAACAGTTCGGTTCTTCCTTTATCATATAATTGACCCCTTTGACCTAGTTTGTCCACCATCCTTTCTCGTCTCCCTCTCTTGCAAGCACTAATTTGATTTTATAGCCTAAATATTTATTTTTGTTTGATTTAGAAATCTATATTTTTAATAAATGCTCGTAGGAAAATATTTAGGCGGTCTCCCTCCCGCTTTTTTTTTTTTTTTTGGTTTCTTTGATTGTCTCAGTAATAAATTTACATGAGATAGGTGAGCAAAAATTTAATTTAATGCACACAGAGGTTCATCTGATATGAAACTTAATAACAAAAATAGCTGGCTTATATAGTTTTAAAACAAAGAAGCAATAAATTTGTGAACATATGAAAAAAAAATTTTTGAAAGTTTAGTTTTGACAACTAATTTAGTGAGTTGAGTTAAGCAGAGCTTATCTAAACAACTTCTCATTCTTGTCTCTGAGGATAAAGATGTCTCTTCATCTTGTGCATGTAGAGTACTTTTTAACAGAGAGATTTATTTCCTACTTTCAGGGGGAAAATAAAGGAAGTGTCAGAGAAAGCGTACTGCTTTTAGAAGGGAGGGTGTTGGATGCAATTCTTTCATCCACTATATCTTTAATTGCAAATAATATAGAACTTTGGCACATTTGGGGTGGCCTGATTTGGGTCTGTACACACCATGGAATTTTAATACAGAATCCGAGGTGTCTTGCTTAGAGAAACATGCTCTAACATTATAATTCTGCCACATTAATTTGGTATATGTTTATGTGTGTATATGTGAAAGAAGTATAAAAATGAGTATGTTATCACCTATGTCAGCCCCAAGAGCAACCTTTTCTTACTCTTAATGCATGAACACTAAAGCAAGGAAAGTTGAAAAATATTGAATACCTTAAATTTATTGACTGGATATTACATTATAACACTATATGGGTTTAATGTCTTTGTCAAATTTTTGTCAAGTCTCAATTGCGTGGGGTTTCCCTTGGGCCTTATGAAGGCTGTGATTTCACATAAGACCTCCTGCCCCATTCTTGTTTCCTGGAAGGAGGAGGTGTCACCTGCATTGAGAATGAGGCAATTTGACACAGACCACAAAATGAAATCAAAATCTTAAGAAAAAGAAAAAAGAGAGAGAAAAGGGATTATGTTTCTTACTTAAATATTATTAGCATTTTTTCACTTAACCATTAAGTCTTTGCTTATTGAATTTTTATTATGACATCAATAAAATATTAGTAAATAGAAATATAAAGAGAATAGAGCAATAAAATAGGGATGGGTAGAGAAGTGGGGTGAGATAGGTAAGAGGGGAAGGGGTAGGATTAGGCGAAATATAGCCCAGTATTATGAAGTGAATAAAGATGAAAATGAATTACTAAATTAATGTACAGGATAATTTATTTACCTACTTCACTTTACCATACTTGAACTGTAGAAATCTTCTTGACGGGGACATTTTATTGGTTATTGTGTCTGATTAAATATTGAATGTGTCTAGGTTTGACCTTTGGTGCATCCTAGGAAGCCTCTGCTCAAAATGAGCAGACTCAGGCATTAATCATCAACCTTTTACTTGGCCCATTTATCACAAGAGCTCCTCTCTGGAATTGGGGGTAAAGAAGAGACAAGGGAGAGAAAAGTAAAGAACTAAACTTTGTTGACACTTGAAACCTCCTGAATTTGTTTCCCCTCAATTTCCCCCTTTACCAAGTACCAGGGATGCTCAATAAGCACTAGAGATGCTTCAGTCATGGTTGTAGAATGCAAATATTCCACTGTGCTCACCTACATTGCAGGAGTAGAGTTTACCAGTGAATAGCAACAGAAGAATAAATCTCATTTTAGGGGAATGCTTTGTCTTTCTAGATTGAAAGGGAAGAAAATCTAAATGTATTCATCACATATGCAAAGGCAACAAATATAATCAGAGGCATATGGATCTTGAATGTGAGATTCAGGTGGCCCAGAAATTGTGGAGATATGTCAAAATGTTGACAAGAACTGAAGTTTAAAAGAAACCATGAACTGCTGTTCAGAAAGCAGCTAGTGCAGTAGAAGCTGTAGAAAGCAAAGTAGAGAGAATAGAGACATATTCTTAAGAGAAGGGTTGAGATCTTAAACAGCAGGTTAAGGGCATAAGAAAGAAAAAGAGTATTATCTACATAAAATACCTTTAAAAATGAGTTTAGAAAAGAGGTTTCATTTCTCTCATTCTGTTTTTATTTTGCTTTACTTTTATTACTAGGTCAAGGACAAAATCCAAAGACCAATAGTACCAGAAAAAGTCAAAGAGATATTAAAAAAAAAAAATCAAAGGAGAAAATGTCAAAACTTTTTCCCCCAATGGAGCTAGGAACTAAGAAATGAGTAAAATATAAAACAAAGCAAAACCCTGAAAAAAAGACCTCTAATCCACAATAGATAACAGCCATAAGTAGCTGAAAGACTGCGATAAGTGGTTGTGTTGTGAAATGATTTAAATAATAGTGCACAGTGTTGCTGTCAATTTAAAAATGAGAGAAATTTGATCAAAAAGGCCAACGAATGAGTAATCTGGGATTTAAAAAAAATAAATAAATTTCAAGGGAGCAGTGTGTTTTCTTTAAATGAGAAAATAGTAATGGCTTATGTTATAAAGAATATTCTAATGGACTACTTCAGATTAAGGGGGAAAACAGCTACCAATATCCTGGAATGAAGTCTCGCTCTGTGATGTGAAAAAAAAATAGAGAAATTTTATGTCACTCACTTTCTAAGAAAAAATGAAGAATTATATTTCTTGTTTATCTTAATTAAACTTTATTATTAGCATTTTTTATGATAAATTAATGTTTCTTTCTTCTCTCTCTTCATAGGGTTTTACATGCCCTCTCTACTCTCCTTCATTCTTGCCTATACCTTTCTTTAAAAAAAGTAAGTAGTTAAAGAAGCAAACTAGACTTGTGCCTATGTGTATTCATCAACTGTATTAAAAATCTTAAAATATATATGTGTGTGTGAACTACTCTTTTTAAAGTGTTAAATGATACAGATCCAGGGAATACAACACCACAGAACTAATAATGGTATCATATCAATTGTCCTGCTATTTTTGTGCATAGAAGTCATGTCACTAGCTGAAGGGATGTTAGTAAAAAGAGTATCCCCAACATCTGTCACTGTTATATAAAATTGTTATGTAAAATAATACCAAAGGAATTTCTCCTTATGGATAGATATAAACCCGGAAGATGGGGAAGCAAAATTGCCAGAAACGGGACGAGGTAGGGAGGCATGGAGATATTCAGTAGAGTCTTCTTTTTTTTATATATATTAAGCATCTAAATTTACTAGTCTATCTTAGAAGTTAAATTAAGTAACAAAGGAACTAAGTGCTCATATAATAACACCACAATTCATCCAGCTGCTCAAGTGAGAAAACTGGATGTTATATTAACACTAGTTTCACCTTTAACCAAGAATGCACCAGTTCTTTCAATTGTATCCATGTCTCTAAATCTTCGTTCAAGCTACCAACATTTCTTAAAAGTCTATTGCAAAACCATCCCAACTGTCTTTACCCTGAATCCAGTCACTCCCTTAAAATCCTTTTTTGGTTTCCCACTGAGTTTAGGATATGAACTCATTGTCAGGTTACACTTAGTACAGTTCCTTGAGATCTAGATAAAATTGAGACTTTTACCATAATATGAAACACAGCGTCTTCAGATGTTATATGCCAAAATTGCTCAAAACAACCACTAAGAAGCAGTAACATACAGTAATTAAGAAAAAGACTTCCTGAATTTAACTATGCCTCTCTACTTTCTATGTGTATGATCATGGGGAAATTACACTTTTTGCACCACAGATTCCTCACTGTAAATAATGATAATAATATACTTAAATTTGTCATAAAGAATAAATTAGTACATTCCAAGCATTTTAAATAGATTTTTGACACATTAATATTTATAAATGCTAGCTATTTTTCTTATTATTGTCACTTCAGATATATTTTTATTGAAATAGATAACATTTACCCTCAGGTATCCACAGTCCTCAGTGCATCTAAGTGCTGCATTTGTTTCAGTCAACCTCATCCATGTACATCATTTCTATGTTTTCCATTCCCTGATCCCCAATTTCCATTTTCCAATATGGTATAGTTAGTGTCATTCAATTATTTTTAAGAAAGTTGAGAAAGGGTTTTTATAACGGTAACATAAACAATTTTCAGTGGAAGAGCTTCAGAAACTTCCCCAAATCCCAGAGTCTTATGATCTTGTTAGTTCCTCTCTTTCTCTTCCCCTCCCATATATCCATTATTGACTATTCCTAGATTAGTCCAGTAGGTCCCAATAAATCTTACGCTTTGTAGATAAACATCCCACCAGCAACTTAATGAACTCAACTCTTTTACAGGAGCCCTCTCTTCCAGTCATGTTCCTCTTCAATGGTAAAGGAATCCGTAGAGTTACTGGGATGTGCCCACATGGAGCTTCCAGCAATCTCCCTTCAGATGATACCCTGGGGACTCAGAGCTCTCAATGGTCCCAAGTTCACTTTCAGCGATTGGGTATTTTTTCTGAAGATAAGTAGCATAACTATCTAAATTAGAGTTTCTGCATGCTTTCATATGCAATCATAATATGAGTAGCAGGAGATGAATGAGAATTTGAGAATGGAAACTAGGGCCCAAATATTGACTCCCTGCTTTCCATCATCTTGCAGCACAACTTTTCCAGAAATACTAAAACTTAAAATTCAAGTCTATTTCTCTAAATTGTTGGAAAAATGTATTCATAGGTAGGGTGATGGAACATATTATTTATCAGTTCATTAGTTTGATGTATAATTTTATATAACTAAGAATATAGTATGTAGTGTCCGTTTGAGTCTGGATACCGAACCCGAAATTGGTATGCTCTGGCCTGCACCACCTCTTTTAAGGCTTCCAACAATATATAGGTCTAAGGTTGAGAGAACTTTCTTTTACTCCAAGAATTTTTCAAGATTTATTTTGTAGTTTTATTTCAAGCAAGAATATTTTTATGCCAACTAGGATTTCCAGTATTTGTTTTTAGGTAATAGACTATTTTCACAACATTTTTCAACAAGTAAGACTCAAAACAGAAACATAAGCTATGTATGGAGTTTTGTGTACTTCCTTTCCTACATAATTTACAATTCTAGTTTCTTTTCTTCTGGTTTTCACTGCTCTGCCATCCTGGGCATGATAAGTTCCTTGAACACAGCATGCACTCATCTGCCTCAAGACCCATTACCTCTTTTGAAGGCTTTTCTCCCCTCCTTTGATCTACCCTAGACAAATCTACTCATTTCAGATTTAGCTAAAATATCATATTCTCAAGGAAATCTGAAATTAGGTTAAGTCTTGCCCTTCTTTCCTTCTCCCTTAACCCTTTATAGTCTCATTAAATTTTATCACATAATTAGCTGCCATCTGCTTATTCTTCTATAAGAGTGACTCCATGTCTGTGCATAAGTTTATTTCTGGTTTTCAAAGCAATGCCTGTCACATAGGAAACTTTCAGTAAATACGTGTTGACAGACTTGTTAGCAACTCTATGTTTCATAAGTTTATATAATAATGAATATATTCCTATAATTTAGCAATGTGTGAGAGGATAGTGTGCAGGACACTTTATCATGAATTATACATTTCAACCCTTGAATGTCTTTCTAAGTAATTCCATACAAGCAACAAGAGCAATTATTTGAGGATTTTAAACTCTTGCGGCCCTTCAGTGAATTTATTTCACAGTGTTATGCTCACTTAAAAACAATTTTGACTTTCCCTTTCCAAATGTTTCAACTACAGGTGCTAGTGCATAAAAACAGTCTTCCATTAGTCAAAAGACACACTATGATACTACAGACCAAATTTGACCTTTCTATATTGTTCTTTCACTGATTTCAGCTTGATTTATTTTAGCTCAACATTATTATCAGTTCTGTGATCCAGTTTGCATAATTTTCATAATAGGTTAAAATCAAGTTATATTTTTAAGGCATCTAATGAGTGGCTAAAATATAATGGGCTCACTCTGTCATTATCAATAGCCCAGGAATAAATCTCTGGGGAATAAGTGAGTATATATATATGTGTGTGTGTGTGGTAGCAGTTATTTCTCACAGTTCGGGAGGCTGGTCATTGGAGATCAGGGTTCCAGCACAGTTGGGTCCTTGGTGAGGGCTCTCTTCCTGGTTTACAGATGGCTGTCTTCTCACTGTTTATGAGAAAGAGAGAGAGAGAGAGAGAGAGAGAGAGAGAGAGAGAGAGAGAGAGAGAGAGAGAGAGAGAGAGAGAGAGAGAGAGAGAGAGAGAGAGAGAGAGAGAGAGAGAGAGAGACAGAGAGAATATTACTCTTACTCTTATGAGAGATAATCTCTCTTCTTATATAAGCATTGATATCATTTATGAGAACTCCAACATCATGAGCTAATTCCTCCCAAAAGCCCAGTCTTCAAATAACATCACTTAGGGTATGGGTTTTAACGTATGAAGAACACATTCAATCTGTATGTGCATGTGTGCATGTGTGCGTGTGTGTTTGTGTGTGGTGTGTGCAGGCAACTCACCTAATTGCATCAACTAGAAGCTGTTGAAATTCAACATTAGAGGAAATCAAGTGAAGAGGTTAAATTTTTTGCCCAACTTCATGACTATTTCAGTTAAGGAATATTTTATCCAAAACAATATTATCATTATTATCAGTAACCCAACAACTATGGGCTTTCAAGCTCTATATCTTTTGCATCATATACAGCAATTTGAAAACAGATGGAAATACCAGAGTCCACGTGCTTGAGCATCAATCTTTACTTTCTCTCTGACTAAGCTGAGAGCAATGTTGTCAGCAAAATTTCTCTCATCATGAAAGGAAGAGTTTTGGTATTTGCATCAAATATGACTTCATCGCTGTGATTTGTTAAAAAGTAAATGATGCTCTTGTCTCTGAACACTTGAAGGAATGAGATCCATAGTCCCTGTTAGGGCATGGGAAATTAAAACAAAGCAATTTAGCTGTGATGGATATTATATAGCTAATAATGAAATTCCAATGGCTACTATATAGCAAATACTGGACTAGTTTTCACAAATGTTGCTACATCCATACTAAATTAATATTGTTGGTATTATTCCTAATATGAGAAAAAATAATCCCTGATGCTCAGAGACTAGAGATGGTTTCTAAGATCACACACCTAGTAAGTGGTGCAGAACACACAGAATATAGATCTCTAAAATCATTGCCCTATACTTACACCACAGCTGCCTATGGCAGTTAAATTTATGTCAAAATACATCAAAAAATTTAAATATTTTAATCAGGGGAATATACTTCATAAAATAATATAAATTCAATACAACTAATAGCTTCATAAAAATCTTTTCTAAGCAGTGTAACATCTTAATCCCTTAATATCTCTAAGCTGGAATCTAAAATAGTCCCTTAATTCATTTGCAGTCATTAAAAAGACACTAATTATAAGCCTGGTATGTGGCAGATGACCTGCAGAATTCTGTGGATTAATTTATTTCAAAGGTGTTCATTCTTTCTTGCTGTCACAAAGTAAATAGTTTATGAAAGAGCTCATTAAAAAAAAAAATTTTGTATTCTGACTATGTCTTAAATGCTATGGAGATAAAATGGTGAAAAAAATAAATGGAATTCTGGTCCTTTAGATTATATTATAGTAGAAAAGAAAAATAATAAGTTTTTAACAGATGGATATTATAATAAAATAACCTCTCATGGAAATTTTCTTAAAAGATATCTTCAAGATGTGGAAAAAAAAATATTTCCTTAAAATTGTGATTAGGAAGGATTTCTGTGATGAGACAACAATAATGTAATCCATGTAGATAGACAGAGCACCTAGGCAGAAAGAGCATTTGAGTGCCTACTACGTGACAGATTATATACATAGATTTTGACTTTTCCCAAAGAGATCTGACCTTGTCCTAGAATGCCTGGAGGGTAACCTCCAGGCTTTTTGAATTTCCAAAATGATGATGATCTCTGTTATTCCTGTGAGTCCCTGAGACCAAAGCTGATAATGTGTGGTATAAAAGTGACTCAGGGTAATTCACATGAATCACATTATATTTACACGAGACTCTGCAAAGGAGAGAATGAAAACTGAGTTTAACTATTTTGGAAATGAATCAATCATGCCTACATAACAAACACCCAATAAAAACTGCACACTTAAGCTCAAGTGAACATCCCTCACTGGCAACCCTCCTCTGATATTGTCACATGTTGATGCTGAAAAGATAACACATCTCAAGAACAATGCAAGCTTCATTGTAACCATCTTAGACACTGCCCAGTGTGCCTCTTCTTTGACTGATTTTAATTTTCCATGAAATAAATTGTATCTGTGAATTTAATAATATTTAGTGGATTCTGTGACTCTTTCTATCAAATTGTAAACATTCAGAGTGATACCGGGAACCTCTAAAATTAGATCTGGTATAGAAGCAAGGGCAATCCTGTGTGAACTCTTCCCCTCGTTTTTGTGGTTGTACACTAGCTCCTTATAACTGATATCAGAAGTCTTATGCTGACTTTAAAATCTTGGGGATTGTCTCCTCAAATAATTCAGGTGTAAAATTTCTGGATAATAGACACTAAGGTAAAAGAGAAGAATGTGAGCAAAATTTAGCAGTGGATTCCTACTACTGTCTAACTACCAAGAAGATGAAAAGAAAAACATGGAAGACTTAAAAAGTGTTTTCATAACAGCCTAACATAAAGAATTAGGGAAGGACAGAATTAAATATTTATACACAATTGTGATAATCAGTTATGACAGTTATGCCAGGTGATGCAGCTTTTATTTTTTATCCTCAGAGTTTGATTCACTGACTCTTCCTTTATTATTAATTTTTTATTTCTTAGCTCTAGTTCTTACCAGGTAGGACCTGATCAAAAGACTAGAAAGAAAGAGAAAGAGGAAGAATGGAATCAGAAAAGAAAAAGAACTCTTTGGACTCTGGTCTGTTTTCACATAGTCAGACCTTTCACATTGACCAGTGAGAAAAGGAATAAAGGGGAAAAATGTAGCCCGTCAATCAACAAAGTTCAAAAGTTATCTATAATCAAGTCACAAACTTAGATATTACAACTTAGATGAGTATTTTATTATCTGTAATTTACTTTAATATACTTCGAGTTTAATTGTATATTTGTATAGAAGTTAACTTGCGTCTATTCTCTAGTGTTAGCATTTAAAATGCCTTAATCAGGAATTCACAAACGTAAATAATGTAAAATTAGCACTTAGATAAAACATAATCACTTTTTAAAAAATTCTATTAGCAACTCTAGACAAATTTTAAATATTGGTATTTAAACTTGTACTAGAAAGTTTTTAATTAGCATGAATAATTTTAGAAATCTTTTTTAAGATTGGAAATAATGTTCAAACTAAATGATTAGAAACATACAAATGAGTTTATCCTTATATGTATGAGGTGTTACAATGTGATGAACACAAGCCAAACATCTTCAAAATAATTCTTTAAATCTAGAAATGCTTTCTAAAGAAGTATTTTACTGCCAGAGTTTAAGAAATATTAAAGTCAATGTATTATTGGATTTTTGTTTTGTAGTGAGCTCTTCATACAAAATATATGATTACCTAAAAGAGCAAAGACCTGAGACATATATAGATATAGATAGATAGATAGATAGATAGATAGATAGATAGATAGATAGAGATATATGTATCAGGATTCAGAATGAAAAAAATTTGCTTGAAAGCCCTCAGGTAATACAATCTGAGGGAAGAAGTCAAACCTCAAATAACTTGTGTTTGTACGAGTTATTATTATTTGTCTTGAACTAATATGCAAAAGAAAATTATTTTTATCATGAACTCATTTAATCTTATTCATAATTTCCACCAACTTAATAATAAGAATTAAAAATATAATAAACTCATGATGTCAACTTTACACATTTATGAAAAAAATAGCATTGACAAATCATGTTCACATTGATGCATGAAATTTATAGTGATTGCTTGTCATCTCTGACTCTCTTACACTCTTTTGCATATTTATGCATATATCATTATCAAAGCCTATACATATATAGGGTTTCATAATTTCAAAATATAATTTTCATTTATTCATTTTGCATTTAGCAAATAAACACTATTTAATTTTTAAAAAGAAAGAAAATAGGAAGGTCTAGAATCAGACATTGTTGTTATGAACTCTGATTCCACCCCTCGTCAAATGTTATATCTCCCTGAGCCTCTGTCTCTTCTCCAGTAAAATGTTAAAAATAGCTTTGTCCATAATTTAATATTGTTGGGAGAATATCCATATAAAGAGCATAACAGAGATTAACACACATATGTGCCCAGTATGTATTAATTATCAGGAGTGGGTGGAAATTATTTTGGAACAAAAAATATGCAAATAATAAATCAGCATTAAAATGTATATCACTTTATTGTTTTCTAGTGAAAAAAATAGATAATTTTTCAATTTAATTAGATTAAATGCTCTCAAATTTCTTGCTCTTCATTCTGTTTCTCTCCAAGATGGTGACTGAGTATCTTAAAGTAGGGGAAGTTCCTAAGAAAACATGACAGACAAGGAAAAATGGATCAACAAACCCATAGACTATCTTCCAGATCATTTAAATTCTATTACAAAACCTGAATTGCAACTTCTCTCTTGAGATATACTTACATATCAAACTTAATTATTGACATCTGTACTGTAATATCTCATAAATATCTCCAAGCAACATAGACCAAAGAGAATTATTGATTTTTTTTCCCACACTCAAGCTCAGTCCTTATCCAGTCTTACTCATCTACTCTATCCTCACTACTCACTTCATTGCTTCTACCCTTAATTTAAGATTTGTCTTAGGTTTTTCTTTCTATGATACTCCACCATAGCAAGTTCAATTGGTTCTTGTGTAATATACTCCTGATCCACCCTTTTATCTTTATTTCCACTACTGCTACTAATGTATTCTAAGTCATCACTTTATCTCCTGCAATGGTATTATCCCCATATTCCATGCTTCCACACTTGCAACTCATCATTTATTCCAGCGTCTGTGATCTTTTAAAACATAAACATGTCATTACCATTCTTAAAGCCTCTGATTTCTTTCTATTTCATTTAGATTATACTCATATCAGTATAGAATTTGATGCAAAAACAAAATTTAATTAGATTTTCCTACTACTTTTCCAACCCAGGTAGTATACTTTTCCTATGATCAGACTGACAGACCTCTTGAATCCTTGAGTACAGTAAAGCAATTTACGTTTTAGACTTTTGACTTTGCTATTACTTTCATCTGGAATGCACAAAACCTTGACATTCAAATGTTCATGCTTTTCTAATCATACAGACACTGAATGATTCAGCTTAACTGTTACTACCTCCAAGAAGTCTTCCTTTGGTATGTAATTTAAAAAGCTCTTTCAGACATACATTATCATCTTACATATAACGTTTTTTTCTTATTTATGTATTAATTCCTCCATTGACTCATTTTCTATCTTTTCATCACTGCATAATTTAAGCTACTTGAGAAGATAAATACAATATCATATGAAACAATAGATTGCTGGTATACATGTGTTATTGAATAAAATTAATTCAGTGAATGAAGTCACTGGAAAAAATGAATTGACTGAATCAGTCTATCACTGTTTAAGGTATTATGTTCCCTGAATTGATAATCACTATGTTTAATCAGATTCCATCCATTTGTGCTGCTATACACTCCTAGATTTAGTATCTACTTGTTATTGCCTTTAATTCCCTAATCCAGACTTCTCTGCAGCCTTATCATGTCAACCCTTGAATTCCTTCAGCTTGAATCACACCTTTGTGATCATTATATATAGTCAATTTCTATCAATGCTCCTGTACCATATCTCCTTACCATATTATAAACTGACATACTTGAGGCTTCTCCCAAGAGGTTGACAGCATTTCCCAAATAGGGTGGGAATGTGTGCCACTGTATCAGTGTTCAGGACCATCCTCATACCTACCTAAACATTTCTAGAAAGTGTTCTCCTTATACTGTCTATCTAATAATTGCTAAGGAAGAAGAGGAGGAAAAAAATTAAGAATACTGGCATCTTATCTATTTAATCATTCTAATTTCTCCTTCCTTTCAAAAAATCTCATAATCAGAATGATAGAATATCTTCCAATGACAAAAAGTGCATCATTTCTGCTATAGAATAGCCTATATTCAAGGTGACTTAATATCACATATTAATATCTGTTTATGGCTTAATATCACATATTTTTATCCCCATATATTTCAGTGAGCTAGAAGTTATATCAAGAGAATTGATTTGATTCTGTTCTTGCTATTTGTTTTCTGAGTGCTGTTTTGTACTTTACATTTTTTTAACCAACATATTAGGAAGCAAGTAATGGAAGAGTTTTCCTCCTTTTCATGAGGCTAATATAGATGTGAACAATTAGGTTAAATATAATTAAATTTATTAGCCTAAGTCTTTCATTAAAAAGTTCACTATTAATGTCTTTCCTAATATTTTAGCATCCGTTGATGATCATAAATCACCTCTATCATTTCACTAGGTAAAAGTTTTGTTTGCTATATGCCAAAGATCAATCTACATTGACTTACTTTAAAAGAATTTTTAGGCGGGTTCCTAAGGACTGTTTATGCAGGCAAGCACTGCAAAGTTTAATTAATAGCCAAATTTCCAGCACTAACCTAATGGAATGGTATTATTTGTTAATGTAATGGAGTTGGAGTTACTTTTTAATGACCTTACACAATCAACTCTTCCCATTAGAGAGCAAGTCTTTACTGCACATTATTTTTATGCATCTATAATGTAGTTTGTGTTTTGAAAGCACTTCATATTTTGCCTTTCATTATGTAGCTATTGCTTTTTAATTCTGCTTTCATACAAGGTAAAGCATGAAACCAGATAAACTAACAAAGCAAGAAGTATCTCACACTTCAGTTGAGAGATACATAAAAATTCAAGTGAAACAAGATTAAAGAATAATGTCAATTGGCAATAATATACAAAGAAAAAATATGTTATGATGGGCAAGAGAAGCATTGGTAGAATAATCAGAGAAAGTCTCTCTGAGAGGTAAGGCACAACTGAGCTGAGATCATAACTGAGAAGTCGATCTTACAAAGTACTAGATGAGGGTGACAGGCAGAGAGAAAATTGAAAGAAGGAATAAATTTGCCTTCTTTGAAACCCTGAGAAAAAATCAGTGTGACTACAGCATATTAATGAGGGGTAAAGCTGTAGGAAATAAGATCACATAAGTAGGATAAGAAACACATATTTAGCTCCCACAGTTGAGGGCCTGTAAGTATGGTTGGGACATCATCTTATTTAGGTTGTTAAAAACTTACAATGTGCTATATACTGAGAGGATTTCAGAGAGTTGAAGAACAAGAGTAGACCTAGAGCGAACAAAGAAAACAATGCAAAGAAAAGAGTGCCCAAGTTTAGGTCATAGACAGTACATATAGAAGAAACGAGAACTACAAGGAACATTTTGGAAGTAAAACTGATAAGAATTTATGACGAATTGAATGGTACCAATGCTAAGGAAAAAAAAAATTACCAGGGAAAACTTTTGTGTAAGCAAGTGATGAATATTTATGTCATTAACCGTGATGGAGAGAACTGGAGAGAAACAGTTTCTTATAGTCCCAGTTGGATTTTGATTACTTTGATATTTCTATTAGACTGCAAACTGGAGCTCTCCATAGGCAGTTAGATATCTGGTTTTAAAGTCCTGGCTGAGTTCTGGAAAGGTTATAGCTCAGAGACAGGGAAAATAAAAAGCAACTGACAAGGTCCTAGTCCTAGATCACGTCAACATTTAGAAGTCAGTTTAAAGAAGTAAAAATGTTACTGAAAATGGTCTCTGCACCTCAGGGCCCAATCAGGAACAAGGAAAAAGAGTTTGGGTGGAAAAAGAAAAGAAAGTTTATTGCTTTGCCAGGAAAAGGAGGTCACAGCAACTCATATCTGATTGACTGTGAGCCTCCTGTGTGGAAGGAGTCAGTTATTCTAACACAGTATTATCTTCTGCGTTCTTGAAGACTGATTACCATCTAGACAGCAGTCACAAGTTAATTTTTATCTCAACAGTGCATCAGTGCAATTTTATGACTATTTCTCAACTTCTTTCATTTCCTCCTGGCACCACCAGCTTCATTATTTCTGTCTATTCTTCTAGTGAGTATTGGTTCTAGATTACATTAATTACAAGTAGTGAAGCATAAGATTCTGGTAGTTAACGTAATAGGCTCCATAAGTTTTTACATATATCATCGTATTTTTCCCCATATTAAAAATAGTAAAGGACCTAAGAAGGATCTGTCAAGTGACTGTTGGCTATGGCAATGTGGAAGTCATCTGTGACATTGACAAAGGGGTATTTCATTAGGAAAAGGCACATATATGAAAATGGCATAATTTCAAGTGAATGAGTGATTCTAAAGATGTAATGTAGGGATTAGAAAGCACTACATGGGAAAATTTTAATGTAAGAAGAAGCAGAGCACTGGATAATGGATGGGGAGAAATGGTCAAAGAGAAGTGACCACGTTTTTATGAAAATGTATTGTTCACTTTGTATATTGAAGGCCATAATCTGTTTGAATTGTAGAAATATATGTAGTGGAAAGATGGAAAACCGCCCTATTAAAATCTTTGAGAGTAAGAAACAATGACATTATCTATGTATATCTTTATCTATGTCTCTAGATATAGATATGTAAACATATATCTACATCTAGATAGATACATAGAGACTATCCATATCCATAGAAATCGATATATGTATATATATAGAGAGAATTTATCTAGAGAAACAAAAGTGAACAGAACAATTTTGGAAAGTGAGAAGTCACATCTGAAAACTGCAGACCCAGAAATACTGATAGTAAAATCAATTCCATTTCAAAAGCCTGAGAATGAGAGGAAACAATTGTGTAAATCCCATCCCAGGTGCAGAAGACCCTGACACTGGGCTGAGGTTTAAGCAATTGCAAATTGTTCTGCTTAAGCAGACAGGCAGAGAGGGAATAAATCCTCCTTTCCTTCCCTTTTTATTTTACTCAGTCACTCAAGGCATAAGATAAAGCCCACACACATTGAGAAGGCAATCTACTTTACTGACTATTTAGAATCAAGTACTAATCTCATTGAGAAGCGCCCTTGTAGATACACCAGAAAAATGTTTGATCTGGGCACCCCCATGGCCCAATCAATTTAGTCAGAAAAATTAACAGTCACATAAGGTTGGGTTTGCTTCTGCTCAGAGTAAGCAATTTTCCTCTATTAAAGAAGAGAAGAAAGAAAACCTAATACAGGTAAAAGTAGAATTTGAGTAAGTCATCTGATTTGTTATATTTTTATTATGATTCAAAGATTCTCTATAAAAAGTCAGGAAATGATATGGGACTCTTGATGAGGAAGTATGAAACATCTCTGTTGGGAGTAAGAATTTAACCGGGACATATAGAATAGATTTCAAGCTAATTTTAGTGCCTACTAAAATAGGAATATAATTTGGAAATAGGAAAATAGTTGAATTTAATAAGCTGTATTAATAAGAAAGGGTGTAAGAGAGGCAATGGCATTGAGGACATTTGCAAGGTCCTGGTCATATTTATGAAAACTATGGATATGACTGGGTAATAAATAGTGAAGAAGTTAGGTGGTGAATAACTGGAAGTTCTCAATGATGATAAGAAATTTTAGAGTTATTCTAAGTGAAATAGGTAAATCGACACTGGTAGTTTAAGAGTGTGCACTTGATATTGAAATTTTGAAAGAAAAATAGCAGAGAGTGAGGATAATAATACCTAACTTAAAAGATTGTTTGATTATCAGATGCAAAAATGTGCACATGCACGTGTATGTGTTCATATATAATATGTCTGTTACACTGGAGATGCTCAGCAACTTTTACTTTTGCATACTCTACAGTCCTGTTTTCAAACACATATTCATCAATTTGTTACATTGATTATAACATTGACTTCAAGGAGTTATCTTTACATCATCATAGACAAGACAGGTTTCTTTTTAAATAAGTTTAAAGATTCTCAGGTTAAGCAATCCTAAATGTATGGTTTTGATTTTAAGATATATAGATATAGATATAGATGTCTTCCCTGAAGGACCTCTTGGGGCCTTTATTTTGCTTATATGTTTTATCATGTATTATTATGTGTACCTTATATGTATTACCATTCTTAGTGGGAAGAAGGGCAGTTGTATTTTTTCTGAATATCTCGAATTCTTTGGTGAACAAAATTGTTATTTTTATTGCCAAGTGGTTGTCATTTTCTTAAAATGGTTAAAATATGGCTCATTTGTGCTTACTTTAAAAAAAAATCACCAAAGTTGCATAACTGGCAGATTACAGAGAACAATGGAACAATGCTGAATTAGAAAATAATGGCAGCTCCTAATGTGCTCCTGGACAAATATGGGAACAAGCCAGACAAAATGGAGGTAAAGAGGAGACAAAAGTCAAGGATATATTAAATCCCCACCCAGCACCATGGCTACTACAATTCAAATCAATAGGAACTTGGAATAGGTATGGTCTTCTTGTCCTGGAATACTCCGCCCCTTTTCCTGAGGTTTGCAGATGTCAGAGACATATAATCCTACTCCTCCCCTTCCTTACAAAAAGCAAAAAACTAGTACCTACATGGCAAAGGGTTGTTGAGGAATACTTGAGAAGGAACTCCCTCTTTTCAGTCAAATAATAAATTTCATTATCCTTTTCTACTTGTGGCCCTTGAACTTTATTGGCTGGATGGAAAGAAGGCCTAGGTGATAATGCTAACTAACACTTCTATGAAACTAAATTCTCAAGGATGGCACTTTGAGAAATGCTGAAATACAGCCTCAGGATTTTCAATCCTTAAGTTTATGTTGATGTAATTTGCTTAATAAATGGATCAAATGTAGGTGTTTAAAGTAAAATATTGGCATGATTTTTAGATCTGATCATTAAAAAGAAAAAAGTTCTGACTCGGCCTCAAGAAACTTGAAATCTGGTTACTATGTGCAGCTCTAAGTTATTCCACCTGCACCCAAGCCCAAATTCTTCAAGGGATACTTCTCACTCATTCATATGTTCTGATACTAGTACTCGCCATATGTGGTAGATCTTTTCCCTAACCCCAATGAAAAAGTTAGTCTGCCAGGAATTTCCCATGCTACTACAGAGGCTGTAGCTACGTCCTGTTATTGTGACTAAGGACAAACAAGCATCGCTTCCCTACTCTTCGGCTGCACATAACGGATAAGAGTTGCCAGTAGAAACCAAAGAGTTTCTAAGAGATGAATCTTTAGCTCAGAGTATAAAAGGAGCTCCTCTAAACCCTGCATTGCTCAACTTTGGGTAACAATACCCCTGAAGCAGCAATGATGTTTTTAATAAAGTGCTGTTTTCTGTACTTTTCCAGGGCCTGGCTGTTAGTTTTCTTGTTGTCTGGAGGCTCTGCCATAACACAGATAACATGTATCCAGCAACTATTTAAAAAAAATTACAAGTGCTTGGGTTACAGCTCAAAATAATTAAATGCTGCCAGCTCTCCTAGAGAGATCACATCTTTTGCAAACATCCTCATCCACAGCTTCAAAGTCAAGAAGTGACTTTATTAGTCTAGACAGAGAGATTTAAAAAAGGATTAATAAAGTCAATATACCATTTTTACCCACCAGTCTATAGTCTGACAACAGAGACTTTGAGCTCCAACCAAACTTAAAATCAGAATCTCTAAAGTCACCTAACTTTTGCAATGAACAGACCTGGAATAACAGATATGACTCCCACTTACTCAAACATTTTGATTGGCCCTATGTACATGCCCAGCTCAGCATTCAAAAGGAAGAAAATCACTAACAAGTTCTTGTAGCCTAATCCATCTTTTTTTTTTTCTTTCTGAAAAAGAAAAAAATGATTGTGAAACATTCTAGAAATGTCAGGGAAATAGGAGGATGAGGATGGATTGTGAACTTATAAAGTCAGTTTGAAACCTGCCCTCTTGTAAAATCATGCTCAGGAGGGATGATGGTGATGATAAGATTCTGACTTTTAATGATGCTTCAATCATACAGTGAAGATGAGGTATAACTGTAGGGGCCCAGACATTGGTAGGATAATCTACTCCTATTCCAGTTATTCTCAAAGTGAGCTCCCTGTCCATCAATCTCAGTATCATCTCTGAACATGTCAAAAATGTAAATTCTTGGCCTTCCACCACAGATCAATTGAATCATAAATCTGTAGGTGGGGCTAAGCAATCTGTTTTTTAACAAGCCCTCCAAGTGCTTCTCCTATACTCTCAAATTGGAGAACTATTGATCTATTCAAATCATTGCAGCAATTTGCATGGCGACATCATCTCTTCTCAGAAAATCGTCCCATAAAAAATCCTGTACCCTTTCATATGCCTTTCTCTACATGATGATAGCCTAATCCTCTGGTAGAAATTATAGAATACTAAAGAAAGGCAGTCAGAAAACAGGCACTGGCTTCCCTCAAGTTAAGTTATGCATGTGAACAGTGATGTGATGAGCAAGGGTCACTGATAAACAGATTTGCACACAGCTGCAGTGTCAGAAGTATCACATTCATTGGCAGAGAGCTGCACAAATAATTTCTAAATAAAATGGGCTACTAGTATTTAACTTATCCTTATGAAAAATGTTATTGACTGTGAAATGTTGCTGCCTAATAAAGGTATTTCATGAGTCCCTGCTTAGGAAGATTTATGTTTTCAGAATTCAGGTACACAAGATATTAGTTGTTTAGCTGCCATCGTAAATCCATTAGGAATAGGTTGAACAGCCACGAAAAAGAGAAACCTAAGACAAAATGACCAACTCAAGCAAAACATAATTAGGTTTAGACTCTGTAATGTTTATCCCACCATAAACATTCCCTACTATCAGCTTTGGCTGTGGCTCCCAGCTCCATCATCAGGTGGCTTCCCTCCTGCAGCTCAGTTTAGTCCAGAAGAGAGGACAGCCTAGCTTGTCCTGCCCAATCAGCAGCTGGCTGCTTATCTGATCAGAACAGCTCTGGGGGGCAGAGTTCCTCTCCCTGAGATAAGAAGGCCCCTACATTTTGGGAAACAAATTGGCTCTGGAAAAGTGATATGTGCAAAGCAAGATTACAAGGAAAATAGAAAGAGAAGTCAGTGTGGGACATGCTAGAGGAAAAGGGATAAAAATGGAAGGAGAAAAAGAAATGGTAAGGAAGGGTAATTAGGGAGGTAAAGGTGCAAGGGAAAGCAAAACTGTTATCACTTGAACTTAGATTCGAGAATATTTAAATATTTGCAAACCAAGTATCTCTCCTGATAATAAACCACAATGAAATGGAATGTTGATGCAATATATTCATACAATACCTACACTTGTTTGGACAGTTTCCTCACCCTATTCAATATATGTTCTCTTTGTATTGATTTCTATCAGTCTTCTAAAATTTCTTATAGTAAAAGTAGAACAAATCAGCCCTATGACTGAGGCTATTTTAACAACACCGCCCAATTTTGGAAGTTAATTTTCAAAACATATATTATAGGAAAAATGCTGTTATAGCTAAAAACTGATTTCATTCTCATAAGTAGCTGGAGTTGAATGAGTTGATCCACTATCTAAGTTTCAGTGAAGAATGAGGTGAGTCTCACATGTAGCTGTAGGGGGCCTTTCTCATTCACATTGTGATCCATTAAATGGATCCCAGTTCATTACATTCTTTGACTACAGAGATAACACTGCACTCAGAAGAGCTCATCAGGATTGAGCTGTGGGGAGGGAAATCGTATTTCTATTAAAGATTGTATCCAAATTTCCACTCATTTTTAAAAAGGTCAATAAACACATATCAAATGGTTTAAAGAGTATAATAATGTATACTATTTTAAATGAAAATTAATATTAATTATAATGGATATCCTCCAGTATCAAACCAGTATCAGGAAAATCTATCATTTATTCCAAAAAAAAAAAAATCTGCTTCATTAGACCCTTTATTTATTATATTTTACCTTTTGTTTAATCATAAATATTTAAATTATATAAGGGTAAAACTTACCATTGTGGTTTCTCTAAGAGACACATTTTTTCATGCTTTCTATTTAGTTAATATATATTAATTGCATTATTTTTCATTAATCACAAGTACTCTCTGTATGAAAGTATACCATCCTCATGACATAATCTTACAAAGGATGTCATATAACTTAAATAGAAATATATAGTATTCATAACATTAAATCTGAACGATGCAAACAGATACTGCGTGTCACCCATCTTAGCCTGCAAATACCCATGCAAAAGTTCAACTATTTGAATGCTATACCATACAAATAGTCATTGTAACCTATAAAAATCAAAGCAATTTTATTTTTTCTACCAATGGCAATTTGCTTCTCAACTACCGAGATAAAACATAATTTGTCTTTTGTGTAAAAGAATCACTAGATAAAGATATCTATTTAAAACCCTTGACCTGCAATTTAAAGATTAAGTAAACAGTTTGTGGTCAATACATTTTTTGATATCAAGATTCGCACCCCATAAAATATATAAAGCTCCAAAATTTCATATGGCTATTGTCAACTTAAAATATGTTTTCAATTCAATAAACCTGCAATACTGACATAATGTGTCACTAATATTAAGATTAAATAAATATATTGATTAAGTCTTTGAGTAGAGCATAAAAGATTTTATATATTAACATAAATGTTCTTTTCATTGTCTTTTATACTATAACTCATTAATTTATTCATTTGTTTATATATATTCAAAGTTCATATACATTGTCTGAGCACTAACAATGTCTTAAACACTGTAATTGACCTTGGGAAGGTATATGACAACTTAGAAACTCTGCTCAATTAATCTAATAACGAGACAGTCAATAGAATAATTATTTCAAGATAATATGATCATCAATATGATACAAAGTATGCTTCAAGTGTATTGAAATTAAATTTCAGACCTAGCCTTTTTTACAGGTAGATGAAAAAATGTGGTGAAGAAGCAACCAGAAAGGTTTGAAAGTACATCACACTGCTTGCCAAAGCATGGAGGTTTGAAACCAAGTATCTTGAAACATTGAAAGAAATAATTCAAATTGTTTTTAAGAAATATTTTTCTGAATTCTAAAATGTGTATGAAGCTATAAAAGACTCCAAATAGCTAATGAAATCTTGAGAAAGAGGAGAAAAGCTGGAAGAATCACAGCTCTGATTGCATACTATATTTCAAAGTTATTGTGCTCAAATCAGCAAATTACTGACAAAAACAGACATATAGATCAGTGGAACAGAATAGAGTCCAGAATAAGCATATACATATCTGGTGAAGGGATCTCAACAAGGAAATTTCATAAAGGAAAGGTATCCATGAATTAATTCTGAATTAATGTGTCCATGGGGGAAGGAGAGTCCAGATCGTCTTACTTTTCTATCTTGCTGTTGTTTCTGAAGCACATAGAATTTTGAGTGAGAATAAATCTATTTGATTCTCTTTTATCTCTATTTGATTCTCTTCTATCTTCTAGTTTTCATGCTCCAAAGATTTATTTTAACTCCTTGAGTTAAAGTTATTTTTGCCAGATGCAAAAATTAGTACAGTACTAGATGCCCTTTGGAAGACTCCAAAACAAGCAGGAAAATAACTATGTACAATACTGGGAAGGGCCTGGTCTTAATTTTCAAGGGACACAGGCAAAAGTGAAGAGAAATATAAGAAATGCCAAAGCTTCCAAGAGAGTAAAACCAAATGAATTCATCGCATTTACATATGGCTGTGTAGATTAGCTAAGAATTTTTCCAAATTGAGTTTTATAAATGAAGATATTACGTAGGGAAAGAGCTTTATGGGATTTGGTTGAATTTATACCAGTTCTCTGAGGCAATTTTTAAATCATATGTGTATATATACATTTGTATTTAGATTTAAACTATACGACCATTTAATTTGCAAAGTTTTATTCTATCAACTACACAAATCAAGTTCTCTAACTGGTTCATACATTACAATGGTATCTAATTCTACACATTCCTCTAAAGTCATATTTTTCAGCCACCTTTTGTGTGATAATACAACATCGAATAGATTGTGGTTATTTCCCCCAAATTGAGTTGTATATTTCATCCTTAGTATTCTGATAATAATAATAAACCAAATCTCCATTACTATATTTTCCACATCATTTATAAATATGGTCCCAAGTTTTTCTAAATTCTCTGCAAGAATGCATTTGCCTTTTCTTTGCCTGCCAAATGTTTGCAAAATTGCATGCCTAATTGATCTTTGTGAAGTAATCAGTTTATTGAAAATAAAGGTGACATACTTTTACTATGCTTTAAAAATCTTGAAACTAATATCTACTATAAAAAAATGGAAACATACCCCAAAAATTGAAATAATGTTCAAATCACATAACTCATAAGAGGCTTGTAGCCACATATGTAAAGAGCACATGCAACACCATCAGACAAATAACCCAATTAAAACTTGTCTAAGAATCTGAGTAGACTTTTCTCTAGAAAAGATATACAAATGATCCAGCAATTTCATTTTTATTTTATACCTAAAGGAATTCAAAACATATACTCACACCAAAACTTGTATATAGATATTGATATAATCATTATTTCAAATAGCCAAAAAGTGGGAAAATTGTGTATCAATGGATAAGTGGTAAAAAGTAGGGAAATAGGAAATGTTGGTCAAATGATACTTTCAGTTATAAGATGAATGAATTTAGACATCTATTGCATGGTGTGATGATTTTAATGAATAATTTTGTAACTTATACTTGAAATTTGCTATGGGTGTTTATCTAAAATGCTATACCATAATAACAACAAAATTATGCATATTTATTATGTGAGATGAAATCTGTATTAAATAAATATAGTACAGTAAAGCTTTTATAATATATATGTGTACCAAATCATTGCAGTATATACCATAAACTTACATAGTGTTTAATTTTCATTATATCTCTAAAGACTGGAAAAGAAAATCTTAAAAATATTCTTAGAAATGGGAAGTGGTCACTAATGGATATGAGGTTTCTTTGAGGGGTGGTGCAAGCAATAGAAAATCCAAATTTCATTTTGATAATGGCTGGGCAAGTCAATGAGTATTTAAAACTGCATGGATAGTTTATTTTAAATGGTTGAATTGCATGCTTTGTGAGTTATGTCTCTATAAAACTTAAAAAAAAAAAAAAGAAGAAGAAGAAGAACTCAAGCATCAGGACCTGACCAAAAAAATAGCTAGTGTATTTCCTCAAATACTTACAGATTAGTTATTCTCTGCCTTTTGGGAACATTCATGGGAAGCTAATTGTGATCATAAGACCACTCGATAGACACTGAGAATTAAGAGTGTTGGTAATCTAAGCTACTTCTGGCACTTATCATTAATTAAGGAAATAGACCAGCCTGCCAGATACCCAGAATGAAGCTTAATTCTCCTTTCTCATTTTCTGTCTTTTGTACTGTTACAGATATTTCCGAACAAATTAGAAGCCATTTTAGTTAATGCACTTGCTAATACCATGCAGACCAGAGTTTAAAGTAACCCCCTAAAGCCAGACTTACCCTGAGGCTATTCACTAATTTGTTAATTAGAAGCCCCTTAGCCACCCATTTATCAGGATGTTACATGATATTGGACTTTGAAGGGATAATCACCTTTTCCCTGTTGACTCCAGTCCAGTGCCCCTACTGATACACAGTACTGCCTCTTGGAAGATAATTTTGAGGATCTTTTAAGAGATACAGCTAAGAAATGGTGCATATTTTGTTCCTCTGAGATGGCCTTGATACTTTCCTGCTTCTCCAGGTGCTTCCCACCACCTTCACATTCTTTGCCTGCTTGATTCATCCAGCTCATCCAAATGTTTACTGTGCCATTCGCTCTCACCAACAAGAGCAAACTGCTTCCTTTAACACTGAATGGATAGGACAGGCATATTTCATACATGTGAGAGACAATTTTTTCTTTTCTTCTTTTGAGCCTCTTGTTAGATTTCAACCTCAAACAAGAAATATTTTTAAACTGACCTTGTTTTTCTAAAACTTGACCTAGTGAGTGTAATCAGGCACCAGGAAATTCTGTTTTCTGCACATAGTGTGACATGAAAATGGAGAGATTAGAAATACCCTGGCTAAAAAACCCTGCAGTGAGATATAAAACTATCTGTATTTGCTTTCTAATAGTTGGTAAAGGCACTGCCATATTTTAAATAAATTGCCTGCAGCTATAGTCCATAATTCAAGGAAAATCTAATTGACAAAAGAAAATAGATTCTCCTCTATGGAAACCACAGGTTTTGTTTTTTTCCCCTCAAGGTACTTGCCTGCAGGAGGTGATGGTAACTGTTCTCCATTATTCTCTATAATGGTTTTAAGATTCTACAGACTATTGTTATAAATTAAAACACATTTCTAGAGAATATGCTAGGTAGTTGCCTGCCTCTGTTATCTCATTTGTATCCTTTGGCTTTAATAAAAATTTCTTATAAAGACCAGTTTTCATTTTTCTTGAAAATGTTCCTTAAAAAGTATTCAGAGTGAGGTGATTTTAAATGGACTGAAAATTCAGCAAAGGCTGGAATGGGAAGTCTTCATAAATATACCATGTGAGGCAGAAGTTAAGTGCTCCAACTCTATGAGCAGAGATTTGAGTCTCTGAAATCTCATGAATGTTAAAAAAGTAGGTCTATAGGAAAATTCAACACCTGATGAAAGACCAGGCTGCTTAGCAGGAGGAGAATCAAGTCTTGTGTGCTATTAGCTTTAGTTTCAAGGTTAGGGGAGACTCATAAGGTAAAAGGACAATTTCAAATAACAGGGTTCCAATAGATGGGGAAATCCAAAGGCTTTAGCCCAACTGATCTGATGATACTGGGAATTCAAAGTCTTAGAGGAGACTGCTATAAGGAATGCTAAAATTCAGGAACAGAAATAAACTTCCAGGGTAGATACTTCGAAATGACCTTTGATTTCAGAGTTTTTCATTTTTTTTTTTTAACCATAGCTAATGAGACATCAAGTTCTTTCATTTAGAATTTCTTAAAACCAACTCTGTGTGTTGCACTGCCTTCGGCATTCCTCTCAGTTATTACAGAAGTCTGATTACAGGATGTATCTCCTGCTTTAACATCCTCTAATCTGTTGTCTACACTGGTGGACAAGTGATCTTTTACCCTCAGGAAGTCCTTGTCTTACATCCATCAATGACTTCCTTTTGTCTTTAAAAAGAAGTGTTACACTCTTTGCATGGCTTTCAGGATCTGTCTGTTTCATTCTGATGAAACACTTACACCTTCTTTTCCCCAACCATTTTTAAGTGTGCTGGTATTTTCCAGAGGAGCCATGGTGTGGATTTTTTTCCCCATCTAGTATTTCTTGTGCAGCCATTTTTCTATCAAATCTACAATACCATCTTATATCTAATGTTTATCAGTCTGTCTTCCTCACTATTCTATGTGGTTCATCAGCTGTTTTCACTTACTATTTTCCATACTTAACACAGTGGTCATAAGTAGGTTTCCACTAGCAATCCAACTTCCAGGCGGTATCTTTCTAGCATAGTGTGTTGAGATGATCATACCAGCAAGTGTCGTGATAGATAATGATGTCTGTTTTGGACACTCATTGTAGGAATGTCAACTTGAATATTTATTCTTTCTCTAGAACATAATATATTCTTAGAGATCTTGGTGAATTTTTTAATGAAAACACAGGCATTAAGAAAAACAGTAAAATCATATGAGACAAAAAGCAAAACTGAATTAATATTGACCCAGGAACATTAAACTTCTTCATACACATAGACATTGCAGTTTGAAGGCTGGATCAATATATTTTGATTATACAGCTATAGGCCTTAAGGATAGAGTACAAAGAATCTTCTAATGTGCTGACTCCAGATTTTTTTTAAAAGTTATCATAGCTAGCCAATGACATACAATAAAATGGAAGATTTTCAAATGGAATAATAACATTCTGTGTGTATTTACTGAAAAAAATCCAATTTTTAGAATAATCATTGTTATAATTTTCTGTGTCTTAAGCTTACAATAAGCTTAACAGAATCTTCTAAATGGGAATGCTTTTGAAGAAGGCAATGTTTGCCCTTCAGTAATTAAATATGCTTTGAATAAGATGCCAGCTTTACTCAACTTATTCTCACAGATATGATTTTCTTTGAAAAGGTGTTTTGTTCTTTCGAAGAAGGTTTAATGCTAACCCTCAAGCATAAGATTACATCTTTCAACATTTTTTGATCTAATTGGAAAATTTATATCTTTTTATTTCTTTTTTTAAAGGAAAGATACAGGTGGAAATGAAGGCGAGAAGACAGGCAAGAAGACAAGAGGAGGAAGAACCATTTTGTTTCATTTGTTCCCCGAGAACTGGGACTTGACCTCAAGGGTATGTGGTTTGGGTCCTTCAGAGACAATTGACCTAGCTGGTGCTCCACCAGAGTGTGCCTGCAAAATATCTATCTTATGGTAATGGTTGTGATTAGCAAAATATTCAAAAGAGATACATATGCATTTGTTTGCTTAGTAAGATTCTGTAGATTCAGCCTCCTCTTATTTTCTTTTAAATTTGTGTTTTCAGAGTAACAGTCGCTTACTAAGCAATCTAAAAATGCAATCCACTATGGAAACTAAGTTTTCTCTATGCATATGTAATTTCAAGAACTTGTAACTGATTTGACTGACTTTTTTGCTCTCAAATCGACTTTAATTATGCCACTTTAGTTTATCTTGCTAAATGATAAGAATATTAAAAGCTGAGAAAGGAACTTGAAAGACTATACCATCCATCTTGGAGAGTTTGGAGAGGCATGGAAACTTGGCTCAAGCTAATTTAATTCAGTAAGCACCTACTGTGATAGGCATACAGTTACACACAAAGAGAATAAGCTTGTTATTTTGTCCGTACTTAGTTATAGGATTTAGAAGAAAGCACTTTACATTTGTGGACTCTTTTTCTGCTTTATTGAAAAATGAAGCTGTTGGGATGTGATGACCAACTTTTAATGATTCTTGTTATTAAATTCTTAGGATTTCATAAGTCACTTGTCTGACTAATATATAACACCTTTTCCTTATGACTATTACTCATCAATATTTTTTGATTCATTGTTATTGAGTCACGGACTTTTCCAGAAGTCCTGGTTTATGTTTAAAAATAAAAGCATAACATATACCTAAGGTCATTTAAAAATGTATGCTACCAAGTTTGTAAAGTCATTATTTCAGTTTAAAAAAAAATTTCCAGTTTAAAGAAAAATTCAAGGTACAGCCAGATATAGTAATAAAAGTTCAGATGAACACAAATATAAAGTAAACAGCTTGGATTTTCTAAGAATTTCTGCTGATGCAATAGAGTAGTTATTTGTCTTTCTTGTGTGGGAAGGCTGCTTCTCAGAATCTTAACCTTTTTCTTCTGTTTGAGAATGGAGGCAGAGACCACTCAAACAGATGAATTAGAAAATGTTTGATGCTAACTTTCCCAGTCTTCCTTAAAGTTGGTATAAGATTGACCTCCCCAGAAATGTTCAGTTAAGCTTTTTGCAAAGATGTTCAGAACAGACTTTTTCGATTATGGGTCACTTGGCATGTAGAACTAAGGTCAATCAACCATTACCCTAAAGAATAAATATTATCGAGACTGCAGATATTCTCTGAAATAACTTCTTGTGTGTGCGTGTGTGTGTGTGTGTGTGTGTGTGTGTTTTAATCAGAAAAAAACTATTTTAAGACACTGCAAACATCTCGTGGCAGAATTTTGTCCTACAGAATCATCCTCTCCTCATGTGAGACTCCCTCTTCTCTCCTTTATACCCTGAGCCCCCATTCCATTCCATTGCTCAGGATATAAAATCTCAGTTGGTCCCTTTCAGTGTAGAATCCATAGCTAGGTACATTTTCCACATGCAGATCATTGCATTTGGTCTTTCTCCTACTAATCTGTTTAATGTTAATTTATTTGCTCAATCAGCCCAAGAAGAGGTCAGAGTTGGGGGATTTTTCCCTGTACCCTATCATTATCCAGAAACTGGTAGAAAATTAATGTGGAGGCCAACAATGGCTATTTTAGGGGTGGCACACTTTTAGGGGATGCAGCATATGGATGATAACTCTGTGTGCGGTGCAGAAGATAGCCAATCCCTAGCTGTGCAAGTCAGTACTCCATGTGCAAAACAATAGGACCCTCACTGAATTCATGGTGTCAGCATGAAATTCAAGCAAGGTCTTGTGCCAGGCAGTGAATGAATATCATTAGGACACAACAGATTGAAAGTAAAAGGAAGGCTTTTATTTGTAACAGAGAAAACAGAGAGAGAAAGCAAAAACTATACTTCTCAAGGCAGCAGAAGCAGTTGGGTTCAGGTGAGAACTGATACCTGTTCTACCTGTTCTACTAAGGTTGTACATATTGTTTAGGGGTCTTTTTCCTGTGCTGCCTTTATCTGCTCTATGGACTCTCTGGGTGGAAATTTCCAGGGGGAAAAACGTTGCCTTTTTGAAGAACGGGTGTCTCCTCAAGTGTGCATGCTCACTACCCATAATTCAGCCTGTTACAATGAGCTTAATGTATAGGTCCAAATACCATTTTATGTTAAGGTAGAGACAGTGAGGTAGAGATCAGTTACAGGTAACTGTGGAAGTAAGTGCTTGTACTCTCAGCTGTCAGCCGGATTGAGCTGGCTAAGCCAAATTGCCTTGTAGGCTTCTAGCTGCTGCAAAAATGAATATGCTGCTTTTCTTTTGGTTAGCATCTTATCTAGCCATGTTAAGACCTAGTCTGTGTTAGAAATGTATCTGTTTGGTGACCCTTTCAAGGCCTTGTCTATGTCTGACATTTCATCTGACATTTTCGGAACGTTGACTGTTAAGGTACCTTTCCTGTTCTACCCTCCCTCAAACTAACCTACCTAAAAATGGTATTTGACTGTGAATGTTACTCTGTCTGCCTTATTAATGACAATTTTCCATTTCTTTCATCTTCCCAGTGAGACTAGGAATATGCTATCCATAAATGTATTCTGCAAATTTAATGCGTTGAACCCAGTTTATGAGGCATGCCGCTCATAATCTGGACCGGTCCAAATACATAGCATCACAGACAGTTGTGTAAATGCTTTAAACTTTATTTTTTATAATTATTTAGAATATTTACAGGTTTTAAACATGACTCGAAACAAATTGATCCCAGAAGGTATCGATTTTGAAGTACGTTTTTATTGAATGTCTGTTCAGAATGCTGAGCTGCCTGCTGCTTTCTTAATGTGTGACCTGAAGCAGGGTCACTCACTTTTCAGTTCTCTCAGCTACAGAATGGGACAGTGGTTAAACTTACCTCAAAAGATTAACTTTAGAGTTAAGTTTTAAAAAGATACTCATAAAATATTGAACACAGTGTTAGTGTTTGTTTCTAGTAAAAATCATGCATTTCTATTTTTAATAAGTACATTTGAATTCATGTTATTTAACATTATATTTTGGGGAATGAATTTGACATTTAACTTTTGTGTCTATTTCATTCTAATAACGTGGACATTTTTGTTTCATTTCTTAGTCTCGGTTATGCCAATGTGCAAAGTTTTTAAAAAAGGCTTAATGATCATATTGAATTGTTTCGTATGTGTGAAATATCCCAGGAAAATTATTTAAACATATTTAAAGTTACCTATTTTGTGTGACATTTTGGGAACACTGCATTGAGTCTTTCTAAAACTTGATTATATGAAAATGAGACTCAACCTCAGAGAGTCTAAACAGTTGCCTGGAGCAACACAGGAGTACCTGGATTTGAACACAAGTCCACGATTCCAAATATTATTTCCACTTCCTAATTCATGCATGAGATATATGGTAAGTACTGCAAACACCTAAATTTCTGTCCTATTTTCCCTTTAACTTAAGCAAATACATTTATTTGAAAGAAGGAAGAGGAGGAGAAGGAGGAGTAGAAGAAGAGCTGACAACAAAAAAGAAAACAATTATAAATAAAATATTTTAATAAGGGAAGAGAGAGACTGAAAATTATTGGTTTCTTTTATTCTCTCTTCCCAATGATTAGACATTCAAGGTTACTTACTAGAGTGTCAGAAGCACTTTTCCATTCTTAAAAGATTGCAGTTCATATCCCTTTTCTTTCATTCTTGCGGTGTGATGTCTCTGGTTTCCATGTACTTATCTGTACAGTAATTCCCCTTACCTGAGAAGGGTATATTCTCAGAATTTCAGTAAATTCCTGAAACCTCAGAAAGTAAATAAAATGTGTGTATATATATATATATATATATATATATATACGTATATATAGAGACACATACATACATATATAGACACTCTATAAAATAACTGTATTTTAATATATTTTATTTTTCTTATAACTATATTCCTGTGATAGTTTAATTTATAAATTAGGCACACTAAGAGATTAACAATAATAACAAATAGAGCAATTATGACAGCATACTATAATACAATTTGTGAGTATGCCTGATCTCTCTCTCTATATATATCGCTCTCAAAAACATCTTATTGTACATAAAATTTCACACTTGAGGTTGACCTTCAGTTGTGAAAACATTAAAGAGTAGAAACCACAGATAAAAGAGGACTATACCATATGATAACTACTCAAGTTTTTTAAGGAATGAGTGAAATAAACATCAAATGTCCCTAGATTTATAAGCCTATTAATTTCTTTTATCAGAGCAAAATAATGCAGAGTTAGAACCCTCAACCCAACTAAAATGTATCTAATTCAGTCAGACTTGGGCCATCAATGGAAACTGTGAGCACTAACAATAGTAAATAAATCCTCAGGCTAGGTTTCTGAAGCGCTCATGAAATTGGATCAAAGTTCTGTATGTTGTCAATGCAGCAGAAATATAGAATCATGACTAGACATTCTGGCATCATTGCTAACATGACATTAAGACAACAGTTAGCAGGATAAAGTCACCTAATTTATGTCCTTGTTTCAATTATCCAGACACATTTACATGTATTTGTGTAAAATGACATTTTTTTTCTGCAATTTTTTTTTTTTTTTATAAAGTGATTACTCAGTTTGTCTACTTTACTTATTTTAGGACCGCAGGAAAAAGACCATTTTGTGATTGTTGTCTGCTTATAATGATATATGTGCATTATTTTCTCTAGACAAGGTTTAGAAATATATTCTGTGTAAGTAAATTAAAAGGAATTAATTTAAAACATCTGATATCTGATACAGGAGACAAAAGAAAGCAAAAAACTGAAAGTTGTCACTTTCCAGCCAAGCAGGAGTAATGGAACATTTTGCAGTCAGAAGCAAGACCAGATGCTGTTCAAACCCTCTCCTGTTTACCAAACTCAAGAACTCCATCCCCACCCCTCTGCACTTGCCTAACATTCCAGTCCATTGACTCCCTACCCTTAAATCAACATCTCAACCAGATGGCCTTTTCAGAATTCCACCTCTAACTCCCTCTGTGCTAGTCAGTGACTACCCCCTTAAAAGTCTCTCTCTCATAGTTTCCCTCAGATTGCGCTTCTCTGTCTCTTTTCAGAAAGGAGCTTTCCTAGCCTGCACAAAGGACAATAAAGTCTTGCTCAGAGTCTGTCTGGCTCTGTTGTCTCTGACTCTTATTGCCAAACCAGCTTGCAATATCCTTATTTTTCACTGAGCCACTTAGTTTCATCTTTGATTTATCTTCCCCCAAATCAAACAAGCATTCAGTTCTCCTGGATTTCTCATCCTAAATATCTTTCAAATTCCCCCCCTCTATCTTCTACATACAGTTTTATTTCAAGATTTTATCATTTCTTGCAACTACAGCTTCCTGTAGGCGCCCCTGCAGTCAACATAGGTTCTCAAGTTCGCCTCCATACAATATATGGAATGATTGATCTCTATGCAAATATGGCCATGAGAACTGTATTAAAACCTATAAGTAGCTTCACATAGCCCTGAGGCTAAAGCTAAATTCTTGAGCAGGACAAAAGCAAGTCACCAAAATCCAACCTTACTTCATGCCACTCATATTTTATCCTCAGGCAACAGAAAACCACCTGCAAGTCTATAAACATGTCATACTAATTCTTACTCTCTTTTCTTTGTTCATGTTATTTTCTAACTTGCTTGATCTTTGGTCTAGTTAATCCTTGTCACCCTGTAAAATTTAACTTTGGTGTTACTTCCTTCAAGTTTTCCTTACCTATCTCTTGCCACCATGTTTATTCTGTCTTTTCCATAATATACTGAGGCTATGTCTGTCACTACCATTTCCTCAATTAGCAAACAAAAATTAATTTGTCAGTGAACTCACCAAAACTCTTCTGAGAACTCTGTTAGAGGAAAGTATGCTTGTTAGGCATTCTTGATCTCAGTATCTAGTTCAATGTCTGGTTTGATGCCTGAGGTACTAAATAAATTATGTTTTTTCTTTTTTTAATGAATATACTCATAGCATAATATGTGAGAAAATTTATTTTCTGGTGGATTATAAATGCCTTTCTGAAACTTCTCACATTTATCACACATTCATACTTTGTTTCAAGTCCGTAACAGTCACCGAAGACTTAATAGTGTTCTATATAAACACGGATTGCCCCCTTGAGAGATAGCCTCACAATGAACTTACTTAGAGGTGATTTAGATGGAATTTTAATAGTAAGTACTTTCAACTTGGGGGAATTGTACAATGAACTAATTTAAGCCTTGTTTAAATACATCCCCCACCAAATTCTGGCAAGGGCAATATGATCTTGCTAACGGCAAAAAACTAATGTCTGAAACTGTGTTGTCTCAGACATTAGGAAAAAAGTATCCTTTCTCAGACAAAGTGAGTAATGAATAAGAGACTGATAACCACTTGTTTAAAGGAGAGGGAATAAAATTCAAGAGGCTATTCAAAAAGCACAGACTTAATACAAAGACACATGGTCTATTCTCAGATAAATACTTGCATTACAAAGAAAGAAAGAATAACCGTTTTTTTCTTCTGAGTTCAAGTCTCTCCTGCAATGGCTGAACTCTTATTCATTAGATGACTAATGATGAAAGTTCAGTTTTTAATAATAGTGTATGGGGGCCAAAGGAAGACCCTCACATATGTAAGGACTTTGTGTAGCATTTTGTGCTAGAGGACTTGCAAAAAAAAAAAAAAAAAAAAAAATCAAAGCAAGTTATTCAAGTAGGAAGAGTATTCAGAAAATAGCATTATTTTTACCAGTCCTAGGAGAAGTTCCTCTTTTCGAGGTTCCATCTATTCAACAAATCATTATTGAGAGAATCATATGTGAAAAGTACTTGGGGAGAAGGGGGAGGAACAGGAAGATTAAAAAATAATAGAGCAAAGGAGTACTTAATAGATGCTAATCATGGTATGAAGTGCTTTATGTGAACTAACTCGTTAATGATCCACATACTTTAATAGACAAATAGTATTAGCCCCAAATACTTATTAGAAACTGAAACACAGAGACCTTAATTAACTCGTCCCATTTTCATATAGCTTTTACTCTGACCACAGTATTTGAACTGTCACAAAAATCCTAGAACAGTAGGAAACATCACCTCACAGTGCCATTCATGAGGATAAAAGTATTACAGGCATGACTTAATGAGTGATATTTATATGCTTGTCTCCATCTACATATTATCCCTAACAAGAAAGTGCTTGGTATACAAGAGGCACTCAGTAAATATTTGTTATTTGAAGTAGTTGAATGAAGATAGAATTTTTAATAGTTCAAGACAAAGAATGAAAAGAGAAGAGAACTAATATTTACTGGTTGAACTTCTATGAGATAGACTTAAGTCACTATCAACTACTAGTTTAGTAGGGGATTACAAGCAAAAATTCTACATTAGATTGGTTGACTTCAAATCTTAGTTCTCCTACCCTCTAAATGTGTGGGCTTGGGGATACTTTTTTCTTTACCTTACTGTTCCATCTATAAAATGTATATACTAGTGATAACTGCTTAACAGATAAGCATAAGGATTCAATGAGTGAATAACGTTAAGTGCATATTCGACTAGTACTGTTGCAGAGTTAGCTGTGACTACTAATCATCCTTAATCATTACTATATTCAGGATCAATTTTAGTGACTGGAAAATAACTCAGATTAACTTCAGCTCTATGCTCTGTAAAAATGTTAAAGGAATGCAAAAATTAGGGAGTGGGGGAAGGATTATGAGAAACCATCAGGAGAATAAAGAAGAGGTATAAATGTAGAAATAGAAGACAAAACAAAGTGTATGGGAGAAGAATGCTCTGGATGTCAACAGACAGATATTATTTTGAGGTAGTAAGATTTACTTGAGAGATATTCAGCCCAGTAGTTAATCATTTTAATCTCTTCCTAATCTATGTATCTACTTAAGGAAAAGATAGAAAATTTCAAAATGTGAAACTTGACTTATATAATGCCAGTTTTTCATATGATAAAATGTCATTTCCATTGGTCATTAGAATATGTGTTTTTATCAAAATTGAGTAATATCGATTTCCCTTGACATCAATACAAGTCTTCACTCCCAACTTCACTGTGTTTGTCTTAAATTTATTTAAAAACAGTAGGTGCTTAAAACCACATTATCAACAGATATCTTATAGAGAGAATGAAAAACAGGTAGGTCTCTGTGAGCTCATGCCTTCTAGTGACATTTTGCTGGCAAATCTTCAACAGAGCTGCGAAGTCATCAGTGGTCACTCATAATGAATGGCCCTTTCATTCTCAGCAATGCTCCCTTGGGAGCAGGACTCAATGCACAATAGGACAGGGCAGCCCTGACTTCGATGTTATGTCGATGTTATGTGTATATCCTAAAGAAAGGCAAGTCAAAATGATGACTCACTTGGCATTTATTCTTAACCATTTTTTTTTTATTTTAAAATATCAATTTTTATACAAAGCACCTTTGTTTAATGTTCTATTGTTTTTGTCTGTTTAGAGTTGTGGAATGGAGATGCTCTGGGCATCCATAATTGATTCTGTGAATAAAAACAGTCCCAGCCCTTAGCAAACATATTTATTCTTTATTGTAAAATAAAATATTCTTTCATCCACTCTCCAAACAAAGTTTACATCATACCTGAATCAGAGAAAAAGGGATAGATTAAATAATAATCTTGTGCTCAATTTCGGGATGTTAGTCTCTCAGTGCTGACCTTTATATGTTAGCCTGTTTATGAAAACAAATCGTGGGGAATGAAGTCAGAAAATGAGGCTGCTAGCAAAGGAGGATGAAATTTCAGACTTAAGCAAAAGGCTCTGATAAAATCAGCTTGCTGAATAGATAAATTTAGTCAGTAAGACAGTGAACTGGAAAATTAAATTAGGATATTTAATATAAAAATCTAAGATTTAGTAGAAAATGCTTAAAAAGAAAACTCACTGAGCTAGTAGAGTGATTTGTTGTAGAGGGTAATTCAGTTGAACCCAGTGAAGATATTTTTGTCCCCCTAGTTTGAAAGAATATAGAAGAAAGCTACAAGACCAAACAAAACTTCCACAATTCTCAACTAAGAAAACTTGGGAGATAAACTGTCTATAAGAATAAATAGAAAGAAGTCAGTTTTCTGCTTTTTATCCAAAGTGGAGACAGAGAGAGATGTCAAGACAATGTATGCATTTAAATGCAAATTATTGAATTATTTTAATAATTTGCATACACCAGAATAAGATAAAACAAATAATATATATATTTCCAGATATTCACCTGATATATTCTAAAAAAAATTTTTAATGTAGGAAGTGAGATTATTAAACTGGAAGTTGGAAATGGGTGAAAAGTATAGGAAAAAGAAAAATTTGTATGTGATATCAAACACAAATAAAACTTAAGCAATTTTCTTTAGATAAATTCACTACTACATTTTGTTATGTAAATGAAAAATACCTTCTCTGATTTTTTTTTTTTTTTTTTTTACATTTAGTTGTTTATACTGACTGTTTACCCCGGACCCAGAACTCAAACCCAGGGGTACGTGATCTGCATCCTTCAGAGGTCTTTGACCATTTCTCCACCAGGCTGTGCCGCCTTTTCTGATTTTAGAATTTCTTGGTGAATCATGTTGTCAAAGTGGGAAAGCTTGCATTTTTGTATGGTCTTAGCAACAGAAACTAGACAGAGCAATAAATTGAATGTACACTGCCTCTAGGAAGAGACAGGAATGATCTGTAGAAACATGTCAGAGTCAGAGATATATCTATGGATCCTGAGATTTCAAGACCAGATGAGGAAAGAAAAGAGACTATGAGACCGCTACATAAAAAGCCTGTCATTGCCAAAAATAAGGGCAATAGTAGAGGACGAAAAGATGGAAAAAATTCAGAAATAAAGTGAGAAATGTAAGTATGTGTATAAGAGAACTTCAAAGGATTAAATCAGCAAGTGATTCTGATACTCTTATCCATGGATGAACTTACCAGTTCCATGAATTTTCTTAAACAAGTGTGGCTATAGGTACTGAAGGATCAAAGATTCAAGTAAATGCAACCATGAATGACAACCAGGAAAATACTTCCCAATGCAGGATATCACAGGAAATGTTAAATTGTGTAGACAAAGCACTTATTCATCCTCCCATTCATTCAGCAAAGACAGTGTGTGCAAGACAATAAGCATAGTGCAAGTCATGTATTAGTTCTCAGTGGACGATAATGAACATGATTCTTTTTCTTTGTTATCAGTATCACATTAATATTTGAAATACTGTTATTCTTTTTGCTAAATTTTAAATTCTAACACCAGACAATCAATTCTTGATTCCAGAGTTGGGTCTCAGATCAGGTCATACCAAGTGTGCTAAGCATCTTGACTAACGTGAATTTAAAAACATGATGAACGAATGATACTTTCAGCTCTCCTTTCTCTTAAAAGCAGAAATTTTATCTGACCATCCTCCTCTGTTTTCCCCCTAAAAGGAGGAAAGAAATCTTTATATGAATGAGAATTTCCCTATAGACAAAGACAGAGAAATTCCATTATCATCAGAGACAAAGTTGAGAAACTCTATAAACAAGTTCTGCTTAGCTCACTAAATTAGTTGTCCAAACCAACATTCAAGAATTTCTTTGTCTTGTCTTTTCTTCACATATTTATTTCATCTTTCACTAAAAGCCATATAAACTGACTGCTTTGGTCATTTCACTGACTCCCCTATTCAATATGTCACCTCCAGGCACATGAAATTAAATTTGTTTTTCTCTTGCTATAATCTCGTGTCAATTATTTTTCAACTATAAACCCTAGAAGGGAAAAGAAAGATAAGATTCCTCTGCAATAGAAGAGATTATGATTTTGTTATTTATTTTTATTTCTTTAGCACCTAGCATTGTATCCACCCCCAAATATTACACTTAGAGGATTTATTTTCAGCTGAAGGCAATTCAGAAGAAGCAAATATAAGAAAAACTCCCTGACCTCCAGATATTTACCTAAAAGTAAGATATAAAAAGTAAGATATAAATTTACTAAGGTGTCACTCCTGGCCTCTCTACTAGGAAAGATAAAGGTTAATCCACAGAGACAACCTTAGGTTTAATCAATCTGGAGAAGGCCCCAGGGGAATTTACATAAAATCTTTACCTACTGGACTTTATCTCAGCCCTTAGAAACCTAAAATTATGTTTTCTTGCCCTGTATTTCTCCAGAAAGGCATTGTTCTCTGTTGAAGATGTTAATAAACTGAAATTCTAAACTAATCAGAGAATTACCCATTTCTCCCCTGGGTATCTCCTATGTGCACATGAGGTATGAATATTAATAAAATTCTGCTAGCTTTCTATTGGTGAACTGAATTTTATCTCAAGAGTACCACCTAAGAACTCAGAATGGCAGAAAAAAATATTTTTCCTTCCCTAAACACTATATAGTTGATTGACATTTAATAACTGCTCATTGAATGAAGACATGATTAGTTGAAAGATGAAATACAGAAATTTTTACAAAGCTATAGCATGAGCACTTTTAGGCTTTTGTAAATCAGTCTAATGAGTGCTTTAGGAGAGACCTGCACAACAGTTACATATCACAGAAGAGGAGCATTTAACCTAGATAAAACGTCTTAGAGGAAGAATTCTTGACCCAAATATCAAATCCGGAATAATGTGAAGACTAAGGTAAAGATATGTGAGTGGAGTTAAAGCAAACGAACAAATAAACAAGCAAACAAAAAAAGGTCCATAGTAGAGAGTACAGGTAAAGGCATAGACTGAAAGAAATCTACATTTTTCTTGTTTGACATAAAGCAAGTGATTTTCTAGGACTAGAATCTTAGATTGATTGGGAAATGGTGCTGAAAGATGAGATTAGAAACTGGACCTCATGGACAAGGTCTGTCTTGCAAAAGGATTTGCACAATATGCCAAGTTGTGTGTTGTTGTGATTTATGGAATGATTGCATACTGAATGTCAACAATGTATTGGGTATATTAAACAGACCCATCTGGCTGTAGATGGGAGTCAGAGATAAGGAGAATCTGTTATCAATAAAATAAAAAGAAATAAAAAGTTTCAGAAGTAAAGAGTAGATAATACCATCAGATGAGCAAGAGACATAACTCTTTTGAATGGGAAATTTGGGGTTATTTAATCTTAGAAAAAGCAGTTTCAGCAGAATCATGAGAGTATTCAGTAAATAGAGGCATGAATGAGTGAAGAAATAGAGCTATGTGGATATGATTCTTTAAAAAGCTTTATTCCACAAGAAAAGTGAAAGTGTATGGTAATCATTATTCTTAAACGCAAAATTAAGGTCAGAGGGAAGTAAGATAAATCTCAGGAGTTAAAGAGAAAAACATAAACTAATCTTGTAAGCAAATGCACTGATACTGAAGTAGCTTTGGATAATTGATGATTTTGGTAACATGGGAGTGTGAATTTTACTTGTGGCAAAGCAAAAAATTCACTGAACACATTTAAATAGACAGGGAAGAATTTATTCACAACTATTGCACTACAGGAGAGAGATAGATCTCAACTCTACTTGCATGGACTGCATTGTGTTTCCCTAAGATTCATATATCTAAGACCTGACCACTAAAATGATTGTATTTGGAGTAAGGATTTATAAAAACCTAAAAATAATTAAATGAGGTCATAAGAGTGGCACTCTTATGAAGTAATAACTTGCATAAGAGGAAGAGACTCACGTTATTTCCCTTTCTACCCCTTATTTGCTCCCCCTTACTACATTTCCTCCAGAACTGTGAAAAAATAAATGTTTGTGTAAACCACCTACCTTGTAGTATTTTGTCATGATAGTCCTAACTGACAAGAACACCACTGAAACAAAATGGAGGTTCTTTTTAAGCAGCGAATGAACTGGTGTAAAGTGTTGGCAGATAATAAGGGAGAGAAAAATCCATCGAATGCATCAAGAATATTGTTATTCCTGAATTCCTGAATAGTTTCCTCTGAGATTAGAACACCTCTATTTGCTAATCTTCACCCATCCAAGTTAGGTTCCTACCCACCACAAACCCTGGTGACTCGGATGCTGTCTTCCTCAGTGTTTAAATTTCAATGGAATGGGTCTCAGATCCTTGGGAAAGGCAGTCTAAGGTGGTAAAACTCAATAACAAGTTAGGAGAAAATTTATGTACTTTTCAAAAGGGAACATAAGTAATTTATAATGACGAGCTATCTAAAGTAAATAATCTAAGAGAATGGAGGTTAGTGACATGCAGTCTGGAAGAAATCTATCTAAATTTTAGTCAAACTAAAGGAAACTTGTTGGCCACCTGGCATCAGAATAAGGACCTGATAACTTAGGCTACTCACCATGAGAATTTTGAATTCTGAATTAAGGAAAAGACTAAATCAAACCTATATTCTTCCTTCATGAAAAATAGGACTAGAATAAAAACCTATCTTTTCTTTAATCAGTTCATCTTCATAGGAATACTATAAGAAAGTAACTTTTGTTTCAGTCAGGACTCTAGACAGAAAGGGAAATCTCCCTGAGAACATGTAACCATGAACTCACTATCCAGGAAATCTGGAGTATTGTTTACAATAATTGTTTACATAGCAGCTGTTTGACATTTAACTTCTTCCTGGATCTCAGCAGATAAACAGAAACCCCTCCAGCCAGGGCTCTCCTCATTGGGCGGGTATTTATCATTCAGTTTGCATTTCACTGCCAGAGGCTAGTTCCTTGTTTCATTCCCTACTGATTTTAAGACAATTGGAGTCAAATCCTTGACTTTTGTTAAAAGGTCTGTTATAGTGGAAACTAGAGTTATTAACCAAGGGGACCAATTGAATCTATGTTTTTACCAAGGCTTAACTTTCTGGACTAACACCAGTTTTGTTAGCATAGAAACAACATTCCTCTCCTAGAGCTATACAGAGTCCTTCTTGCTTTAGGCTAATCCTTATGTTTGTGTCAGTAGGGCCTATTAAGGGGACAGGGGTTTAGACACAGCCACCAATCTGTGCCCAATGCAGGTGGTGTCTTATAAGAAAGACACTACGAGAGATAGTCCAAAATGGAAAGTTTTTATAGTCTTTTGATTTATAAGAAGCCAAAGAAAAGAAAAATTATTTCAGATAAAACACATTCCCTCAACCAAAGGCAAATGACCTCATTGGTGCTGATCAGGAAACTCCAGATTGATTGTTTCAAGGTTAGATTTTGGGGAACAGCTGAAATTGCAATTACATTGGGTATTAAATCTGGGTGGGGTTCAGCATGAATGACTTTATTTTGGGCACACTATTTTTATTTAAAAAAAGTAGTATCCACCATTATGGTACCTTAGGAAATAGCTTAATTGCTTTAAAAAATGTTTGTGTTCTACCCATTCTTCCTTCCCTACCTTATGGCGTTTGAAAATCACTGAACTTTTTACTGTCTCCATAGTTGTACCTTTTCCAGAATGTCATGTAGTTGGAATCATGCATCATATAACACTTTCAGATTAACTTATTGCAATTAAATATGCATTTTAGGGTTCCCCATGTATTCTCATGTCTCGATAGCTCATTTTATTTAACATTAAATAGTATTCTATGTCTGGATATAACACAATTTATTTATTCATTTACCTGTTTCCAGGTGCTGCCAATTATGTATGAAAATGCTATAAATATCATCATGCAGGTTTTGTGTTTTAAATACCTCTGGGTAAATTTTAAGCAGCAAGATTGTTGAATCACATGGTAAGAGTATCTTTGGTTTTACAAGAAACTACCAAACTATTTTCCAACGGGCTGTTCTATTTTGTATTTCATCAGCAATGTATGAGATTTCCTATTGTTCCACATCCTTGTCTGTAGTGTGTGTGTGTGTGTGTGTGTGTGTGTGTGTGTGTGTGTGTGTGTGTGTAATCAGTGTTTAAGATTTTGGTCATTCTAATAAAAGTGTAGGTGCATTTCATTGTTGTTGTCATGTGTGACTCCCTAACGACAAAATATGGAGCATCTTCTCATGTGTTTATTTGCCATCTGATTATTTTCTATGGTAAGGTCTATCTTCAGAACTTTTGTCCACTTTTTAACAAGAATGTTTTTTAATTGTTTTGTTGATTTCAGGAGTCCTTCAGATATTTTAGGCGATAGCCCTTTACTAGATAATTTTTTTGCATGTCTTTTCTCCCAACTGTGATTTGTCTTTTCATTCTATTAATAGTGCCTTTCACAGTATTCAAGGATTTTTTTTTATTTTCAATTTTAGTAAAGTCCACTTGATCAGTTCTTTCTTTCATGGTTTATGTCTTTGGTAACTGTATCTTAGAAGTCATTTCAAAGCCTAAATCATACAGATTTTCTCCTATGTTGTCTTCTAGGAGTTTTACAGTTTTGCATTTGAGTCTATGCCCAATTTTTGGTTCACTGTTGTGAAGAGTGTAAAGTCAGTGTCTAGATTTAATTTTCTGCATGTAACTGTCTATTAAACATTTGTTGAAATGACTATCTTTGTATTGTGGTTGCTCTTTTGTCAAAGATCAATTGACTATGTGGCTCTATTTCTGCATTCTTCATTCGGATATATTGATAGTGTAGGGGCCAAAACAGAATGCCCCAAGTCTCTCAGAAGTTGGTTTCCTGTGGATGCCCCCTCTGACATGAAGAAGCCAAGGACAGTGGAGGACAACCCCACAGACAAAGGAGTTCTTCTAATCTTTAGTTCTTCCCTGAATCAATGAAACAACTGTCAGCCACTTGGCCTCCACCCTTCCCCTAATCTCAAAGTGGTCATTTGTCTCCTTATCCTCAGAAGAATGCAATTTGAAAGGTCTTAATCCACAGGAAAATGTATCTGTGCTGGGACTAAAACATGACTCCCAAGTTTTATCAGAATTGTTCTTCTGTACAAACACAGCTCTGACATGAAGAATCAAGGACACTGGCAGACTATCCTAGAGGCAAAGAAGAAGCTCCAGTTCTTCTACCCTGTAGCCAGTCCCTTAATCGAAGAAATAATCTGCTACCCTCTTTGCCTCCACCCTTCTCCTAATCAAGTAGTAATCTTTTTCTCTATTCTCTAGAAGAATGTAGAAAGGGGAGTAATTTACCTATACTTTTAGAGTAAGAGTAAGGATGAGTCATTCCTCCTTGCTACATGGAGACCTGTTCCTATCTCCCTTTGCCATGCATCAACACAGGATATAAATCAGTAGTCTTTCCCAACCACCTCAGAATTTACCTTATGCACATACTCCAGAAGTATGCAACCATATTAGGACTCTTACTGATTAGTGACTAATGTAATTTGTTTCTGTCTTCCAGTCTGTGAAGAACCCCCGAGAAATGAAGAAGCTTTTCCTTTGACCCCCCACAATAACTAAAATGAAAATTGATGACCTGAAATATCCCAAAATTAATTTTCAAGTATTTGTTGAGTGGCTACATGAGTGTCCATTTTACATGCTATGGTGATATTAGTGAGAAAGCCAAGTATCTACCATCCTGTAGGTAATTAAGATAGAAGCAAAAAATAATCCCCCAATTGCAAGTATATTTCTATAAAATATAATATAGCCTTGCTGGTGTTGGTGATCATGGGGGATTTATTCAGTAAAAAGTGAGTAAGGAGAAGCCTCATTAAGAACGTGAATTTTGAGCAGAGATCTACAGGAAGCGAGAGATTAAATTAGTCTGTTAAATAAGGAAACAATGTTTTCAGAAGGAAATGGCAATGCAAAGACTTTGAGACAAGAATTTTCTGTAGCATTGGGAAGGAAAAACAACCATTCTGAAATAAGTCCAGAGCATTTCCCATAACAAAGTCCCACTGTGACTTGATGAATGGGGATATACCCATATCTTCTAAGTTATTTTTCTCACCTCTAATAAAGATTAAGAGCCACAGGTAGGAACCAAAAATAATTTATTCTTTGTTCAGAGGGAGAAAGGAGCTCTTGCTCTAAAGCCCTTCCTTACTCCCTTGCCTGCCTTCTACCCTCCACAGATGTGTGTAAAGTTTTATGATTTTTCAAAGTAAAAGGAAAGAAGGGGTGGTGTTCAGGTTTCTGACAGCTACAGACTTCCAGAAGAGGGCCAGAGTGTTCTGGAAACAGGGAATAATGTCTACTCTTGGTTCTAATTTGGTTTGCATTTGAGTTGTCATGGCAAAGAAGGGTGGGGATTTAATGTGTCCTCCTTCCTGATCCTTGTCCCATCTTCTCCTTCATATTACCCACATTCCCACCTCTTGTCAATTCTCATGATTCTGCTAGTGAACATTCTGGAGTTGTTAGTCCAGCAGTCAGCATTTTCTAATCTCTTGCTGTAAATCCCCTTTTCCTCTGTAAAGCTAAAAGATATGCAGCTCTGGTAATTCAGCAGTTTCCTAAAAATAAGAACAACTGAACCACATGTTGGATTTAGTTTAACAATTTTAAGCACCAGGTGTCAAGGAGATCTTACTAGCTGTAGCATACCAAGGAGGAAGGCATTTTCCTAACTTCAGTGATTTTTAGCATTCCTCTCTCACCCTGAAAGACTGGGAATTTTTCTTTTATCAACCTTCTAATATTTGGGGTTATATTATGACTATTACTGGTGATAATTTTATTTTAAGACTACTGCTTTGAATAGAGGTTTCATTCACTACTTACAAATTAATGTAAAAGCACACAGGATATTAGTTTTATTATTGTTTGACCTCTGTATATCCACTGTTAATGAGCTTGTCAGAATATAAAAAAATTCAGCTATTGAAATCTTAATTTTAAAAGCTAGATACCATTTTAGAAGTAGAGGGGAATGAATATATGAGGAGATAGTCCAGTCTTTATTTATGTCAATGAATATAAATAATCCAGTGTTTGTAAGGGCAAATCTAAGTAAATGGGTACACGAAAGAAAATTTGCAACATAAAGTTTAACTTTGAAGTTCTTGAGTTTTGGTTAAAACATGTAGGAGAGATTTGAAAGTAATAAGTTGCTATTTGTTTTTGTCATATCATAGCCTTAAATAAAAGTCTTCGAGTACCAAATGAGTTGATTTTTTAACTACCTTCCATATATAACATTCTTCATAATGGCATTATTAAACATCTGACTACCAATAGTTTACCTTCTGTCGTGTGAAGAAAAAAGGCTACTTTTTTGTTTTTTGATTTCTATCTATAATAGAGTGTGGAGGAGTAAAACTGATGCTGAATATTTAGTCGTGTAGCTTGAAGTATTGCAGAAAGATTGAATCACGTCAGGACTTGATAAACAAGCTGAGTATCCTTCAATTGATTTTTTTTCCCCACATTTATTCCAGGGCTTGGAAATGCATAATCTGAAATGTAAGGGAAAACATTAGTAGGAAAAAGTGACATTAATTATTTGTCACTGTAGTTATTCTAATTAATTTCCTGTGGTACTTTACTTATAACACTTTCCCTCTATGCTACTTCAAAGTTTTCATTTCTTCATACATACCACAGTTCATAAGGATATTCTTCTGTATTTACAAGGAACAAATCAGATGAAGCGGGATTTTCCAAGGGAACATTAGGTAGAAACGTTTTAGAAAATCTGATTTTAAAATAAATTTATTCTATTTAGCATATTTAAGTTGAGGCAAAAGAAAAAAATTATGGGCTCTCAGAATAAGAGGTTCCTTTAAAGTTTAACTTACTAGATTTATGGATGAGAGACCCAAAGTCTGGATGGTAGAAGAACTAATAGCAGAATCTTTTTAAGATTCCAACTGTAATGTTCCTTTAGAGTTCCATTAGGACATTTTGTACATTACAATTCCATTTTGTTGGAAAAATGGAAACTAAGATATACTTGTTAGAGAACTTTCCTTCCAGCTGTAGAGTAGCCATGCTTTAAAAAAAAAAAAATGTGTATGTTTTGGGTTACAGAACCCAGTTCAAATGTGATCAAATGTGTAAGTTTCCCTACAGCAAACACAAAATACTTGGGCAAAAGCAGAGTGTCTGAGAATTTAACTAAATTCTGACACTGTCTACTTGAAGGTGACATCATTCTCCACAGGCTAAAAACTCAGTCTCCCAAGACCACCTGCCCTTCAGATGCCAGTCACCAGGCAGATTGTTACCTATGCTTCTGATCAACCTACTGCAAATTAGAGTCTCCCAGGTCCCTTCCTGTGTCATTAAATTTTCTAGAGTTGTTCACAGATTTCAGGAAAACTTCACTCACAATATCACCAACTAACTACAAAAGAGTAAAGGATGCAAACCAACAGCCAAATGAAGAGAAGCTGAGGGCACCTTCCTAAACAAAGGAACATCCATCCTCATGAAGCTAGGAGTCCAGGTCAGTGGTGCCCTGAAGAACTTTAATTCCCTAACCTGGAAGCCCTCTGAAGCCCTTCCTTTCATATTTTTTATGGCTTAAGTATGATTGATAAATAATTGCCCATTGACAACTAAACTCAAACTCCAGCCCCTGACAATTAAACTCAGACTCCAGCCCCTTTCCCCTCCTAGGAGATCTAGGAGTAGAACTTTTAACCTTCTAATCTCGTGTTTGGCTCCATTGACAACCAACACCCCATCATGAGGTGCTTCTCCCAAAGTCAACTCATTAAATAAAAATGAGGTACTATTAATACCCTCAACACACAGGAAATTCCAACAAAGTGTGAGTCAGGAATAGTGGATGAAGACCAATGCTGTATTTCTTATAAATCACAATATTGTAGTATGAAACAGTTGCAGTTTTCTTTACAAGATTCCTGTCTTTCTTCATTTGTCACATTTATTAGTATAGAGAGATCTATGATAACAATATATTTTATATTTATTAAGGTACATGTAACCAAGAAAAGATTTGTGAGGGTGGAGACCAGATAAGACCTTTTATTTTGAAGAAGGAATTCTTAAGTTATGATTCAACTGTTCTCTCTCATTACTTTTCTCTACTTCTTTACTGTTGAGTTAAATATTTTAAAACATAGATGTTACAAGAAATAAATATGATTTTACATCTTTTTGCAGTTTTTGTTTAGTTATTTAATGCCCCTTAGTTTCACACTTAATTAGCTTCATATTACATATTAAATATATTATGAACATATTTGAAGTCCATGTTGCCGTTTTGGAGGATGATGTGTGACATAGAAGAAAAGTGCTCTGGGACAAGGACTCTGGGAAATTTGATGAGGTTTTAAGTTGAGATAAAAATTTAAAATCATATGTATCCTTTCACTAAAACAGTGGTATACCAAATATATAAAACTGGTATACCAAATAACTTGTTTTGATTATAGAAATTGCTTATAAATGTTTTTTATATGGGTTGATAATTCAAGTCTTCCTATTTGACTGTGTATTGTCTGTAGAAAATGACTTTCAAATACACCAATGACCACCATTTGACAAGAAAAGTAATTGATTGTTTTAAATGGCTGTTGGAATACCAAAATAAACAGAGGAAAAGCCTAGTTTGGAAAAGACTGGGAAGCAATTTATTGAGTAGCAGCAAACTTTTTGCTCAGAGAAAGAAAGCTAAAAATGCTAGCAAAATCAGAGACAATGCTCCAATAAGATGAAGTACAATAAAATGAAAAGGTACTTTCAAATAGTAACTAAGTTGACGTATTGATGGTGTGCCACATCATGCCGAAAAGGTTGAAAGTGAAAAACAACAGTTCTCTCTCCAGGTTGATGAGTCAACGGATTTCACCAATAAATGTCGTGCTTTAGCAATCGTAAGTTTTGTGAATGATCTTGGAATCCACGAAAACCTTTCCTGCTGTGAAAACTGCATGAAACTAGCAAAGACAAGACATGTTTAAGACTTTGTAAACAAAAGATTTGTCTTGAAGGAACTCGGTTGGCATTATTATTAATAGTGCTCTTTCAATGATTGATATCAGGAAACAGCCTGTGTCCTATAAAATAATTCTACAAACATTGCTTTCTTCAAAGATAGGTGCTAACGCCAAACAAGTCTTGGAAATGATTTTTTTAACTTTTTGTACTAAATAGTCAAAAACAGTCAACTTGTTAAACAATGACAACTCATTTGCAAATACTTGGCAAAAATATGCACAAATGTGGAAAAGAGTTGTTAACTCTTGCTGCATACACATTTCTGATGATTTAGCAGAGGAAGAATTCTTAATAAAATGCCTAGGTTGAAAGGCAAATTGCAGCATTTCCTGATGGTTTGGGTATTAAGTCTGTGGCTGCAGTAGTGTAGTCCACATAAAACTCAAGGACCTGGGTTCATGAGCCAGGGTCAGGGAGAACAGCTGCTAAGACAGGTAGGTAGACATGAGCGAGGGCCAGGCAAGGAACATAAGGAGAGAGATGGCAATGGTCATGTCTCACAAAAGAACTTTGTGGGCAAGAAGAAGAGGAAAAGGGCCACAAAGTGAGGAAGGGATATTTGAAATAAGAAGGGGCACATTGAAACTGCTGATAGGTATGCAGACAATGCAGAGGGGTGGTCTTGAAACAGTCCACCAGATGAGCTCAACTAGGATAAGTGAAAGAGGTATAAAAATTATCAGCAAAACACAATATTTTGCTACAGTTTATAATCATTACATTTGAACAAGTTTATTCTTAACAAATATCAAGCATTCACATGTGAATTACCCCATTTGAGTTGAAAATAAAAATTCTGCATATGTATCTCATTTGTTTCTGTGCAACAAAAATGTGTTTCTTAGTAAAGAGGTAAATTAAAATTTTTTGGCTTAAAAATAACTTTTTTTGTGCATGTTTCTATTGAAGATATTTTAAATATATACTTAAAATATATATTTATATTATGAGGCTCTATTATCACTGTACTCAAAGGGAGTGCTGTAGTGTTAATGTTTTAGCATTAATCATATTTTTTAATAGCCAGGCCTAAATTTGAGCTTGATTATATCACTCTTAAATATAATAAAAAAATAAAAATAAAACAACTTTGAAACTATGACATTCTATTTTGACTTAAACCAGTTATAATGAAATATTATTAAGTTCTACTCATGAAAAAAAAGATAATTTCATGATAGCAAGCTATGTTAAAATATCTGGTATTTTCCTCAGGAAAACTGGACAATAAAAGTCATTTTTAGATTAAAATGAGGAGAAAAGTAATTTCTCTTGCACATACCACATGGCATATCTCTTTAGCAGCTCATACATATATATCTGTGATAAGACTTTTAGGCCTACTTGGGTAAGGTTGGAAAAAAATGCAGGTATGCCCCGGTAGCTTATTGGTTTAGTTCACTGGACGTTTTTCACATACATCCCTAGGTCCATGGATCAAGACCCAGGGCCCAAAGAAACCATCAAATTAAATAAAATGTTACTTCCTCCTCTCTCTTCCTGCCTGCCAGCCTGCTCTCCTTCATTTCTGCCTGCACCTTTCCTTAAAACAGAACAAATTCAAATAGAAAATCTAAAATAAAAGAAACAAATCTGAATTCCCCTCTACCTACACTATTGACTTGCATTAAAATTTGTATCTTCTGTGAGTAGAGAAGTACAGAAAAAAGTAAGCAGTAGGTTGGACGAAATAAAGAGATTCACAGAAAAATAACTATTCAAAACAGCATTGATTCAATATATATTTTTATTTTATATACTTTATATAAATATATTTGCTTTATTTTGATTAGCAAAACTTTTTTGACTTATATGCATATTAAAATTTGCATTGTCCTGATTATTCAGAGGGTGTCACATGGGTTAAAAGTAGTGAAATATACTATATGTAATGTTGTAAATTAAGCATCACAGGATAGAAAAGAAAAGGATGGAAGTGTATAATCCAGTCATATGTCAATAGGCAATGCTAGAGCAGTTTGCTGCAGAAATTAAAAGGAATCTAAGATGATGCCCTTGTCGCTTAGTGGGCAGAGAGACAGGTGTGTACATCACATATAGACCAGGGGCCTGGGTTTGTGACCTGGGACCAGGTGAAAAATCAACAATGAAATAAAAAAATAGTTAAAGTTATTTCTTCCTTCCCTTCTTTCCTTAAATGCTTCTTCCTCCTCTCCTTTCCTTCCATCTTTTTTTTTTAAGGAGTCTATGAAGCTCTATTTTCTATGTATTCATAGTGAAGTGTTAACATTTTAACATCAATCTCATTTATTTTCAGCCATTAATTAATAAGTGTGCCTTATAAGGAATAGGTAATAAATTAAAGGAATTAAATGTTTCAAATCACTGTTTCATCTTACTGTATTTGATATCATTTCCCCTTGAGTTTTACAGTTTACAGAATGCTTGAATCTCAAGTGCTCTTTAAGTTATAACACATCTAAAATATGTACTTTTCACTTTTGCAAGTGATACCAATTAGCAAAATTAGTGACTATGATTTTAAATACATAACACAGTTCATATTTTTTCTTTATGACATTGATAGACTATGCAAGCATTAATTATTTGAAAATTGGCCACAATGAGATTATCATGGAATGTCAAACCGAAGTGAAATTAAAGAAATATGAGGACATGTTGTAAAGCCACTTTGGTCTGTGTCTAGAGTGTGTGTTTAAATAAACGTGAGAGATATAGGATGAATATGAAACAATGTGATTATAGGAAAAATAATCCTTATCAGTATTAGCAATTCTTAAATCCTGAATAATAAACATATGCCACAAACACATATTCTCCTTTATGAATTTAAAATTTAATAACTTTGTTTCAAAAGGAAAAAAAATGAAAAGAAATTAGATTGAACCATTGAAATCTGAAGTCAATGAGGCTTTCACTACACAAAGTATTTCAGTTCTCCATTGTTCTTGATAATACTAATTACATTTCTTCAGTAAAGATCTTATTTTCCTCTAAAAAAAATCCCTTAGATTGTTTAAGTGAAAATTTTTATCTTTTTTTTAAAGACTATAAATATGTTTGAATTTTTATAAACAACTTATCTCATTGATGCTCTGAAACAGAAAGTGCAATAAGGAAAATTTCAGCTGGTGAAACCACTTTCTTCTGTTCCACCACGTGGGTTCAATTTAAAAGACAGTTTGTTTTTTTTTAATTATCATCTCCTCGTAAATCCCTCCTGCCTAATTTTTTCTACAAAATGTGCCATTTTGGGAGTATAAATCAGAATGATATAGATACAATTTCTAAAAGAATTGTCCGACTTAAATTTGAAGTTAACTTATTTATTGAATTCAGAAACTGATTTTGTACTTTGTATGGTTCTCCAGCCCTGTCTTCTTCCCACAATCCCAGGTTTATGGGGGAACATTATGTGATCTGTTGACAAGGGTGTCTATTAACCTATTAGCCTATTACACTGAACCAGCTAAAACATTTGTTTTCAGAAAGACAGGAAGAAGCATGGAAGGAAGGGAGAAAGGGAATAAGAAAAGAACGAAGAGAGGGAAGGAGGTAGGGAAGACTTTAGAGGAAAAGAGAGGAAGGCATTTATTTACTTTGGTTGACCCCCATCGCCATCTCCCGCCCACTCCCCATCGCAAACCTGGGTCCTTGGGTTCTCATGTCCACACCCTAGCTGTTGACTTAGTGCCTGAGCCACCAGGGTGCACCTAAAAGAGAACTCTTAATCTCTCTACCAATCTTGTCCAATCCTCTATTTCTCTAAATAGTTTTGTTAATAGTATTTTGCTTGTCAATCATCAAGGAGTCTTAATTGAATTCTCTATTTTTATTACTCACCATATTAGCAAGACTTATGCAGTTAATTTCCAAAAAACTTTACTAAGTTGATTAATTTTCTTCATCACTCTAGTACCTCAGTCAAGTCACCATTATCCTTACCTCATAATTGCAATGGCCTTCTGAATTTTCAACAGTCTATTCTTTAGATAGCAGCCAAAGTAGAATTTTAAAAAATACATACAATTATGACATGCCCCTACATGCCAGTTTCTGGGCTCTGACAGTTTATAACCCTCAGACTTGGTCTCAAACTATCTCCATGCCACAGTGCAAGGACCATCCCTAATGATTTATCAGTTAGGCCATCCAATTATTCTCTATTATATAACATAATATTTTAACACAATATTATTACTTCTATGATGTTTTAATGCTTATTTATTTAGTTATACTATTTTTTCTGATCCTTATATTCATAAGAATGGACAACTTGTCTTTATTATCATCATTCTACTCTAAATATTTTCAATAGTGCCAAATACAGAGTGAAGTAAGAGTTCAATAACTATTTCATAAATAATGTATAAATGAATAAGACATATTGGTAATTTGTTTTACCTTGCTGACTCACTACTGTACTCAGGACTATATAACTTCATATAATATAATTATATATATATATTATATTTTATACTGAGTCAGTACAAAATAAATGAGATTATGATCTTAGACTCAAAATAAGAACTTTTTTAAGCTGTAGTCTTTCAAAGTCCTAATAATCCTTATTGCTTTTCCTTTTATCTAGAATACCTGTCATATTGCAAGATATATGTAATTTGCCTATTTTTTGTGCTTTAAATTTTTGTCTGTCTTATGACAACATGTATTTTCATATAGTCAGAAATTTTATATATACATGTTTTTATATCTAAAATACTTTGCTACTTAAAATGTTGTCTGGTACACAGTTGATGCTCAATAAATTTTTTATTGACAGGTCAATAATTGACCTGTTTTTCTAAGTTCTTAAGAAGCAAGGAGCATATTTCAAAGTTTATGAGATAAATGCTTTTCTATATTTTCACTTTGTAGTTTCAACAAGAATACATAGTGTGTAACACATTTTTTATAAAGATTTAAATGATGTAGGACAAGAGAAAAGAGAAGAATATTTGTAAATAACCTTATTAGTACATAGTCAGGCTAGATTTACCCTAAAAGTTATTAAAATAAATATAAACATTCTAAATACCTTCTGAAAAAACTATAAACCTCTTCATTACAGTTACAAATGACTAAAACATTATTTCCTTCCATTGAAATTATGTACTTTTTTTAAGACTGACCTTTACTATCTATAATTAAAGTTAATGCAATCTCATATTTTGCTTTAATTTCATAGTATGATATTCATATAAATGTCACATCTTGGAACTATCTTAAGAATTTATTTAAACATTTTTAAATTATCCATGTGTCTGAATTATATTCTACTAGAAAATTCATTTATTCATCTTAGCAGTTCCAATAAGTACATTATTTTTTCAATTGTAATGTTTCTGAGTATACAACTCACTGTACTGGATTATAAGTAATTTACTATTCATCAGCTTTGCCTAGAAAATACACCTGGACTTACAATTAATAAATAAATATTTATTTGTCACCTGTTCTTGCTAGTTTCTCTGTATGGCAGAGAATGTCAATAATCCATTTGCTGCATTTCTTGCATCCCCATAATTTGTAATCTGTGATGATCACATATAAATTTAAATTTAGTTAACTGTAAAAAAGGCAATTTGTAAATTATTGCCCAAGAGTGATGCAAAAACAAACTAGGAGTGTTTAGAAGAAGCATAGATAACTCTCAGAAAAGCAGATTAAATGGCTTAATAAGAGAGGTGGCCGTTGAGCAAGGCTTTGAATAAAAAATAAAATGGAAGCAGCTAAACTAAGTCTAAAAATATAAGCAAAGTGTTGAATTAACTAAATTATTGTGACCGCATTGTGAGTTGACTCACCTTGACAGAAGTGCAGGGTTTATGCAGCAGAATGTGAAGAAAGGTAAGTAGGGATGGACGATTTCTTTAACAGGCCAAATAAACTGATCTTCAAAGTTCATCAGTGATATAATATAGATAAATTATACTAATTGATATTATTATATTATATTAGAGGCATTTAGAGAGATAGTTTTGTGATGACTATATGAAGACCGATTTGTAGAAGCAATGGAGTTAAAGCAGAAAACCAATTAAGAATGTTTGACAATGGCCTAATTATGAATTAATAAAAACCTGGGCTAGAGATGTTAGTAATGTTTTTGTAAGTGAACACTATATTTTTTCTCTCAATTCCATAAAATTTTCTGGATAGACTTCATCAAAGTATTCCTAGAACATGAAATTCATGGTTGTTCTCCTTGCATCTAATTCTGCAAGTTTCAATAACTGAAATGAGTTTCATAAACTTGTCATGAACTCATTAACTTCATCAGTGAAGGTGTGAAAGGCTGCAGTCTTACTTTCCCCAGCCAAGTGGGTTGTCTATAATAAAACACCTGTAACTTCAGGGATTTTAAATTAGCAAGCCATCTGGAAGAAAAAAATTAATGAGGACACCATTACTCATGAGGGAGGGTTTGGGTTTAACTAAAAATACTAAACAGCATCGAGGATGATCTGTTTTTGCTTTTTATTTTAGTTAAAGTTTTAGTTCTTTTAAATATATCCCTAATGGTCACATTTTCTATTTCTATGTTATAAGACAAAGATATATGCAAAAAAGGCAAGGTCATTATGAATTAGATGCAAACCCCACTGTTTAGTTCAGTCTGGATATGCCAAGTGATAGTCTAATCAGCTGCTCAGATTGTTCTTTACAAGAGACTCTTGTTAAGACCCAGCAGTGCATTATTAAAATAACTTGTGGTAATATCCTCTTGCTATGTCTCCCCTGATGATCCAGACCCATCTCACTTCTTAGTAAAAAGAAAAAAAACAAAAACAAAAACAAAATATAGCATTGGTGAAGCTAAGAGAGCTCACTCACTGCTAGCTAATAGAAAGGTTTAGCCTTTTAGAAAAACAATTTGGCAATATTAAGAATAGAAAGTGTTTCTAATTTTTAACTTATTAGACTAATTGTCTATGTGTCTATATATTAATTAGGAAAATTAAAAAAACTCAGTTGCTAAGGATAGTTCAATAAACCATGGAATATTTACAGGCTGAAATATTAGTGTATGATGGGAAGTTTGGGGGAGACACTGGAAAATGAGTAAAGGGATCTGTGGCCAGTTTATTTGAGCTTTACATTCATAAGTCTGAAATGTGGACTTTCCATTTATGTTCACATGGCATAAATAGTCATAGATATAAATTTGCAGAACTGATGCATGTATCTCTATAAATTGTTTTATAATCACATACGAAACTTGTTTTACACTATGTATAGAAACTTGTGGATAGTAGGCATGCAGGTAATTATTTTCCTATATTGTTTTGCAATATACAAATTTTCTATTATGAATATATAACTACAAATAGAAAACAAATAACAGATGCTATATTAAAAACACTGAGGAGATAAGTGACTCACAATTGTTCTGCCTTTGTTCATGCTTTTTTTTGGTGCACTAGACACAGCAATATAGGATGCCTAACAATAAGCATCTTTACATAAATGACAGATGGACATTTTGTCCAAAACTAAAATTACTTCTGACTGTCCAATATGCAACATAAAACTCTTCTTACTTTTGCCAAATAGTTATACTATTTTTTGTCCTATTTGACTTCCAGGACCTGATTTAATTTCTATTTATAATCTATTATCTATACAAATCCTTGTTTTCTATAGTAGCATCATAATCGTCTTAGTTTGAGTTGTCCCAGAAACAACCTGAGACAAATTTTGATACAGGTATTTTATCTGGTAGTTCATTCCAGGTAACTGGAGATAAGGAACAGAGAATGTGTAACATCAAGGAGGATCAGTCAGAACAAGGCATGTTCTTGAGGTCAAAACTATAGGCAACAGTTGATCAATTCAGCCAAGTACTCTGATAAAGGTATAGTCTCCAAGCATTGTCCAGAGAAAGAAGGGCATCTGCACATCATATTACAACTCCTCCAGCATTAATACTCACATACTGAGAGACGATGCTTAGTTATGAGCTGAGTGGGCTTCTGCATTTTCAGTGAAAATACTAGACAGAAACTCAGCAAGATGAATGGACTCCTGCTCTGAAAGTGCAGGATCACACTATCAGCGTGCCCCCAGGTAACTACCGCCACTGTGGTGAGAGATGTACTTCAGACCAGAAAAAGAATCTGTTTCAACCTACCTTTACACCACTCAGATCTACTAGTAACCCACATTAATTTATAACTCTCCAAGGTGGTGCCCACCACATTCTTTTAATAAGATTCAGCAATTAAGCTTAATGAGATAAGCTATAGAATCCACAGCTATAGTTCTCCTTAAGACCATAAATAATTTTTATTGTCTCTACCCTCTACTATCCATTCCATATTACTTTACCTTTCTATAGCTTGTCTAGGTATTTGTCCAGTAAGGTGATGGAGATATTCTCCCCTAAGGAGCCTGACAGCTTAGTTCCCTTTTACTTATCAAAATATAGTTGCTGAGTAATAGTGTATTAAGCATTCATATTGTAGGGGAAAAGAATAAAGATTCAGATTTTTATTTCCGAGAGGTCTTAGAATTTGCCTCTTTTACTTTTGTCAAGCTGTGAAGATACAATTTTCCCTTTAATCTTATCAGGCATGGGAACTCCAAAAGCTACTTCAATAACTCTTCAAATTCCAGATGAACTTTTTCCCATTGTGTAGCAGTAAGTCCAGTTCACAATAATCAGAGTTCATTTCCCCCTCACCATAATGGTAATTGTTTGTGTTTTGCTAATCTACTGATGTATGAGACTTCAAATGACCATGCAGCTATCATAGCTTCATTTTCACTGAAAACATTATTATATTTAGTGGCAGAAGTGGATCCTCTCCTGAGAAATTAAAAATAACTTAACAAAGACTAAATTCGTAGCGATGGGAAAAACGTATTACCAACTGGGTCTCTGAGAGCAATGACAAGAAGACCTAATTCTATGTAAATTCCTTGATTTCAGACCCATATTGTATAACCACTGGGGATATAACAGTTTTGTGTTGGTGTTTCAACACACATCTTAGAGAACAACTCGGCAAATATAGCTTTTAGCCCTAAATTGGCACATCAGGTGAATTATGTAAACATTATTTCAGCATTCTATCCAGGTGTCAACTACCAGGTGCTTGAATGCTTGGTAAGGCCAGTAGATCCCATAATCATGCCCTCATCATCAAGCATCCTTTGCCACAAAATGGGAAGTCGACTGATAGCTCTCAGGAGGTCTTAACTTGAAGGGATATTGAAGCAACACATGTCGGCAGTAAGCTACTCAGACTTTCAGAACAAATTTCATAATCTTTTTAACTTAACCTTTCCAAGCTGAACTCACACTAGTCTGATTCGTCTACTGATATCTTTTTTTTTTCCAACTGAATCACAGTAATTTCTGATGGCTTACAGATTTTAGGGTTATTGGCTCGTCTGTTTCCTTTATATGCTATTATTTGCCTTAAATTCCACAAGGTGAAATAAAATTCATCTTTCAAGGACTGGTAAAATATTCTCACCTACCAAGCCTTTTCTATCCTCTCTTATCCATGCAATTTTCCTGTATTTAACCACAAACCTCCAAACACTTTGAAGTTCAATGTTTATCTTCTTAACTGAAAATTCATAATTCTTCATCTATAATGAGGAAATATCACCTTCTGTTACTGTGTTTTGAATATACCAATGAAAACTTTGGGCTTGTGTTTCTGCCTTCTAGTGTTTCTTTCATGGAAACACTCATCATGCATCCTCCCCCACCTCAATTTGCATTGTAAACACCTCCCAAAAAGCACAAACCTCCTCTCAGGGGGAATGTAGTTTGTGGAAGGACAAACACCAACTACTTCAGTGTTTCATCATCATGATGATCTGTTCTAAGTTTCTCATACTAGAACATTAGCACAAGCAGTTTAGGAACCACATCTGATTGATATAGTGCTATTCCCAAAACAATGTCTGACACTTACTAGGGACTCAGTAACTCACTGAGTTAATGAATTATGCACACATTACCACATGAAACTGTCCAAAAAATAAAATAATAATTTAAAACAACATATTACAAAGCATTATTATATTTTTATTAACCTTACTTGTTATTTAACTGACTTTTTTAAAGAAGGATATACAGAGAGCAAAGTGAGCAAGATTGTTGAAACCTGAAGTTGAGTAGAATAACTCCCTTTTAGTAAATTGTCTTCTGCAAAAAAATTTAATTAGTTATAAAAGGAAAGAGGAAAGAGATATCATTGGACGAGTGCAGCAAGAAAGAAGCTAGGTGTGAGCTAGGATGGTCACGAGACAGGTGAATATAAAACAAACGTAAACACTTGTCATTGTTCCCTATGGATATAACTAAATGTAGACATAAATATTATTACCTTTACTATTTCTGTACTTTCTGCCTGATTGTGCTTACTTTTATCATCCACAGATTAAAGGTCTTAATAACTCATCTCCAAACATCATCAGAACCATATAGAATGGTTTCTAGATTTTTGAACTAGGATAGGATTCTTATATCTTTTATGTGCCTAAGGTCCTTCTATATTTTTCCAATGTGGAATTGTATTGTTGGCTTATTCATTACATATTTACCCTCAGTATCATGATTTATCATTTTATATCTTCAGAGTTACTGGGTCAACTATAATTGGATAGAATATGATGCGAGTAGCCATCTGCTCCTTCCCTCTAACTGGAGTTCATTTTAGAGGTTTTGGGTGATCCTATGAAGTACTGCCATAGCACTAACAGATCTCTCCAAGTGTAATTGTAGAAGAATGACTTCATCTATATATGTATTTTTTCAATATATCCTATATCTGTTGTTCTATATCATTTATTTATCTTCTGTTGCATACCATGCTAAAAACATAGTTGTCTTCTTTATATTGAGACATTAATGACAGCTGCACACAATTTATTTTATTATTTAAATTGGAAGATAGTCTGCAAAAACTAATATACATTCTAGACACAGTTCTTAGGGCTGAGAGAGAATGATTAACAAAATAGATATGGTCTTATAGAGAGGAGAGAAAACAAGAAGACAATTCAATGTACAAAATAATTAAAATAAACAAATAAATTAATAAATGACTGAAATATAAAATAATAGAAAAGGAATGAACTGTGGAGGGGTTCTAAATTAACAATTGAGGAAGACTGCAGAAAATGTGACATTTAAACTGAGAAAAATATTAAAGTATGAGTCATTTGAAGAGTTAAGGAGAAAGATTATGCATTATATTGAATATCTGGAAGAAGAGAGAAAGCCAAGGATGAGACCATGGAGACGAAATTAGAGAGAAAGATGATGCAGGGCCATTTTCTTAAAGGAAGAATTTTAGTCTAATTATAAGTGAAAGGAAGATGGTTACAGAGTTTTAAACATGAATGTGATTCTATCATAGTTAAAGAAAATGATCCTTATTGTGTAGAGAGCATATTGGAGATGGGAGCAAGGAATAAAGAAGGGAAAACAGTAGACAGCTATTATTGTGGTTAAAGGAAAAAATAAAAATATTTTGAGCAAGGATGTTGACAGTGCAAACAGAAGAAGGAGATCCCACAATCCTTTTGTAGGGAGAAATGACAGATTTTACTATAGAAATAAGCAAGTACTTTGTCATACAGAAAACAATTTACTTTATGTGAAATCTATTGTTATTCAAAATGATATTCTTAAGAAAATTTTACTTCCATACTCCATTAACATCAGTATTGATCATATTTGCTTTATGTATTCCAATGTGAAGTGATGTATGCTGCTTCTGAGCAGAAACCTAAAGAGCTATTTTGTGACACCATCATTGACCTTTTCCTGTCTCAGAAGAACAGTACATACCAGAGGTTCTCCTTTTGTCTAGACCCTGAAATATGAGGGGTGGGGGAGGGAGGGAAGGAGGAAGGGAGAGGGAGACAAAGGAAGGAAGGAAAGAAGGAAACTGTGGTAGAGAGAAAGAGAGGAAGGAAGGAAGGAAGGAAACTGTGGTAGAGAGAGAGAGAGAAGGAAGGAAGGAAGGAAGGAAGGAAGGAAGGAAGGAAGGAAGGAAGGAAGGAAGAAGGAAGGAAGGAAGAAATTGTGGTACAGAGCCACAGGGAATCCACAACTACTATGCCATATGAGTGGAAAATAACCACAGATATTCCAGACTGCCATTCTGGCATAATTAGCAACTGATACAATGAGATCCAAAACTCACATTTTAAGTACTTCATCATATTCAATTATGTCTATAACATGATGTTTTTCTATTTATATTAGATGTTACTTATCTCCAAGAAAAGTTTAGAAGATCAATAAATCTGATCTCTTCCACCTTTTCCCCAGTATCCAATTTACCAGTGTCAGGTTACTTAATTCATTGTAATTCCCATCAATCTTTCTTTTCTTTGAAATATGGCAACAAAAAGAGAACATATAGACTGATTTAGATCAACATAAGGGTTTCTGAATTATTCTGACAACATGGACTACTTAGAATTCTGTGATAGTGTATTACTTGCTGTATCATATAATTTAACTACAAAGTTCATTATCTGTTCTCATTCACTTCTCTCAGTAGGGGGGATTAGGCATGAAGGAGATGAGAATATGCTACCCCAAAACATCCCACTTTAGCATGAGTTATTTTCAGCTGAAAAATTTAAGAAGAAACAAATATAGACAAATTTTTTTGCCCTTTTCCTATCTGCATAAAAATGGGCCATACATTTTCTTTGTGAAGTTATTCTCCCTGTTCTCCCTTGTCTCTTACATAACAGGAGAGGAAAAATAGTTCATACAACTTTAGACAAAGTTGGCACCAAGAGGACCTGCACACACAAATCTCATTAAAGTAACACTAATCTTTCATTAGTTTCATACATATATACACGCACATACACACATAATCTATTTTCCCTAAAAGCCCAAACTCCTTTTCCTATATTTGGTTATTTCTCCATAAATTTATCATCCTTTGCTAAAATGGTATGTAAGCCCCAGATTCTAACACTCCTCTAAGTTACTCATCACTTTGTTTATTTGTGTATGCATGCATTGCATCTAATAGATTTTTTTTCTTGCTAATCTGTCTTTGTCAGTCTAATTTATGAACCTCAATCATAGAAACTGAGAGTAAAGATATAAATATTTTCCTCTTTCCATACACTTTCAAGTGAAATAATAGAACATTATTATTAATTGGTTATATCTCATATAAGAAACAAGTCTTATGTAGTCATCAGATAAAGGCATATATTTTTTCTTGAACTTCATATTTATATATGACTTGCAGTATATCTGAAAGATAAAAAAAATCAGCTTTACATTATATAAGGAAAGCATTAATACTGAAAACATGTTAATGATTTTTATCTTATAAAATGGATGACAGTTACTTAATATTACTTCTTAATAATTTACTGTAAGAGATTAAAAGGTAAAATTTACAAATAAATGTAGTCTGCTCAGACTCTATAAATATGTATCTGAGCTATATACAGAGATATAAAAGATTGTTAATCAGTATAGAAACTTTATTTAATATATTAATTCTCAGATTTCCCAATATTGTTTTTTCTTGATCATCTTAGCTCCTTTCTCTATTTTCCTTCATCACTAAGGAATATAAACATTTTCCTTGAGACAGAAAAGCAAATATGGTACTTCTACCAACTAAAGTTTATTGATTAGAATCACCTGCCATGTTTCTGTTATTCTTTTCTAATATGCAACTAAATAAGGAAATAATAGCAATTTTGTTTATTGTAAGGAAGCTCAATATGTGTTATGATTTAGACATATAATAATTTCTCTGTCATTTATTTCATATATTAGAAGCATTTATAATTGTATCATCTAAAAATAAAATAAAGGAGGTATAAGAAGTTATATCTTTTTGGTTTCTAACAAAGTTATAGGGCTAAAAGCCATCAATCTATTCAAAAGACTGCTGATCCATTTCTAACTGATTTAAGCAGTTCATTGATGTGAACCTGCTACATATTTTACATATACTTGATTCTGTAAGGTATTAATTTGTCCCCTCCAAATATGTTTATAGTGAAAAGTTTATAGGTATTTAAAATATCAATATTGAATGGACATATCACACTGGAGGGCTACTTCTATGGTTAGGGTTCTCTCTATTTTAATTTTGAATCAGATAGATCTTCATCTCTAAATTAAAATCAGTTCTAGACATCAGTATCTTCATTTCCTAGTTCCAAAACACAGGTCTTCAGATAAAGACTAACAGGATATTAAGGAGATTAAGGAGATGTTTAATAAAATATGTCCTTAACTTTGTGTATTTTAATCTCTCATTTCAACATTAACAATACTTCATTATCTATGCCCTAAAATCCTGTATTATCATTGCAGGTTTCATTTAAAAAAATTTTTTAGTCAAAAAGACATCTAGAAAATTTATAGACTATACCCCCACACCACCAACACATACATAAAACACACACACACACACACACACACACACACACACACACACAAAACACACACACAGTCTGTCTCTGGTTTTTGCCCTTGACAGCTGATAACAATATTTAGATGATATTTAATTCTCAAATTAGTGCCATGTATTTTTTTCACTTATATTTCTGGTGTCTTGGGCTGGGAAAATCCCAGGACTCAAAACAAATTTAGTTCTCATCTCCAATCCCATCGTTGCCTACAGTAGACTTTCTGATTCTGGTTGGGATAAAATATTGCTCGTCAAATAAACAATGAGATAGCAGCTTTCACTTTTGAGACTAGCTGTTATCCAAAAGTTTATAAACAAAAAATGTCAGCAAGGACTTGGAGAAAAGGGAACAATTTGACACTGTTGATGTGAGTGTAAATTGTTTTAACCCTTATGGAAAGCACTATGGAGATGTTCAAAAACTTGAGAAATGAAATACCATATGATCCCATCATCCCACTTCTGGATATTTACCCAAAAGATACAAAAACACTAATTCACAGAGATATATGCACTCCTGTGTTTATTGCAACATTATTTACAATAACCAAGAAATGGGAGCAAGCTAGGTGCCCATTGCCATGTGAATGGATAAACAAGATGTGATATATCTCTCTCTATAGCTATATATACAATGGAATACTATACAGCCCTAAAAGATAGACTCTTGTTATTTGCTACAATATGGATGAAACTAGAGGGAGATATAGTATGTGAAATAAATCAGAAGAGAAAGACAAATATTGGATATTCTCACTCATATTTGGATATAAAGAATCAGACTATATAGAAACAAACTCTTGGACATTAACAGTAGAACTGAGGTTACCAGTGGGAAATGGGATGGATGTCCAATGAACAATGATAAAGGACTTTTAGTAACTTGGTCATCAACTGGATGTGTTATCATATATTTGAGAAATGATGAACCTGAACATATGGGTTTATGCTATTTTGTAAATCAAAGTTACCTCAATCAATATTAAATTATAAAAAATTATTTAGACACACCTTTGCTGCTCAAACAGCTAAGGCAGCAAGGGTGCAGGTCATGTAAATCCCAAGAAAATCTAGGCCTGGGGAGGGGGAAATTATTTTAAAAATTCACAAGCTAGAACTTTGATGATATAAATGAAAATCACAACAGAATGTTGCACTGAAAAAGAAAAACAGTAAGCATAGTGTGTACATGCGGAAAAAAAAAAAAACATGTCAGTTAGAATTGATCAGCATTCACTTAGAACAAGTCAGAGTGATCATTTTCATAAAACATGCCTCAGTTCCCAAGTATGTTATTCCAAGATTCAAGAAGAATTTCAGAAAGCTACAGATTTCTAAGTGATGTGACTTTAATTCTTTCTCAGGATGTACACAAATGATCTTTCATTTCATTGTATCTACTTTTCAGCAATGACTCTAATATACCTTTAAAACGTGACAAAATCTAATCAGCCCCAATTGTCTGTGATGCCTCAAGGATAAGGCTGAGATTGAAAATAAATAGTTACAGGTGATAGCCTTTTCTACAGCTTTCTCTCTCACCCCAGCCATCCAGGCATATATCCTGCTGGCTTATCATAATAAATATTTTCTCTAAAGATGGTGTCTAGACCTTCTTTCTTTCTCTTTCTCCTTCCTTCCTTCCTTTCTTCCTTTTCTTCTTTACCTCCTCTTCCTCCTCCATCTCCTCCTCTCTCTTTTTAACCAGCCTTGTCTTCTTCCCACCACCTCTTCTCCTCTTCCTCTTCTTTCCTTGGGAAGAACAAATGAACTATAGTTTTATGGCTAATTCTGCAAGGTGAACAGATGTAGTCATTCACCTCTTTAGAGGATGAACAAGAAGGTGTCATCTAAATAAGTACCTACTAATTTCATCATTAGCATTAATAATATTTAAAAAAGAAAATCACAAATTTTCCTTTCCAAAGTTGCATTTATATCAGATTTGGAATGATCTCTAAGCCTAATTATTATTTTATTTTAAAAAGGAATGAATACTAATACCATGGTTATAGCAATCAAATTTTCTAAATGATAATTAATAATGTGACATGTATAAATAAGAGACTTTTGTCATCTTATGTGAGATTAATTAATAATAATAGAGTGACCAGAAGCAGGAATAGTTCAACTATTCTCTGCGTCTCTAAGGAATTTTATTTCAATCAAGAGACCTAATTTGTTGAATGATCAAAATGATAAAGTGATTTTAATTAAATTATCATATTTTTAAAACAGAAAAAATAACATTTATAAGAGGGCAGAGTGAAGGAATATTATGGTTTATTTTACTTCATAGTTTGATGAGCAGTGAACATGTGCCACTTTTATCCTACCACACATTGCTCATGATAAATATTAATTAATCTCAATTCATGTTTATTGAACATTCATCCTATCATCTTCCCTCCTTCTGATAACAGAACTTAATTCCTAGTTCTAGTGACAATCATATGACCCAAGTTGGGAAACTCATGTCCATAAACTGAATTTAAGAGATTGAACTGAATGGGCATAATAATCTAAGAAAATATGATTGGAGTTACTCCCCTGAATTTTAAACTGGAATTAATATGTCATTGTGTTGGAAATTGTTGGGTATGTAGAGGGTGGGGACATTCCTCATCTTTCTTGCATATAAAGATGTATGGACATAAAACCAGAACATATTCCCTATCACAGAGACAAAATGAAGATGCACACAGAGAAAAGCAGAGGTTTGAGATAGCAGATACTATACTCAGAGTGTCAAGTTTAAACATATCAGAAATGTCCTAATATCTACAGTCTTCCTCCAAATCTGTGGAGTATGGAAAATTTTATCAATACATTTTCTTCTCACTTAAACTAAATCAAATTGGGTTCCAAGCACTTGCAGTTGAAATGGTTCATAGAATTGCTTCACAGAATTACTAAGCATTTCAGATAAGTAATATTATTTGGGATATTAAAACTTCCATATAAGCAGTGGAATCTTTTAAAGATATAATCATAGGAGGGTCCTCCCCTCATAAAAAATGTTACTTGAATTAAATCAGGATCTGGTCTTAAGTACACTCTTAGATTTCCCTTTGCCCCAGAGTGGGCTCCTGCACTTTCTGCAAAAATACTTTGGTCTCTGCAAAACACTGCTTGAAAAAGACTAAGTCTTCCTGGGGAAAAACATAGATTATATTTCATCTGTTTATTTTTTTATTTCAGCTTTACTGAGGTTATAATTGTCTTAAAAATTATAAGTGTGAGTCTTTGTGATTTGATATACATATATATTGTGAAAATTTGCTCTCTTCTAGTTAATTGTCATAGATGTCATCATATATGTGTGTGTGAAACATTTAACTTTTACTCTCTTAGCAAATTATCAACTATAGTCACCTTGTTTTATATTTTACATTAAATATCTAATTTTATCATCTTGTGCCTAAAACCTTTTACCAACTTTTTACCAAACTCGCCCTATTTCCAAAAACTCTATCTCCTGGCAAACACTTTTTTATACATGCTTTCTATAAATTTTGCTTTTTATTTTTTTCCACAGGTTATTCATTATACATACAAGCAGGCAGATATTTGAATCTATTATACTGTGCTCTTGTTACTAGTATCTCATGGCAACCTACTTCTTTTCAAACTACTTTCAGTAAAAGTTTTCTATACGTAATGTGCAAAAAATTCTGAGAGAATGCCAAACATTTAAAACATAGTGTCATTACACAATTTTCCTAACGAGAATATAAAATTTTGTTTACATGTTTTTGAAAATAGTATTAAATTATTTTATATTATATCATTATGTTTCAATTTAATTTTTACTTACTAGATACAAGTTTTAATATTATATAAAACTAATAGTCCCAAATTTTAAATTAACTTCTTGATTTTAAAATAAAAGCTATATAAACATATTTATAAAGAAAACACTATGAAGAATAAAATGTGGAAAACTGCTCTAAATAGATATTCATATTGATAATTAAGCTTGAATTGTGAAATTCATTATGAAACTTCACTTGTGATAGCAAATATTGTTATGTTTTATGGTTATTGTTCCTTAAAATAGGAAATTTATGTTAAATGAGTTTCAACTTTGGGTAATGAGCAAACTTCATTTCCAAATATCGCCTTTCATATAGAAGTCAAAAACTTTGATATAATGATGATGTTTTAATTTTGAATCTCATGAAGAGTCATTTATTGCAATTAAAGTAAATGAGAAATGAAAAAAACCTTATAGAAACATAGCAACTTGAAATCATCAGTTTTTTCAATAAACAGTGGACATTTTTTTTTCCTATCCTCGTCTCTCTGATATGGCATCTCATATTTCCTTGGGGAAAATATCATCCACTTATACTCAGACAAGTTTCAGAAAGACTTTCTGACTGTATTCAAGATTAAGCTTGGTCTAACACACTCTGGAATTTCCTTAGACACAAGTATTAGTTGAAAGATGAACACAAATTCTAAGTTCATCCCATCAGAAAGAATTCCAGGAATTTTGATAAAGATACTAGGAGGAGATGCTCTATATTCTAAACTGGCATAGAGAGCCTAGAAATAAATTAATGCATTACAGTCAACTGATCTTTGATAAGGGTGCAAAAAACTGATAGTTGACCAGGGTATAAAAAGAATGGAGAATAATTATCTCTTGAATAAATTAATAAAAAGGCAGCCTATGGGAAAAATATTTGAAAATTATATAGCTGATATGGATTTAATATTTAGATATAGGAAGAACTCAACAACAACTCAACAGCAATTTTTTTTAAAAATTAACTGAATTAAAAATTCTTAAGGTCCTGAATGGACATTTCTAAGTAAAAGGCATACAAATGGTGAACAGGTATATGAAAAAATGCTCAACATCACTTATCATCAGAGTAATGCAAATCAAAAAAATAATTAGTTGTTAACTCATAGTTGTTAAAATGACTATTATGAAAAAGACAAAAGACAGCAAGTAGTGGTGAAGTTTCTATTCTGTTGGTAGGAATGCGAATTAGTATAGCCATTAGGCAAAACAGCATAGAGGGGCCTCGAAAAATTAAAAACAGGTGCCCCTGGTAGAGTAGTGATTAGATCAATCATCTAAATGATTACAAGACCATAAACTCCTGAGTTTGAGTCCTGGGTCCAAGGGAGTACAACCAGTGTGAACGACTAAATAAAAATAAGTAAAATACTTCATCTTCCTCTTCCTGCCTACCTGCCTGCATGCCATCATTCCTGCCAGCAACTTTCCTTTAATAAGTAAATAAATAAATACAAGCTTCCATATAATTCAATGACCGTCCCCATCATTTCTTTCAATCACTGATTTGTTTTTTTTGCTAAGCAAGTTCAATTTCATTCATTTTTAAAGTCTAATTTTCCTTAATTTAGTTCATCTTGCTATCTCTATATATCACAAATGAGTGATAAGATAGGATGTTTGTCTTTCTCATTCTGGCTTATGACACATGTTGCATGACTGGCAGCATTTCACCATTTGATAGCTGTGTAGATTCCATTGTGTACATAGACCATATCTTCTTTAGTCATTCATATGCACATGGCATTTAGGTTGCTTCCACCTGTTGGCTATTGTAAATTATGCTGTGATGAACATGGAGATGCATGTATCTAAGAGAATAAGTTTTATGTTTTTAGGGTAAATATGCAGTACAGGAATAACAGAATCATGTGGGATTTCCATTCTCAATTTTTTGAAGAGTCTCCATAACGCTTTTCTTCATGATGGCAACATTTTACACTCCTACCAACAGTATATAAGAGTTCCTTTTCTTCACATCCTCTCCAGCACTTGTTTTTTTTCCATTCATTTGGATGGCAGTCATTCTAACATGTGTAAAGTGATATCTCATTATTGTTTTGATTTGTATTTCCCTAGTGACAAGAGAAATATAGCATTTTTTCAAGTGTCTGATGGCCATTTTTAGTTATATTGTTAGTTTTTTTACTGTTGAGTTTTATGAGTTCTTTACGTATTTTTTATATTAACCCCTTGTCAGATGTGTGATGTGAAAATATCTCCCCCCACTCAGGAGGATGTCTTTTTGTTCTAAAAAGGATTTCTTTTGTTGTGCAGAAGTTTTTTAGTTTGATGTAAACCTATTGTTTATTTTGTATTTTATTTCCCTTGTTATTGGAGTTGTCTTCAAATTCTAATACAAAACAATAATTATCAAATAAAGATGGTATTAGAATTAAAAAAAAGAAATATGGATCAATGAAACCATGAAGAAACATTCCAGAGATGCAAGGATTATTCAACATATGTAAGTCAATAAATGTGATACACTACACATCAACAAAAAGGAAAAAAATGACATTATTACCCCAATAGATGTAAAGAACGCATTTGAGAAGATGCAACACCCTTTTTTATTAAAAACCCTCTAAAAGTAGGTATAGATGGAAAGTACTTCAACACAATAAAGGCTGTATACAACAACCACAAAGCCAGTATCACACTCAATGGAGAAAAGCAGCAAGCTTTTGCTCTGAGAACAGACACAAGGCTAGGTTGTCAATTCACCATCACTATTTAATATAGAGTTGGAAGTACTAACCAGGGCAATTGGACTAGAAAAAAGATATACAAGTTATCTAAATTGGAAAGAAAGAAGTGAAACTAAAACTATTTGCAAATGACATGATAATATAAAGAGAAAACCTCAACGACTCAAATAAAAAAATACAGGAATAACAAATACAGTAAAGTGCTGGGCTACAAAGCTAATACTCAAAAATCTTTTGGACGCACCCTGGTGGGTTACCAGTTTCGTACACCCTCGGAGCAGCCCCATATCTATCCCAAGACCCCAGGTAACAAGCCAGGAGGAGCAACCAGTGTGAACAATTAACTAAAGATAAATAAACTGCTTCTTCCTCCTCTCCCTTACTGCCTTCCTTCTTGCCTTTATTCCTGCCCGTACTTTTCCTTTAAAAAATATTTTGCATCTCTATGTGCAAGTAATGAAATTACAGGAGAACTTAGGAAAATAATCTCATTTACAATTGCATCAAAAAAAATATCTTGCAGTAAACTTAGCCAAAGAATATTATAAATGTAAAGATATTCCATGTTCATGAATCTGAAAATTAACATAGTTAATACAATATTATCTAAATCATTATACAAAGTAAATGATATCACTGTCAAAATCCCAAAGACATTCTTCACAGAAAAAGAACAAAAATCATAACCATGCAATTTATTTAGAACTATAAAAGACACGATAGCAAAAAGCAACCTTGATTGAAAAAGATTCTAAATGGAGGTATCATGCTTTTTATTTCAAACTACATTTTTATTTTAATATTTATTGAAGTAACTTTGATTTACAAAATAATACCAACCCATATGTGTTGGTACCCTGTTCTTCAAATATATGTCAACACTCCCTGCCCACATCAAATTACCAAAAGTTCTTGACCACTATTTCTTGGACACTATACCACTTTCCCTCATCTCCCACCTTGTTTCCTACTGGTAAAAATCAGTTCTATTTTTAATGCTATATTGTTAAATTGTTAAGTTTGGGATTTTTTTTTTCATCTGTTCCTTTGTTTTGTTTCTTTATATTCCACATATAAGTGAAATCATCTGGGATTTGCCTTTTTCCTTTGAATTTCACTTAGCAAAATTCCCTCTAGTTCCATGTTGTTGTCTCAAATGACAGGATTTTATTTTTTAAGGGATTTGTAGTATTTCATTGTATAAATATACCTCATCATCTGTATCCATTCATCTGATGATGGGCACTTATTTAATTTCCAATTCTTGACTATTATAAATAATGCTGCAATAAACATGGGGTGGCACATATCTCTACAGATTGTTTTTATGTATATTTTGATAAATTCCTAGAAGTGGGATGATGGGGTTATATGGGTTTCCCACTCTCAATTTTTTGAAGGAATGTCCATATTTCTTTCCATAAGGGTTGCACCATTTTACATTTACAATTTAATAGTGTAAAAGTATTCCCTTTTCTCTGCATCCTTATCAAAATTCAAAGGAAAAAGGCAATAGAATTCCACTGAGTAAAGGAAACCACGGTTTCTTTATCTAGCCATCTTTTGTTGGGCATTTAGGCTGCTTCCATGTTTTGACTCCTGTGACCTGTGCTGTTATGAACATGGGGTTGCAGATATTTTTCCTGATTAGGGATTCTGTACTCTGGGTTTACGACTGGGAAGTGCAATAGCTGGATCAAACAGTAATAATTCAAGATGACCATTTTAACAATGTTAATGCCTCCCAGTCATAAGCACCGAATATCTTTCCATCTCTTTGTATGTATTTCTTAAAAAAACAAAGTCTTGTAGTTATAACTATCAACAGATCTATCACATTCTTTGTTAAATATATTCCAAGGTGCTTAATTCTTTTTGCTGCTATTATAATGGGATAGTTTTCATGATTTCATCTCTTTTATGATATTGTTTGCATATATAAAACTGCAACTGAGTTTTGTGTATTGATTGCATACCCTGTCATTTTACATTTCATTTATTCAAGTAGTTTTCATATTGGATTTTTTAGGATTGTCTACATGTATAGTCATGACATATGCAAATAGTGATAGTCTTACTTCTTCCTATCCCATCTGAATTCCTTCTACTTCTTTTCTAATTGTTCTAAGACTCTCGGTATATCAAATAGCAGTGGTTAGAATGGAAAGTCTTGTCTCATCCCTGATCTTAGAGGAATTATCATATTGGCAGTGGATTAACCTCTATGACCTTTATTGTGTTGAGGGATGTTCTTACTATCCCAATTTTGTGTAGAGTTTTTAATCATAAAAAATGTGTTGAATCTTGTCAAAAGCTTTCTCTGTATCAATGACGTGATCATATTATTTTTCTCCTTGTTCTTATTAACATAGTGTATTACAATAATTGGCTTTCTTATGTTGAACCATCATTGAATCCCCAGGATAAATCCCACTTGATCATGATGGATGATCCTTTTAATGTATTGCTGTACTCTGTTTGTATTCTGTCTATTAAACACATTTTGTGAGAATTTTGGCATCTGTGTTCATTAGATATACCGGTCTGTAATTTTCTTTCTTGGTGACATCTTTATCAGCTTTTAGTATTAGTATAATGTTGGCCTGGTAGAAAGTGTTAGGAAACATTCCCTGTTCTTCAATTTTTTTTGTATGAGTTTGAAAAGAATATATATCAGGTCTCTGAAAATTTGGTAAAAATTTAGTAAAGATTTCTGGTTCTTGGCCTTTATTTGGGGGGTTGGCTTTTGATTCTATCTTAAATTCCTTTGCTTGTAATAGTTCTCCTCACGTTTTGCATTTTTTTCTGGATTCAATGTTAGCAAGCTATATGTTTCTAAAAATCTGTCCATACCCTCAATATTTCCCAATATTTTGTCCATAGTAGTCTTTTTTTTTTTGATGTTTTGTATTTCTGAGGTATCTGTTGTAATTTCTCCCCCTTTTATTTCTGATTCTAGTTATGAGGATTTTCTTTTTTAGTGAACCTAGTCAAAGTTTAAAAAAAACACTTTTGGTTTCATTAATCCTCTGAGCTGTCTTTTTTTATATCTATTTTGTTTATGCACTTTTTTTATTATTTCCTTCTGCTGCTGATATTTGGTTCCAGTTGTTCTTTTTATAGTTGCTTTGTATATAAGGTTAAGCTGTTTATTTGCAATTTTTCCTATTTACTGAATTAGGCCTGTATTGTGATAAACTTCCCTCTTAGTAATGCTTTTGCTGCATCCCAGTTCTGGTAGCTCATGTCTTCATTCTCATTTGTCTCCAAGTACTCTTTAAATATTTTCTGATTTCCTCTTTTGGCCAAGAGTCAATAGAATCATTTCATTTATTCTCCAAATATTTTGGAATTTTCCAGCATTTTTTGAGTTGGATTTCTAGTTTTAAGCCATCGTGATTGGAGAAGATGCTTGATATAATCTATATGTTTGTAAATTTGTTGAGATATTTTTGCTTCCCAACAGATGATTTATCTTGGGAATGTTTGATAAGCACTTGAGAAAAATGTGAATTCTGGCACCATTGGATGACAGGTTTGGGACATGTCTATTAAACACATCTGCTCAATTTTGACTTTTAAAGCTGTTTTTCCATTAATTTGCTGCCTGGTTGATCTTTCCATTGTTGTAAGTGGGGTGTTTAATTCTACTACTGTTATTGTATCCTTGTCATTGTCTATTTCTAGTTCTGTTAATAATTTCTTTTGTGTATTTTGGTGCTCCTTCACTGGATATAAATAAATACATATATATTCATTTTCGCATATATATACATTTCTTCTTAATGAATTGACTCCTTAATAATTATATAATGCTCATCACTGTGTTTTGCTATCCTCCATAGTTGGAAGTCTATTTCTTCAGATATAAATAAGGAATGTGGATGTCTCTGCTCTTTGGAGGTCATCATTTGACTTTAGATTGTCTTCCAGCCATTGACTTTGAGCTTATAGTTAGCTTTTGAAAAAGATTAATCTGAATACAGCAGAAATTTGGTTTCTATTTTTTAATCCATTCAGCCACTCTGTGATTTTTTAATCTGTGACTTCAATCCATTAACATTTAGGGTGATTATTTATATATAACTGTTTATTGCCATTTTTATAATTGTTTACTACTGCGGCCTGTGCAGCATAATGAAAGGATCCCGGAGAGGGGGCTACAGGAGCCTAAAGAAAGACAGACAACTTACAACTAGAAAAGCAAAGGCCAGATGGGGCACTTTTCTCCTCAGACGCAGTGACCCAGATTCTGGCTCCTTGACAATCTATATAGCTGGATTACAAATGACGTAATGGGAATAAAACAAAGACAGATTTGTAGACATAGGCTGTTGCCCTCCTATCGAGAACAGTTGAAGGTATAGCAACATTGAAGGTCGAGGCTCAGTTTGCAGTTTGCTGTTTATCTACTTCTTGTTCTGCTGACTGAGAAATTCTGCCTTGGGAAACTTTGTAGAAGCGGCCAGAAAGCAATTCACTCCCTACAGTTTACTGGGTGTTGTTGAAGATAGTACCTTTGTTCTCCTCTTCTAGGGCATTTGAAAGCAGTTATGTTGTTATTACTTTCCCTTTTGCTTTTCTTCTTTGCTTTTTCCCTGGAGATAAGTTTTGCGCTTACTCTCCGGTATAAATAAAAGCTTATATCCAGTTTTTACTTGAAAACTAGTATTGTTCTCATTCTAACCATTCAGATATTGAATATCTTCCTCCCCCTTTTATAATTTGATGTCTTTTAACTAGGCTTTATTTAGATTTTATGGAATATTTTCTAGTGATTATTCATAAATTTTGTTTTACAGTAAAGAATTTTGCTTTTTATCCAAAGTAATGAAATTAGTACTTCCAAGTGTTGTTTACCATGGATATTCAATGTAGCATTATTTAAAAAAGCTAACACATGAAAATAACCCAAACATTCATCAAAAGATGAATGGGTAAAATATGTGGTATATATCCTATGGCATATTATCCAGCCGCGAGGAATTCTGCCACATGTGACAACATGTATAAAACTGGAAGATATTATACTAAGTGAAATAGGGTGTCAGTAAAAAGACAGCTATTATAAGATCTTACTTTTATGTGAATATAAGCATCAAATCAAAAGATCAAATCAGCATGGTGTTTTTCAGGGACTATGGGATGGAGGAAATAATTTGTTGAATATTGTTAAAAGAGTTCAAAGGTATATTTAGCAGGAATGAATATGTTCTGGGAATATACTATATAGCATGGTGACTCTAGTTAATAATAATGTATTGAATGCTTAAAACTTGCTTAAGATAGTTACCTAAGTGTTGAGAGAAAAATGATAACCACTTGAGGTGGTGTATATGTTAGCTAGCTTGATTGTAGTAGTCACTTCACAATGTATATCAGAACATCATGCTGCACACCTTAAATGTATATTATAAATATATATGTATGTATACATATATCTATATCTATGTGCATACATGTAGGCATATATACATCAAATATACCACATTCAGAATTAGAGAAAATATCAGTCTGTACATAGTAACTTTACAAAACACTGAAACCAGAAAGAATATTTACCGAGAGATAATATAGGGGAAATTTAAGTTTGATATCTATGTCAAAGGAAGAGTAATACAGAGATTTGTAAGTGTGTAGGGGACATGTGATAGGAAACAAACATCAGGATTTACTGTTGGCATTTTGTCCATAGAAATTCCACATTTTTCTAGAAAATTTAGTTTCTGGCAAATTTACATAATTTTTTTCTTATTTTAAATGCAAATGTAGATGATTTTCTCTTAGCATAAAGATAATATTATTAAAAATTTAAGTCAGAGTGGATCAACTAACATAAGTTGTCTACAAGGTACACACTTTAATATAGAGACCTCTATTACACCTTGGTGGAATAGTGGTTAGGTCAGCAGTCTTCTACTCGGCATAGTCCTCACATATCCTAAGGACCAGGGTTTCTATCCTGGGGCTAGAGGGAAAAACCACAATAAAAGCTAAATAAAAATAAATGAAATGCTACTTCCTCCTCTCTTACCTGCTTGCCTACTCTACTTTATTCCTGCCTGTACCTCTCCTTTAAAAGGATATATACCAGAGCTATGTCCTGATAAATCCATTATAAGTTGAAATGCATTTAATATACCTAACCTACATAATAGAATGGCTTATTTTTGTTAAACTTAATGTTCTCAGGACATTTACAGTTTATATATATATATGATGCTATGTTATATATATATATATGGTCAGTTAATTTCTAACAAAGAAACGCAGACTATACAATAAAGAAAGTCTCTTAAATAAATGGTGTTGAGAAAACTTAAGTCACAGAAAACGAAAAAATAATTTTCTTAACTCATACTCAAAATAAAGATGAGTGTTAAGATTTGATTCTATAGTACTCCTAAGAGAAAAAAGAGTAACCTTCTTGACATAGAAACTTTATAATCATTTTTGCATTTCACATAAAAAGGATAGGCAACAAAAGAAAATAACAAAATTAAAAGCTCTGTATGACACAAGAAGTCATTACAAATGAAAATACACCATATTGAATGAGAAAAAATGCAAATAATATTAAGGATTAATATATAAAATACATAAATATCTCATACACCTCAATAATAAAAATTCAAACAGTCTGATTAAAATGTGAGAAAGGATCTAGTTAGATATTTTCTAAAGATCTACGATTGGCCCACAGATATGTAAAAATGTTCTGAACATCACAAATCATCAGGGAAATTCACATCTAAACTTCAATAAGAAAGCAACTAAGACCTGTTAGACTGTCTATTATCAAGAAGACTAGAGCCACAAACGTTGGTAAGGATGTGGAGAAAAGAGACATTTGCATTCTATTTTTGGGGATGTAAATTGGTGCAATTAGTATTAAAGTTTCCTCAATAAACTAAAAATAGAACTACCGTATTATTCAATAATTCCATGTCTGGCTATTTATCTAAATGTAGTAAAAATACTAACTCAAATATATATATGCACCCCTATATTTATTGTACATTATTTATAATACCCAGTACAGGAAACAATTTTCATGTCCATTGTCAGATTAATGGACAAAGAAAATGTGATATTCTTCAATTTATAATAGGGCTATGTAGTGATAAATTCATCATAAATTGAAAATGCATTTAATATACCTAACTATTGAATAGAATAGCTTATCTTTGCCAAAATTGTGTTCTCAGAACATTTAGAGTTGAAAAAAAAATCATCCAATACAAAATTTATTTAAAAATAAAGTGTTGAATAGACATGAAATAAAAAGCACACCTTCAAAAATGTTGGAAACAAATTCACTATAGACCATTGGTTTTTACCCTTGAAATCCTGTGGATTATTAGAAGTTGCAGTTTGCTGCTACTTCCTATCATCAGAAGAGAGAGTTATACTAAATATGATTAGCCTGGATAGAGATAAAATTAAAAAATTTAAAGTAAGGTTTCTGTGAATCATATTTATTTAACTCCACAGTAAGGATGAAAAAAATCATAAGCAGAACTGTTAGAAGTTGGGGGATCATCTATATGTGAGTTTGTGTGTGTGTGTATGTTTGTGTGTGTATGTATCTATACATCTGTATATAGTGATATATAGAGAGATATATATTGGGGTATTATTCAGCCAGTGAAAATAAATTTTCCTATTCACAACACCATGGATGAACTTTGAAGAATTTATGTTAAGTAAAATAAGTTCAACAGTGAAAGACAAATACAAAATTATTTTAGTTGTATGTGAGATGGAAAAAGAAAAGACAACAAATTGAACTCATAATTACAAAGAGCAGATTGCCTTTTTCCAAATGTGGGTGGACTAGGGTGGTGAAAAGGATCAATAAACTTAGCTATAAAAAAAAATTAAGTCTCGAGGTAGCCTGGACTGCTATTGTTTTTATTTTTGTTTTGTTTTGTTTTTTACATCACGTAGATTCTAGGAGCTCACATATCCATTCTTATTTGGCTCTAAGTATTTTTTTAAGTTCTTCTTTGATTTCCTGTTTTATCCAAGAGTCATTCAGAAGCATATTGTTTCATTTCCAATTAATTTGGTATCTTCAAGCTTTCTTTTTGATTGATTTCTAGTTTTAAGCCATTGTGTCAGAGAAAAGATGCTTGGTATGAGTTCAGTCTTTATAAATGTGTTGAGAGATGTTTTCTGTCCCAGTCTATGATTTACCTTGAGAATTTCCATGCACACTTGAGAAGAAAGTGAAATTTATAGTCACTGTCTGAAGTGTTTGGTATATATCTATTAGATCTAACTATTCCAAATGATCATTTAAAGGTGCTGTTTCTCTGTTAATTTTATGCCTGGTTGACCTGTCCATTGTTCTAAGTGGGGTGTTGAAGTCTCTACTAGTGTTTAATTGCTGTCAGTATCTCTCATCAGTTCTAATATTTTTTGGTTAATATACTTTGATGCTTCTTCATTTTATGCATATGTCAATAAATGTTAGGTCTTCTTAGTTAATTGAGCAATACCACAAAGTGATAGTGATCAAAATGGTACGGTACTAGAATAATAACAGAGACTCAGATCATTGAATAGAACTGAATTGCCAGACACTGACTCATTCAAACATAGTCAGTCAATCTAAGACAAAGAAATTAAAAGCAAAATATGGAGAAAGGAAAGTCTCTTCAATAAATTACTTAGGATAACTGGATAGCCACATGTAAAAAAATGAAGTTAGACCACTTTTTAACACCATTTACAAAATTAACTCAGAATAGACTGGAGTCTTAGACATGTCTGGAAACCATAAAATTCTTGGAAGATGACATAGGAAAAGCATTCCATGACATCAAACAGAAAGGTCTTTGGTGATTCATCTCCTACATCAAGGGAAACAAAAAGAAAAATAAATAAGTAATCAGTACTACAACAAACTCAAAATCTCTTTACAGCAAAAGAAAACACTACCAAAACAAAAAAACTGAGAGAAGATATTTGCATTCCATATTTCTGACAAGAGCTTAATATCCAAAATATACAAAAACTCATAAAACAAAATAATATGAAAACACATAATCAAATCAAAAAATGTGAAAAGGAATTGGGGAGATTTTTTTTAGCTGAAGAGGGTATACAGATGGCTAACAGGCATATGAGAAGATGTTCTTACTTGCTGACTATCATGGAAATGTAAATCAAAACAACAATCAGATACACCTGAGAGATTGCTATTATCCACAGATTTGGAAACAACATACATAGGTGAGGATGTGGAGAAAAGGGAAGTGGGAAAGCAAATCGGTGCAACCCCTGTGGAAAACAGCTCCTAGGGAGATTTCTCAAAATGTTGAAGATGGAAATCCCATTCCACCATCTCATGTCTGGGTATTTATCTCAAAATAGAAAAGCAATAATTTTCAGAGATTTGTGCATTCCTATGTTTATTACAGCCCTATTCACAATAGTTAAGAATTGGACACTGGCTATGTTCACAAAGTCAGATAAATGGATAAAGAAGATGAATTTATGTACACAATGGAATACTTCAGAGCCCTTGAAGGAGATGAAATACTGTCATTTGAATTAACATGGATGGATCTAGTGGGGATTATGCAAAGTGAAGTAAGTCAAAAGAAGAAATATAGATAACAGATGATCTCACTTATAGGTAGAATACAAACAGATAAAACAAAGTGACAAATGAAATGAAATGAACCCTTGAGCATTTCCAATATAATTAAGGTTACCAACAGGGAATGAGACTGGTGGGGAGGAGCAGGGGGTGATGGAGCCCACTGGGCAATGGTAAAGAACACTTAGTGATTTGGTGGTGGGGAAGTTGTGTTTACATATATCTGAGGAATGGGAAAACTGAAAATATGGGGAACTACACATATGAGTTTATTTTAATTTATGAAAGAAAGTTGCTGCAATAAAATATTAAAAATGTAAAAAAATAAAGATGTAATAAAAGCAATTCTAGTACAATGTTTATAATTTATATCTCTGAATATATTTTATAAACTAAGAAATCTTTAAAATCGGTCATCTCAGCTTCCATCTTAGAAACTAGAAAAAGAAGAACAAATTAAATCCGAAGTAAGCAGAGGTAATAAAAATTAGAGCATAAATTAATTAAATTAAAATTAGAATACAGAAAATCAATAAAACCCTCTCTGAAAATATCACTGCAGTTGATAAGCTTCTAGCCAGGCTAACTACATAAAAATGTGGGGGCTTTGAGAGGGAGTGGGAGGACACAATTGCCAATATTAGGAAAACAGAAATATAACTACCAATTCTGTGGTCATTAAATGGATAATAAGGAAATACTAAGAACAACTTGTGTCCCTAAATTTAATAACCTAGATAAAATGAACATATTCATTGAATCACACAATTTGCAAAAACTCACAGAATAGATAATTTAGGTAGACCTATATCTATTAATGACACTGAATAAAAAGTTAATAACCTTGAAAGTGAAAGAGAAAGCACTAGGACCAGATGGGTTTACTATCAAAAACTAGTGTTGAACCAATTTTTTACACTACCTTCCAGAAAATAAAGTAGAGAGATTACTTCTTGAATCATTCTACTAGATCAGCATTAGCCTAAAATCAAAATCAAAGACATTATAAAACTATGAAAACTGTAAACCAATATCTCTTATGAACTTAAACGGAAAAAATTCTCAACAAAATATTAGCAAGTTGAATACAGCAATGTATAAAAAGAATATAAACCATGATCAAGTAAGGTCTATTTCATTTATCCAAGGCTGGTTGAACATTTGAAAATCAATTAATATAATTCATCACATCAAAAACCTAACAAAAAAACCACAAGATAATATCAATAGATGCAGAAAATGCATTTTATGATATTCAACACCTATTCATGATAAAAGCTATCAGTAAATTAGAACAGAGTGGAACTTCATCAACTTGATAAATGTCTCAAAAAATACCGATAACATTATTTAATGGTGAGAATCTCAAAGCTTCCCTAACTAAAAGCCGGAACATGAAGTCCTCTCTTAACTATTACTTTTCAATATTGTACTGAAAGTCTGAAGTGTTTGTCTTGAACTCTAGGTCAAAGGGAAATTACCATGCCAAAAGAAGATACTAGCAGCAACAGCCCCAGACAGCTGAAACCCACATCTTGATACAAGACCCTTCAAACCGGGAATCTTATAAACATCCTACCTCCCACTGCACCTGCTTCACTTACCCAGACTTAAAAGACCCACCGCCTGACAATTCTGAGTCCACTTGCTCTCAGAGCCTGACACCTCTCTTCACTTGGAGAGTGAATCAATCTTGCCAGCATTGCTCACTTGTGTAAATTTTCTCACTCCCCCAACCCATCCCCCTGCTCCGACCATTTGGCTACAGGTCCACCTTACATTTGGTAGCACCTACAGATAATTACTCTTTGCCCTCACTCTCTTTTGAACTCTGATATGGTGAAATCATCAAATGTCAACATAAACGGGTGAGTCCTTTTATTTGGAAAAATGATTTCACCATTTTGAGATGCACAAGTGGATTTCACCTTTGGATGACTCACTCTCTTTTGGGAAAAGTCCCAGCACCAGGCTGGCCTGTGGTCCTCTCACCAAATCGGCATCCTGAGTGACACCTCAGAATATCAATCTTGGCCTCCTAGTTTAGATTTTGATTGATTAGGAATGTCTCTCCCTCAAAGTCTTTCACCCATTTTTGGAAACCATTTTTCTGCTAGCACACCATCAGAGTGATGATCTTCCTTCATTGTCAGGTCCCTCTTGTCTTTCTCAAAGTGATCTTCTCCTTTCCTGCAGAAGCCTTCATGGGCAACATTCAATCTACTCCCAAGGGCTCACCCCTGGGGTATCTCCTTAAGAATATAAAAGTTATCAAACTAGAGCCTGATATCCACCCAAAATGTCTCATTTTTTATTGTAATACAGCTTGGCTCCAATATAAACTGCTCCACCAGGAGGTCTGGCACACAAGTGGGTTCCTCGATCATAATACCCTTCTCCAATTGGACCTCTACTGCCACCACCTTGGCACTCACCAAGGTCCCTCTACCACCACCTCCTAATCCCAGCTCTGACTTTGACCCAGCCTACCACTTTCCCTTTTTTCTCCCTCCTGCTATTGATCCTTCTCTTGGGCCACTGTCTCCAATCCCTCGTCCTCCATCTTCTTCCAACTCACACTACAACTCAGGACCCCCTCTTCTTCCCCTGCCTGAACCATCTCATTACTTTCACTTCCTGGTTCAACCTCCTTACTATCTTCCCTTTCTGTCTCTACCTCTTCATAACCTCCCCTTCCATCTCCTCCTCCTTTCTCCCTGCCTACTTTCTCTCCCACTTCCTTCCCCGAGTCTCTTGCCTCCCCTCTAGTCCTCTCCTCTTGTCTCCTATTCTCATACTCAGTCATTTCTGCCTTGAAGCTCTCTCTCTGTGAAGTCACCAAGCCTCAGGCTATTATGTGAGTCTACATTCTGTTTTCCATGTCTGACCTCTCCAAATAGAATCTAAACTAAGTTCCTTTTCTACAGACCTAACCAGTTTCATTAAGAAATTCAAATAGCTTGCTCTCTCTTATGATGTCTCCTGGATAGCTATTCACATCATTCTTTCCATCTGCACCTACCCCTAGGAACACTCATATTTAATCCAAGGCACAAGAATCTGCTAATTCTCTTAATCACCTGAACCCCAGCTCTGCTATTCACACCTCACATCCTAGAGTCATCCCAGACCAAGCCCCCAGATGGAACTCTCAGGCAGAAGAATCTGGTCATACTCACTACAATGACAGGATCACCTGCTTCATAGAAGATATGAAACAGGCTACAGTTATGCCCATTAATTGTGATAAATGAAAAGAAGACACCTAGAACCCTGAGGAAAACCCAGCACATTTTCTTTCAAGGTTTTTGGAGGTACTCTTTCTTTACATTAACTTAGACCCTGAGTCCATTGAAGGATGTTCCATAGTGAATATTTCATCTCCTAGTCTGCTTTGGGTAGCTATAGAAAATTGCAAAGGTTAGACAAGTGCTTCCAAATCCCTCAGCATGAACTTTTGGACCTGGCCTTTAACATTTTTCACAACAGGGAGGAGGAAATAGGGTGGAATACAAACAGCAGGACTCTCAAAAAACTAAGAGGAGCAATGCAAGGGTTGTCTTCTGTGGGATCAGGCACCTTGGAGGGTTCTGTGCTCTGTGTGATCAGACAGGACACTGGATCAAATCTTGACAAAATTAAATGCCTCTTCGGCCCTTCCCTTGTCATCCTGCAAATTCCTGGGACACTGGAAGAGTGATTGCCTCTCCCTTAAGCCAGGGATCAGAAATTGCTCTCCTGTCCCACTGCTCCCAGTGGAGGACCTTCTAGGCCTTTCCCAGCTGATACAACCCAGGCCCAGAAATGGTCTGCAGCTATCCCAACCAGACTTCTAAGCCCACTGTAAATCTTTCAGTTGAAGGCAAGAATATTTCTTTCCTTATCAACACAGGATCCACTTATTCTTCTTTTCCCAATTTTGCCAGACCTCTCTCTACGTCTTCCAACTCCATTGCTGGGGTTGATAACATTCCTGCCTGACCACTAACTACTATACCCTTGCCTTGTGCTCTGGGGGATCAAATATTTAGCCATTCTTTTTTAATCTCCAGCTAGGTCATGATGATGACCAAACTGGAAATTTGTCTCGCTCTCTGTCCCTCTTCAACGTCACCCTCTTCCTCAATTTCCTAACTATAGTCATTCGTCAAATTTCTCTCCCTTGAAGTATCCTCCCTCAGGTGGTTTCTCAAGTGCCCTTCATTATATGGGATGTACACATGCAGACCAGGCTGCCTATATTCCACTGATTTAAGGCATTAAATCCCTCTTATACGCCGTATGTACCCATTACAACTTGATGCCCTCTAGGAACCTAAGTCTTTCATAAACAACTTCCTTTCTGCCAGTGTCAAACCAACCTCTCTTATAACACTTCCATACTGGCTGTTAAAAAGCTTGACTCATCCTACTGCTTAGTTCAAAATCTTAGAATCATCAATAATGCTGTTGTTACCATACATCCCATGTGCCCAACCCCTGCACCTTTTTTAACTCTATTCTCTCCAACAGTCTTTTCTAACACTGTTCTGAATATTAAAGATACTTTTTGCATTATCCCCTCTCCCCAAATCAGAAGATCTCCTTGCCTTTACCTAGATGAACCCTGACACTCACCTTTCCCAACAACTCACACAGACCATCCTTCCTCAGGGCTTCCATGACAGCCTCCATCTTTTTGGCCAAATCCTAGCCTCTGAGCTCTCCCATCTACACTTCCCACACAGTATAATTCTCCAGTATGCCGATGACCTCCTCCTCTGCAGTCCTTCCTTGGACTCCTTTCTCGGACACAGTCTTTTTTCTCTTCTTTCTGGCTAACAAAGGTTACCAAGTCTCCCTACCAAGGCACAGATAGATAATCAGTCACTTATCTTGAGTTCCTACTCTTCCTGGGCCAGCAGGTCATTACCACACAACATGGAACTTGGATCAATAATCTCCCACCCCCTGTTCCAAAAGGGAGTGCTGAGCCTTTCTAGACCTCATCAGGTGCTTTTGCTTCTGGATCCTTAATTATGATGTTATTGCTGGGCCTCTTGATGAAGTCACTTGGGGTCCTGATAGTGACCCATTCAATTGGAAAACCTCGTCTTGCCTCTGCATTTTATAATCTCAAGCAAGCCAGCCTTCCAGGCTCTAGTCCTAACCTTATCAGACCTCTCAAATAATTTCACCCTACTTACAACAGAGAAGAGAGGCATTGCCCGAGGACTCTTAGGTCAGAGGTCAGGACTGGACCTGAAGGCTGCAGCTTATTTTTCAAAATAACTAGATAACACTGCTGAAGGACGGCCTGCCTTCTTAACAGTAATTGTGACAATGTCCATCTTGGATGGACCCTTCACCTGATCTAAGAGGCTAATAAACTTACCTTTGACTAACCCATGGACATCTGCTCCTCCACCAGGTAGTAGACATGCTTAACAATGCCTATGAGTTCCTTTCAAACTCTCTAATAACTCTATATCGAGCTACCCTTCCAGGAAGTTCAAACATAACTTTTCAAAAATCAAACATCCTGAACCCCACCATTCTTCTGTCTACCCCAGAAATTACTAGGACATACAAGGGCCATCCTTGTAGACTTGCATGACAACCCCTTAAAAGCCCTGAACACATCTTGTTGGATGGATGCAGCTATATATTAAATGGGGAAAGAAAGGCAGGCCATGTCATTACCATGGCCACATAAGTTGCTAAAAGTGCTGCCTTACCACCTGGCTCTTTGGCAAAAAAGGCAGAACTAATAGCCCTAACTAGAGCCCTAAATTTGGGAATAGGTAAAAGAATAAACATTTACACTGATACCAAATATGCCTTCCATATCTTTAATTCATATGCAGCGATCTGGAAAGACAGAGGCCCCCTAACTCAGAAAGGGTTCCTCCATTCAACATGTGTCTCATCATCCCACTCATACAAGCAGCACAACTGCCCACACAAGCGTCAGTTATTCATTGTAAAGGACATCAAAGATCGTGTGCTTTAGAAGCCATAGGAAATAAAGCAAACAAAGATGCAACAAAGGCTGCCTTCAACCCCCTTCCAACACAAATTCTGTCCATCCCCTCAATCAAGTCCTCATATACAGACCATGAAAATACACCCTCCAAGAAACTGGAGCTATTCAGGAGAGTCACTGGTTATTTAAACACAAATGACTTATCCTCCCTGGGGAACAAGAACATGAAATACCTTACAGGTTACATTATTCTTCACATATTGTATATAGAACTTTATTAAAATTATTTATTCCTCTCCTTGTTTGCCCCAACTTAGAAACTACACTGAAATAATAAACTCCATATCTGGTATAATATGCCACCAGCGCTGACCTCTCTGCCCATGCGCACCAATTTAGGGGACACATACCAGGGCAAGACTGGCAATTAGACTTTACTAACAGGTCCCGACATAAGAAATGCAGGTAAATCCTCACTTTGATCAGCACCTTTACAGGTATATAGAAGCCATTCATACCACCTCATAAAAGGCTACAGAAGTCACCAAATCATTTTAGAAGAAATTATACCATGTTTTTGCCTCTCCATATTACTACGAAGTGACAATGGTATGGCTTTCACCTCACAGGTCACTCAGCAAATACCCCTCTCACTGGGAAGCAGCTATAAACTACATGCAACCTATCACTCACAGTCCTTGGGAAAAATAGAAAAGGCTCACTAAACTGTAAAAAAGAGCTTATCAAGTTGACAACAGAATTCAAACAAGGGTGGCCCCAACTAATTTCAATAGTCCTTAAAAAATGAGAAATACACTGGACCCTCCTCTACTTAGGACCCTTTGAATTAATGTACAGGAGACCTTCACTTCTGGAATTCCCAGAATCTCTTCCACTAGGACATTACTGGCCTTCTTTAGAACTCACCAGAATGCTTTTCAGGGAAAAGGCTGACCCGTATCTGTTAACACCCTCAAACCAAACATTAATAACTCATAAATTGCAACTGGGTGACTGAGTTCTATTAAAAGACCTTCCAGGTCCAACTCAACTGTTACATCCCCCTTGGAAAGACCTGTTCCAGGTACTCTTAACCGTCTTACAGCAGCCAAACTATTAGGATTAACTTCTTGGATCCACCTGTGCAGACTCAAGTCTGTCGAAACCCCCCATTGCAGACTTTTACTCATCTGAACTTGTCAACAATACTACCATCCATTTCACTGGCCTGCAGGACACCGCCCTCACTCGATACCTTGACAAAAATCACAAGAATGGTTCATATATTAAAAAATACATTTTTCACCTTTGTGTGCATTTCTTCATTCAGTGGACAGCAGTTTTCAGATCTTTATTTTGTAATTCTCTTGCCAAACCACCCCCTGGGACATTCGTTTATCACAGTCTACCCTCATAATTTGTACTGATGATATTGGGAAACTCCCCTTACCTTAGCCATATTCATTATCATCCTTATACTACCTCTCTGTGGCTGCAAACAAGATAGCAACTCCCCTGATGCCTTAGTTTTCTGGCTCCCAAACCCACCATAGTACTTTTAAACATAATGGGTCTCATTTTTCTTGGCATCTTGACAATTGCCACACCCTCTTAGCTTTTCAATATCCATACTTTCAAACTCCCCAAACAGCCAAACAGAAAACCTATGAACATCAGTAGGTCTGTGTTCCCACTTCACCTACTAAGTATCAAGTATCATCCCAATTCCAGCCAATATCTCTGACTGGCCCCTTACTAACTGTACATTGCATGTACAGTACATAGCCAAAAAACAAATAACCAACTTCAATATAAAAATCTTTTGATCCAATTTTATCCTCATCTCAGTGCCTATCTTATCTGTAATTTATGTAACCTAAATGGCACCTATTTGTATCTATGCCTCCTGTTCTAATCTCTACATAACCTTCTGCAAATCCTTCAACTGCTCCTCCCTTTTGACATTAGTTTCCCCTAAAACCAAGAAAATTTTCAAATCCTTTCGATTTTGCAAACCTAACAATATTACAAACCCAGCCCTTAATTACAAACAACAACAACAAGAGACCATATACCTACCCTGGGAAAAAAAAAAAAAGACATTAGGAGAGTCCTTTCTTTGCCCTTTCCTAGACACTTCCTTTTGCATTTTTGACAATGACAGCTTCTTTTTCCAACCACATAATCAGCACCCCAAGTACTTTTTCATTATCAGAGTCTAGATAGCACCTTTAGAGTTGAAAACTCCATCTGGAGCCTTCTGTTGGTCCTCCAGAACCCAAATACTCCACCCCTAAGCCTGCTTGTATTCTCCCCTTCAAAGCTGTCATGATAGGACAGACTCTATACTCACTTTGCCAAAAATATACTAACTAGCCCAAAAGGACAAAACTATCTCACCCTGTTTTCACCCAAATTCCTATATCTGTTATCTCTGTGGAACTCAAGACTTTCTCTGCCTTCTTCCCACATGAAAGGGAATATATAGTCTAATTTGCTTAATTCTAGAGATACATTTTCTGAATACCCCTATTCCAATTCTCTTAACTCACTTGGCCACAGGAACACATATTAATCACTGAATTCATGCTCCTAGAGGGCAGAACCAGTATCTATTGTTCTTCTTGGAGTCTTGGCAGAAATTGGACTAGGGACTGGAGGTAACATATTCCATTCAAATTCAGGAACTCTTTCTCTACGCCAACAAGCCATAGAACTAACATCTACTTTATAAGTGATTCAATGATAAATTAACTAACTGCCCAAGGTAGTTCTACAAAATTCCTAGGCCTTGAACATACTCACTGCTAGTACATGTATTCTATTCCAAGAATGCTGTTTTTACATAAATAGATCAGCCATAGTATTAAACAACCTGCATTATGTTGTAAATCGAGATAAATACAAGTGGGTGGCCAACTGGTTCTCTTGAAAACTCAATAAATGGAACTTGTTTAAGTGGCTAACACCCATTTTAGGCTCCACAACAGCTATCACCAGGATTCTTATCTTTGGATCTTAAATCTTCAAATATTTAATTTATTTCATTTGATCGCACATTCAAGCTCTAGGGAACTACCTAAGACAAAGAAAAATAGCCTCTGCCTTGGTGTTTAGAAAAATGCACTACTATCCCGTTCCTCAAAACTCACTTCACAACCCACCTGCTATCTGGGTTGGGACAGCTCTATGCCCTGGCTAGCAGGAAGTAGCTACAGAATGTTGACCACCTCCTATGCTCACCATTAAGAATATTACAAAAACAATTAGAGGAGGGATTGTAAGGAAAACCAAGCAAACAACAGTTCTACTCAGTGTCTTGCCTTGATACCTAGATAAATGGAAAATTACCATGCCAAAAATAAGACACCAGGAGCAACAGCCCGAGTCAGCTGGAACCCACATCCCAGATATAAAACCCTCTTCTGCTGCCTGGGAAGCTGAAAAACATTCTGCCTCCCAATGAATCCAAGACCCTTTAAACTACCTGAGAAACTGAAAACACATCCGACATCCCATCATACCTACCGCCCTCACTCAGACTTATATTCCCATAAAACTCTACTCCCTGACAATTCAGGGCTCACTCATCTATCAGAGTCTAGATCCTCTTCTTGTTTGGAGAATGAATGCATCTTTCTATTGTTTGCTCACTTGTACGAATTATTTCACCCCTGTGCTCTGGCTATCTTCCAGTAGGTCCACCTTACATAAGGTAATGCAATAAGACAAGAAAAACAAATAGAAGTTATACAGATTAAAAAAGAATAAATAAAATTGTTCATTAATATTATTTATGGAAAAATATGAAAACAATCAACAAACCACTCTCAGAACCAATAAGCAACTATATAAATGTTGCAGGACACTAGTTTAAATATACAAAAGTAATAGCTTCCACATACCAGTAGTGAACAGGTGGAACTTGAAATTAAATATATAATATAATTTATATTAGTTTTGAAGAAAAAGATATAAAGCTAACAAAATATGAAAAATGATATGTATGAGAAAAACAAAAAAACAAATTGGTGGAAAAAAAATCAAAGGATGAGTAAAGAAACAGAGAATTAGTCCATGTTGATGTCTATGAAGAATAGTTATTGCCAAGATGTCAGTTCTTCCAGTGTGATCTATAGATTCAATGCAAGTGTAATCAAAATTCTAGCAAGTTATTTTGTGGATATTGACACTCCTATTCTAAAGTGTATAGAAAGACCAGAGACCCAGACTGGCCAACACACTATTGAAGAAGTACAAAGTCAGAGACTTGATACTTGACAACTTTAAGACTTAGCATAAAACTATAATAATCAAGACAATAAATGATAAAACGCAGACTTATTGGCTTGACAGACTAGTTGTTAGGTGCAGTCCACATACATCTCAAGGGCCAGGTTTCTCATCCTGGGCCTGGGGAAACAAATGAGATGAACAACTAAATAAAAAATAATAAATCACTTATTCCTCCTCTTTCTTCATGCCTGCCTGTCTCTTCTTGTCTTCATTACTCCCTACACTTTTCCCTAAGAAAAAATACAAATAGAGCAATGGATCAGAATGGATTCCAGAAAAGACCTATAAAAATAATCACCTTTTCTTTGAGAAAAGAGCAAGGACAATACTGAGAATAAAGGTTTTGGAGCTTATGGTGCTGGGACAACTGGACATTCACATGTAAAAAAAAAATGTGTGTATATATGTGTGTGTGTATATATATATGTGTGTGTACACACACACACACACACACATAGGCATAGATTTTACAACATTCACAAAAATAACCTCAAAATGGATCATTGCCCTAAATGAAAATGTGAAACTATTAAACTCTAGTGGATAGCATAGCAGAAAAATCTAGATGACATAGTATTTGGCAATGACATTTTAGATAAAATACCAAAGGCATGACCTATAAAAAAGAATAAGTTGAATTTCATTAAAATTAAAAACTTGAATTTGCAAATGATGCCATCAAGAACGTAAAATGATAAGTCACTGATTGGGAGAAAATACTTATAAAAGTCTTATGTGATATGAGACTATTAACTATACAAGGGACGCTTAAAATTCAGCAAGAAGACAATAAATATTCTGATTAAAATTTTTATAGATCTAGAGATAGCTCAGCCCAGAAGACATACAAATGATAAATAAGTGTAAGAAAAGATGCTCCATTATCACGTCATCTGAGAATTACAAACTAAAACAACATGGTACCACTGTATACCTATTAGAATGACCAGCATCTGAAACACTGAACAAATTTTGGCAAAAATGTAGAACACCTGGAATTTTATACATTCCCGATGGAGATGAAAATGGTACAGCTACTTTGGAAGACAGTTTGGCAGTTTGTTACAAAACTAAAATATGTAATCATGCACTTTGGTATTCACTCAAGTTGAAAAGTTATATCTACACTAAACAACTACACACATATCTATATCTATAGTGTTTTCATAATCATCAAATCTTGGAAGGGACTAAGACTCCCTTTGGTAAGTGAATGGGTAAATCGTGGTACATCTAAACAATGGAATATTATTCAGTGCTTTAGAAAATGAGCTATCAAACTTCAAAAATACATGAGGAAACTTATGAGCATAATACTAAGTGGAAGCAGCCATAATGAAAAGACTGTATCCTGTATAATTCCAAATATATGGTGTTCTGGAAAAGGCAGAAGCATGGAGAAAGTAATAAATCAGTGATTTCCAGGGGTTAGTGGGAGGGAGGCAGAGCAGAGAGGATTTTCAGGGCAGTAAAGCTACTCTGAATGATACTGCAAAGTTGGAGACATGCCATTGTAAATGTATTCAAACCCACAGAATATAAAACACACAAAAAGTATTCTATCATCAACTATGGTCTTCCAGTGTGTAATGATGTGCCAATGTAGCTTCATCTACTGTAACAAATGCATCACTCTTTTGGGGGTTACTGATAACCAGAAAAGTTATGCATGAGTAGATCAGGGTTTATATGACAAATTTCTTTATATTCTGTCAATTTTTTGTATGAACCAAAAACTGCTCTTGAAAAAAAATATCTACTTAAAAAAAGGCTTGAACCAGGGAGAGTAGACTATAAAAGCATTTAGGGGAAATTTCTCTGGTGCCAGTAACATTCTTTTATTGAAATGCGTGTGTTTCCTCTGAGTAAATCCATTAAAGTGTACTCATGAAAACCAAACAAAACTCAAAAACACAACATTCACTTCCATCCTTAGAAATGGCTTATATTTCAGCTGTGTTGACATCACTCAGTTATGCACATTAAGAAACCAATGTCTTAAGATTTGAGCTGATGTCCAAAATTATCTTAAAATAATGTAGTACAGCATTCAAGAGTTCTTAATTAAAAGCAGTGCCAATTTCATTTGAAAAATTAAGCATTTATTTGTCATTTGATCATTAATTTAATAAGCAACATAGAGTTTTTCCTAGTATATGTTATATAAATATATATGTATATACATCCTAAGAAACAGCATGTTTTCAATGAAAATTAATGAGCAGTAAGAAATAATTAAAATGCAATAATACTAGAATATAAAGGAAATACACAGTGCTAAATTACATAATTCAGACAAAAAGATATTCTAACTCTTTTACCCTCTTCCTCTGCCTCCCCTCAAAAAGAAAAAATAAAACTCAGAAGACACAAACACTAATGATCAAGGTAGATTGGAAAATATGTAGCACCTTTGGTAAATAAATGATTGTCAACATTTATTTCTAGGCAGGCTAAACAGAGGACATTTGATTTTATAAAGAAAATAAAACTAGTTAATGTGTTACCATTAAAGTCTAGCTGTTGCATTTCAGCATTTGCATAGAATGTTTACTGATAAAATTAAAATTAAAATATATCTTCAAAATAGAATATCAATTTTAAGATAAAATTCTGTATGTTCTTTTTCTGTATAATATTTTGAAAATTAGTCAAATAATTCCTTTAATATATATTCACTTTGAAATTTAGTTGGAGAAATTGTCTTATATTCAGTCTGCATCATGGAATAGTATAGTATTTATTTAATAATCTTGATGCATCAATTGATTTCAATAAGAAAATTATTCTGTGCCTAGAACTTTGCTAGACAATAAAGTTGTTAGATAACAGCTAAACCCACAAGGATCTCACACTCTAATAAGAAATAGATATAAACTGAACAACACATTTAGACCTGCAGGCAAAATACATACTTGCAAAGAGGAACTCAATATTTGATTACAAATTACGTATGTGGTGAAACTTAAAAACTCCAACAGCAGAGATTTTTCTAAAATATTATGTCCATGTAATAAAGTCAATAAGTAAATAATTCAGTCCTCTAACAAACTTGTTTAAAATTAAAGAAATAGCAACGTATTAAATTGAGTATACTTTCTAAATGATCAACAATATATTCCTGATTTAAATAAATCTACGTAATGTATAAAAACAAGGTATTTTTATGAAAATGCCAGTTGTACAAAAATTGACTATTTTTCCACACATTTTGTTTGCTAAATTCACATCTACTATACATATAAAATTTCAGAAATAAAAGCATATTCTAAAATCAAATCGTTCACTTTAAGTACATTCGTCTATAAAAAGGCAAAAAGAAGAGTTCCATTTTATATGTTTAAACTTTAATAGGCACTGAAATTATTTTATTCTTATTTATGTTTTTAAAAATGAAATATATTCAATTATCATTTAGATCACGTAAAAACAGTTACCCAAATCATCTTAGGTGTCAAGTAAAGGTAACTTTTCCATTATTTCAGAATTATAGTGACCATGGTTGATATGATTCTTTATCCAGAGGTATTTAATAGGCCTACAGAACAAACATATTATATTTTTATTGTTTTCTCACTTAAAATTATAAAACACAGCTTAAGAGATAATTCGTTAAGTAAAAGGTAATTCTACAGATTAATCACCAAATCTAAGCCCAAAAGTTAGCTGACTCCATCTATTGTCAAGAAATTTTGCCTTGTAACTTGTCTGTCTTATTTTATTATCAACATGTCATTATATAAAACTTTTATCCCAATCATCGTATTTTCAATTTTTGCCAAAATGTAATTAAGGATAAGCAAAAAATATTGGCTGAAGGAATATGTTGTAAATACAATGTTTTCAAAAAAATTCCTCAAAAAGGGGGAATTATTCATTCCAGATAAATATCGATACACTAGTTTAAAATATTAGGAATGAAGGCCCTTAAATCTAAAAAAAGCTTCAAAGAAGAATTTTAGCAAATATTTATAAAGACCCTGCTCTTCTGTTTTCAACATAAGAATTTCTGTACCTGATTCATGTTCAGTGTTCGCTCTCATTTTTATCATTATTGAGAAGGGTCCTGATATTTAGTTGATACCCTCACCACAGCTATTGAGACTTGTCCCCTGTGCCAACAACAAAGTCTTCTTAGCAGATGGCTATCATTTTGGTTGAATCTAACCAAACACATCACTGACTGCAAATTTGCTTTGAGTCCTAATCATGAAAATTTTTAATACATGAATTTATAAACACTTATTAAAGTTCTTAGGGTATCCTTGATGAACTCAAAGAAATTCAAAATATTGGTTTTTTACACAGCAAATTACTGATAGCAGCCACTCTTCCCCTTCACTTGAGTTCTTCTATTAAAGAGTGATTGTTTTTCTCCTGGGAGGGAATCAAAACGGAAAAATCTAGAAAAAAATACTTATCTAGTTAAAAGGGGAATAAGAAGTAGATGAACTCTCTAAGTAACTCTAGCTTTCATGCCATCAATACTTACTGTAAATTTAAACATCATTTAACTAGGTTACAAGGACCATTTAAAAAGCAGGAAATTTTGAGATGGATTTTATTCTAATAATTTTGTTAATTTCCCCTCAGACTATTAGATCAAGAAATAGATACCATAATGGCAAAAATCTCTCACATACGAGCTAACAATTTAACAAACTTTTATTGCTATTCTGTACTCTGGTATTATATGGTTAGGAAACACATGACTGAGATGCCTAAAATAAAATATGAACATAAAACAGTGAATAAAATATTGACACATGGATTCTATAAAAGCATTGTTTTTTTTTAACAACTTATATATTGCTATAACAAACATGCAAAATCAATATATATCCAATATACTCACAATATCTACTATGAGAATCAGCAAATATCATTCAAATTAAAACTATAAACATGATTTTGTGAAATATGATCCATTTAGGAGAAAAACATACAATTTTGGAAATAAATTATTTATAAAGTAAGCTTAGAATAAGCTGTTCCATAAAAATATTTATTTACTCTATAAAATTCACCACTACAAATATATGGCTTATGCAATGCATAGAGAATAGACATATGATTAGACAAAATGCTTAACCTGTTCTAGTCTTATTCTGTAAAAACTATGGATATGTAATATATCTAAAGCAGAGGACTGAGAATAAATTATATCAAACTATATTAAAGCCCAAATAAAATATGAATCAAAATACAATTACATATAACACTTAGGAAAGACTCTTTCCTAAGTACAAAAATAATCATAATTCAGTTAGAAATAGAAACCTTATTACAGAAAAATAAAGTATTAATAGTAAATTATAAATTTGCACTGTATAAAGAACCTAATGTAAAAAATATTTTTAGATTCATATGAAAGTAAAACAAAACAAAAAAACATAATCAACTTAGTAAGAAGAATGTTTTAAAATTTTACTGAGATTCATGAGGAATGAATCCCATTCTTCTGTTCACTTGAACAGAACTTTTACCAATTTATGCATTTATAGAATGCTGAGTACCAGTGTTTTTATACAGATCTTCTCTCCCTTATTTTGAATTAAAAAGATAAGAACAAAAACATTTGTCTTACCATGGAAAGAAAAAAATTGCTAAAATGGTGAGGAATTTATGATCACCAGAAGTTGCCTAATGAAATACTCCTGAATATCACTTATGAACAAGTGCATATGAAGATGGAAAAGTATGGAAATCATACAAATAGTGACATCTGCAAAATAACAAAACTTGTATACTAAAAATGTCCATAAGTAGATTAAAGCTGCTGAAGTTAACCTACTCACGCTCCAAAAACAAAATAAAATTTCAGTTTTTAAAGTAATAAAGAAGTGTAAGGCAACATGAATATGGGATGTGAGAAACAATTTAGTCTAAAAATTATACAGTCCACTAAAGCCAATAGTTCTTTTTGCAATGTTATTTTTCCTCTTAAGGCAAATACGTAAAATTATCATTCTCAATGCTGCAATAATCATTTCACAAAATATACAGGAAGTGAAAAGTAGTAGAAAAGATAAGACTAAAAAGTAGCTAAAATCTACAGTGTGCAAGCAATTAATAGCAAAGAAGAAAAACAAAACTACAAAAATCATTCGTTTTTAATTATCAAAAATGCTATGAATCTAATCATATAAGCATTATGATAAATTACTGACTGTTGGGCTGTTCAGCTCATAAGTGCACTTCTCAAATATGAGATCATGTATGTAGATATGTAGAAATCCAAACCTAAAAAAGATGGACTGCAATTTCAAATTTTATCTCTATAATGCTGATGCTCTTTGGAATGGCGCACAGTTGCAATAAGGAATCTACTGGGTATGGTCTATCAGCAATGTTGTGTTCGAAGAGGTCACAGGACTTGTAATAGTGTTATGATGTGATTGTAAACTTTGTTTCTCCAAGTTGTCTAGCACTTAAGAAAATTAGAGACATCCAGGATAGTAAGTGCCAAGGAGAGGAAGACTGACATTTCTACATTTTAAAAAAAGTCATGCTCAACTATGCATTTATTATGCATAAGGATGACTCATTTCAAAACAAAACCTTCTATAAACACCTTCCTTGTCCAGGAAACCTTAAACCTACAGTCATATGAAGTCCTTAATTTGTAAAAATGAGTAGTCGTCAATTAAAGTATAGACTAATGGCTCCAAGATAAAGGTCACTCATGCAAATCACAAATAAGACCAAACAAAGCATGGGAACCTTTGTGAAAATAAGGCATTAGAAGTGTATCATCTGAATTAGAGTCCAGGAGAACAATATTCCAATGATGTCAAAATTCTAGGGGGAGAGGACACTTGTTCTCTTTATAGGCCAAATGACAAAAAAAGTAACAATATAGTTTTTCAGAGAATCTTTAAAAAATTGAATGGGGCAGTTACCCTAAATGATGAAAATAATTATGCATTATATAGATGAACCAAATCTCAAATATTTCATAAACTTACATTTTACATTTGGTTGTTTGGGATAATTCTATAAATGGGGATCACTAAATTTCTAAGTGCTTTTTTATTTTTGAGTCATAGTGAATAGCAACTAATATGGGGAATATTTGTCCATAAAGTAAATAACATTTGCTTCTTCATTCAATTTAAGGAAACTACATTATGCCTGAGTCATACAAATGTCATTATTTTCATGAAAAAGTCATTAAAATGATGGCTATTATTTTTGGGATAATTTGTTTTGGCTTGAAAAGCAGGCACTTGAAACTATATTTTCAGGTTACAGAAAATACAGCTTCCAATAAGTGCTAAGAAAGTGCAAATTCTAACAAACCTCACAGACTTACCATATAGAATTTAATTTTTTAATCTATATTTTATCTACCTAATCTTTCCGCTGCGAAACAGCATTATATTAAATACCCAGTAATAAACTTACTTTAGTTTTGATTCTGTCATAAACTGCCTTTTAACTTTGAGTCATTTGCTAAACTTCTTTATATATTTGGTTTTGCTGTTTCACTCATCTATTATACTAGGCCTATAGGCTCTACCTATGATTTGATTTGAATATTAAAAGCTATTATGTAGGCCAATTCATGAGGCCTAAATATAAGTTTGTGTACCAGTTTTCATCTTTTTTCCCTATTGAGCCTAATAATAATAAATTTGAATTTCATTAAAAGTCTACAGCATTATAAATATGAGCTATTTTTAAAAGGTATTTTTGGATGGGTACAAGTTTTGCCTGCTAAAGGCAAAATTTATATAATTTATAACATCACTATAAAAATATTTATATTATATACTATGGTATCCTCCATTGTTATGTGGGGCTGGACAAACATGAATGAAAAATACTTAGATTTTTTTAAATGTACATTCAAATATATCCAAATGAATTATTTTCTAATGCCCAGAAGAAACCCATGAGCCAAGGTGGTTGGAAATTATAAGTCATGTGAATTTATACTGAGAAATTCTCATGTCTTCCAGTGTGAAGTGCTCTAGAGCCGGACCCGCTGACTGGACTCCCAAAACATCAGGAAATAGGGATGACCTAGATCAGGACAAGTCTATATCAATACTGTATTAATAAATTAGTGAGAACATATTTAAGGTTAAATGGTAAAAGATATGAAAGTCAAGTACCACAAATGGGAAAATAAGACTTGCTAGTGATCATGAATTATTTTGGTTCCCTGGTTTATGATAACCTTCCTTCTATACAATCCTATAACAGATGAATGGGACTAAAGGATATTGTAATGGTATCCTTTCCGACTTTGCTTCACACTTTAAACATCTAAAACTTGTTTCTCTCTAGGAGAAGAAATATATCCCCACCTAATGGTTGCAAACACAGAAGTCAACTATATTTCCTCCTCCATTAATGAGTTTATAATAATGATATTCTGGATTAATAGTCTCCTTTCAATCTCTGAAGTATTCTGTTAAGGCAACTGACATTTCAGTAAGTTCAAGAGTGTGGGAAGAGTAAGCACAAAGAACAAATTAATGTTACAGGTGTGTTCAGATTTAATTTTCAACATGTATGTATGGGAATTAATATGTGTGCATATTTGCAACTTTGTGCAGTGCTACTGCCAGGCATGACATCATATCATGCACTTTGAAAGTATGTTTCCCCTTTTTTTAAAAAAACAATTTAATATTATCAGTGTTACAAAATGAGAAGTCAGTAAAGATGATCAAAGAGCAACAGAAAAAATAGGAATTGGTTTTGACTAGACAAATTGTCCGTAGTAAATAGACTTCCTTCCATGGAGAAAGTCCCTGGAAATCATCCACCAGTGTATTTCTACCAGCAGGTGATAAAAAAGTACTTAGCCTTAGCCCTAAAACCCCATGACAATCACTCTGCTGTTCCCTGGAGTCTGATATCCATTTTAATCTAAATGTGTACCTGTAAAGAATTCAAAATATTTTGGAAATGTTTAAGATCTGAGAACTACACAACTTTTGATGTTACATTTCTTATGACAAGTTAAAGCATTAATAATATGAAAAAGCTAATTTAAGACTCTAGATTGAGCAAAACTAAATTGAAAACAGGTATATACTGCCATATTTTCCCTGATTTATTTACCTATGGTATTGGCACTAACTGTTTTTACTTAATATATTTAAAAACAAATACCTCTTTAAATGCAAATAAGTGAATATTAAATGAAATATGGAATCTTACATAGCTTCCTAAATGTGTGCCACATGCTTAAATACTGCATATGTTTTACAAGTCAAATCCTTAATGTTAACTATCACAAAACTTGGTGTTAAGATGCAATCTTAGAGGAAATAATAATCACACCTGCCTCTATGGCATTAATGAAAAAAAAAAAAACCCAGCAAAATCTTTTTGACACCTTAAGAGTGATATCACTTCAATAATCAAATGCTCAGTGCTTTTATTAATCATGACAATTTAATTTTCATATTTGTAGATATAACTTTAGCCATTTTGTGTAATTTCTTTCTTGTTTGAGTACTTTTTATTCAATATGGTGTTTACAGTTCTGAACACACAGAACTATCATATTGTGTATATATTTCAGAGTGATTCAGAATCCCAATATTTTCACAGTTATGGAAATGAGAGACTATTTAATTAACCTTGGCTGCAATATTGCAAGCTTCTTCTCTCATGCTTATTAACTATCTCTACACTTCACGTGTGTGCATCGTCACCCACAGCCCCCAGTTCTAGAAGCCTTTTTAACCATTTCCACGTTCACAGGCAGTGGGAGGTCTGAACAGTAGAGGGTGGAATTCAAGTGCTGCCATTCCTATATGAGGTATTCACAGTGGTTGAGTGGTTTCTGGTTTCTGCTCTTGCATTTTGGGTAGGGAGAAAAATGAGAGAAATTAGAAGATTCATTGTAAGTATCTCCTCGTTTCATATTTACTAGGATAGATTATTCATAATTGTAACCCTCTAATCACCTGTACATGTTGGGAAAAATTAGAATTTGGACTATTTATAAACTGTGTATGAGGATGCTGATTGATTCCACTTTATGTCAGTATGACAGTGAGCTTGAATTGAATTTTCGTTCAAAGAAATCCTTTATCAACTACTAACTAAAATCTTTTTAAAGTCAATGGACTTAGTTCATGCTAGGAGTCATTTAGGCTTTTGATTTTATTTGCTTATTAGGTAAGAATTCTCAAATTAATGTAAGGGTTCTAATCTCTAGCATAAGATATTAATGGCTTCCATCAAATAATCCCATGAATGCATTAATCAAATCTACCCGTGTTCAGAAATAACATTTTAAAATAATTTTTTCTTTTATTTTCTCTGTTCAAGTTTTTATATTATACAGATTGCACTTTAAGATTAAAATTATCCTCCTCATTTTCACCTATCTTCTTATCTCAAAAAGTTACCTTTTAAAATAATGTGCATATAGGCTACATTTCTTTTCTCTCTTTGGATTTTTTTTACTTAAAATATTAGCATTTTTGTTCTCCAGATTGTGTGTGGGGTGTGTGTGTGTGTGTGTGTGTGTGTGTGTGTGTGTGTGTGTGTGTGTGTGCATAAGAGGGCAAAGTTTATTTTACCTTAAATTCACTTCATTTAATATCAAAGAAAAAATTAAATGTGGAGAGGATCAGTTAATGGGATTAAAAATACCCCTTCTAACTACTTTAACCAGAGATTTGGGATTCATACGTCCATGATCAAGGCTGGAAGTCACTGGAAGATTTCAACAACTGTTTAAGCTACCACAACCAGAACTACATATGGGGATAAACTCACAATATGGATTCTTTTTATACATAATCTCAAAATTTTGAAAACAATCATTTAAAATTTGCCATTGAGGAAAATCTTTATCCTTAATTATGACTTATTTCAATGAAAACCTTTCCCAATAATTTGGAAAAAATAAATTCCCAAGAATGTTATTAACACTGAAATCAGAGATATGATTCTTGTTAAATGTTAGTCTCTTTTTCGGAGGGATTATTCTCTGCTCTGAAACCTTTGACACTAACATCATGATGTTTAGATTTGTTCAAGGGTTCCTGTTCTCTGGATTCAGAGTTATATGATTTGTTCTTTGTTTCTTCCAACTTCTTTTCCTTTGCAAGCAATCTGTAGTTTATAGCATTGCCAATGATCAGCCACACACTTGAGAAGACCACTATGGCTCCACAGGTCATATACATGTACTTGTAGCCTCCAGTTTGATCTACCAATTCACCTAAAAAACAAAGAATAGATAGAATAACAATAAATCAGGCATAAAATGATTAACATTTTAATTAAATCTTTGCCCAGACAAGTGTGTACCTACTTCTTATATAAATTACCATTCAATGAGACTTTAGAAAGGCAAAATACTCTATATTATGACGTATATATGCATAATGAATGTGTCCATGTGTAGACACACAGAGCATTATACTACTACTTTGTTGAATTGATCAAAAATTATTTCCCCTCAATAAAAATGTACGACCAAGATAAATTAGGTATATTTGTGCTTGTATATATATTCACATATGCATATGTTTGTGTGAAACATTTTACTTATACATATAGAAATAGAAATATTTATATGTTTATTTACAGCATGCACATTGAGATTGCATCATACTTTCCTAGCAATAAAGGGTAGGAAATGACCTTTCACAAAGACCCAAAGGTTTTTATAAGGTTCTTGACAGGGCACGATACTTACCAAATGCTCTTTCTATACCTAGCACTAGGGTATATAATTTATTTAGAAAATCTTATCTAATCCTTACACGAACACTATGATGCAACTGACCATGGTTACATAGCCAGTGAGTAATACAATCTAAACTCTTATCAAGGTGTGGCTGGCTCTCAAATTCTTCAATACTCTGCAAAATGATTTCAACCAAACCTCCTGGCTAAGAGCCATGTCACTCTTTGAACTAATCACATTTTTTTCTTTATTTGAATTTATCAAGACCAAATTAATTAGGAAGAAAGTACTTTTTACATTTGACTATTGAGAACATTTAAAAATTATATAAATTACATAATCTAAAGGTATGTTGACTTTTTTTTTGTAACCATGACCCCCGGATCTCGAACCTAGGTCTTTGAGTTTTACATGGTCTGCACCTTAGCTGTCACAGCTGCCTGAGCCATAAGGTGCACCTTTTCAAAAATATTTGAGTTTATACCTAGTTTTTCTACTTGCATCTATTTTTCCTTTAATTTTTTAGGCATTACTTTATCTTTATTTAAATGGCACTGTACATCTAATTCTTAATACTACCAGCAAAATTTAGTGTACAGAGATCTATATTATTTATCATATGTGTGTTCCAGATGATATTGATACAAATCTTTCAAGACAGTCTGTTAAAGCAGAATCTCTATCATTCTGATTAGAATCTTGTCAGTGGTTCAGCATTAAATGTTAACTACTTTTGAATTTACCTATTTGAACAAAGTTCCCTTTTAATTAGGTAGATGGGAGAATATGCTTATTGAGAAAGTATTACAAACAAACAAAAAATTACATAATTTAAATCCATTCTTTTTGGTATATATTTCTATTAAACAATGATTGTTACAATTTAATTACTAAACCAGTAGGTCTGGCCCTATCGGAGTTAATATCACTTTGGCTGCCATAGCAATTTATTTTCTAAATGTTCTGGGAACTTTATAGTACTACAAGGAGCCCAAAATATGATTTCCAAAGCTTCAGGGTTTTTTTTGTTTTAACTTAGCAATACAAGTTCAGATTGAAAAATTAAATCAAATCATGCTCTTTCCTTTCACTGACAGAAAACTTTATGTTTAGCTCACTATGACCACCAGGGGGAAGGCCACAAGTCTGAATGCTTATATTTAGTATGAACCAAAATAATATACACTGGTTACTGGAAAAGACTGACCCACAAAAAGGATTTTATACTTATAACTCTACAATATGAGACTAAATAGAGTCTTAACTTCCAAATTAACTTATGCCTCTTAGTTTCATTTCTGTGCAACTTAGCACATTTTTATAGGTATCATTAAACATATTTCAGATTTTAAAATCTAATAGTAAACTTCATAATTTATAAATATGGAATAGTAGTATCTAATAAGAAAATAATCTTAAGTTTCCCTTATTACCGCAGTCTGTGCACACACACATACACATATGTATATACATATATTTCTAATATAAATAATTCCTTAGACACGTAACAAGTTTCATAACTAAGATAAACAATTTAAAAAATAGCAGACACTGAAATTTTGAGAGCACTATTTAAAATTTCTTACTTTTTTTGATATAAACATAACTGTTCACCAATGACAAAGAAAAAAAAACTACCTTTTTATTTTATGATCCTTTTTAAAAATGCAAAGCAAATGATATGAAAAAACTTGAAAATTATGCCTCTAATTATCTAATTATTATTAAATTCTAAGTTCATAGATCAGATTCTAAAACAAACTGAGGTTTATACCCAACTCATTATAAAGTTTAAATATACAGAATAAAACCTAGCATTAACATCTTACAACTTTTCGGTCTACTTGTATCTGTTATTAGAAACCACATTATTCACTACAGAGAAAGCCTTACTTAATGCATATTAATTTTATGCTTTCTGTTTTTCTCAGTGAGTAATGTTCTTACCAGCCAGAGGAGGACCCAGAAGAGCTGGACAACACTCCAACACTGTGACAAGCCCAACAGCACTGGAAAACCTTGCAGCACCGACAAGGTCCATGAGAGTTTCAAAAAGGACACTGCTAACACACCCATAGCCAAGACCAAAAAATGCAGCATATACCACCAGGCTTGTGTAGTCCTCTGCCAGTGGGCACAGGAGATGACACATTCCAGTGAACAGAATTGCAAAACTGAAGAAGTACTGGATTTGGGGTCGTATAAGTTTGGAGTTTGCGATTAATCCTCCAGAAGGTCTAGCAAACATGTCGACAAAAGCCATAACAGACAGCAAGAAAGCTGCAGAATATTCATCAATCCCCTTGTCTTTAGCATAGGGAGCCAAGAATATAATGGGGGAAAAGAAACCTAGAAACATAATGACATTTCCAGATAAGTATATCAGAAATCCCCTATGCTTAAAAAGGGAGATATCTAAATACTTATTCATTTTTTCCCAGAATGATTTCTTCTGATGCGTACTCTTCACACCTGAGTCATTGGATCTTATGCCAATCTTATTTTTGGTCTTGGAAGTAGTTTGACTGGGGACAGCTGGTCTCATGAGGGACCCAGCCACACAGGAATTCAACAATACACCTCCCAAAATCAAGAAGCTTCCTTTCCAGCCATATGTATTTAAAAGGTATTGAGTGAAAGGAGCCAATGTACTTAAAAGAACAGGACTTCCTGCCATGGCCAATCCATTTGCCATGGGTCGTTTGTGACAGAAGTATTTGCCAATTATTGTTAAGGAGGGTTGCAGGTTGAAGGCCAAACCTAAACCTAAAAAGAAACAAAAGGAAGAAAAACACAAATACATTATGCTGCTCATAAAATAAATTACTCTTCAAAATATGCATTTGAGTTGGTACTGCAGAATTAAAAGTATAACAGGCAGTAATTTGGGGTAATTAAAATTATCAATAGAATAGCATATAGAAAAGGTTCTCCTAATTGGATACTTGATACCTATGATAGCTTCTTATGCTTTCCATTTAAAAGCAAAATAGAACCAAGAGCTTCTACTGATATTATAATTAAAGGATAGGTTGCAATTATGACAAAATTATTTACTGATTATATCACTTAATTCCATAGATAAACTAATCCCCTTTATATTTATTTATGCATAGATAGATTTCTTCCTTGTAAGAAAGAGTGCACTTAAAATGTGGATATATTCAGAGTTGAAAGAATGTGAAATGACTATAAGAGATTGTCATTTATAAACAATGTTATATCTCCCTGGAGACGTTTCTTTCAAAACTATGCAAATAATAATTTAAAAAGGTAATAAAGTCCTGGCATTAATTTCATGATCAACATCCCTCACATTCCACATTTCATGAATATAGATGTACAAGTATGTTCACTAAAAGTAAATACTTTTTTTGCTTAAAACATATTCCTTTTTATTAGTAATATTTATTATTTCTTTTGTTCACAATGTTATATTCATTTTAGGATACTGAGATTTCATCTTAGTCTATATTTCACACATCTGCCCACTTTAGTGCTAATGTTCACCTTTTCCCCTCTTCCCTTCCCTCCCCGCCTCCTAACACTGTCTCCCACCCCATAACCAAAGTCCAGTGTCCTTGTTTTTCTTGGGATTTGTATGCTCATTTGTTCCATTTCATTATGTTCCACATATAAGTGAAACCACCTTGTATTTCTAATTTCCTTTCTGACTAATTTTGCTTAACATGATCCCCTCCAGTTCCAACCAGATTGTTACAAAGGGCACAATTTCATTTTTTATTTTTAATTGCTGATAGAATTCCATTGAAGGTCTAAATCATATCCTTATTTTAGGGATTAAAACTGATTGTTTGAGTCAGGAGTTTCTGCTGTCTAGAGAATGTCTTGACAGTACTATCACATTAAAGAAATGAACTACTTCTTAAAACTTGCCAAGCTACTATTTATCAATTGTAATGAATTTGCTTGAAAAGTACATATCATTGATTTATATAAACTACCTCTTTTTTCCCCAAACCTAGGCATTTTTTCTTTATTTTTAGGGGGTATGAAATAGAGTTCTTCTGCGTTTACTAATTTGCATAAATGAAACAGCAAAGTGGTTAAGTATTCAAATTCTGGGACACTCAGTTCTGAGTGTAAATATTTATACTTTAATATGTCCATGTTTTGTATGTAAAATGTCCTTAAAAAGAACAAAGAGGAACCAAGAAGAAGCTTTGGAAAGTAATGGGGCAGTATGCTCTCTGGTTCTACCTTAGCCACACCTGTGAGATATGCAGAATAAATGTAAGTTGATCCAATTTATAATAATAAAAATGACCTGTCTATGGTCAAGTGACTTGCAAACGGAGGGGCCCATATTAAAACTGGGGAGTTGTGTTTCAAAGTTCAGATTTATGAGTCTTATGCCATCCTGTGTCCCTCTGCAACCTCATTTCTATCACCTAGACTTTTGCCTTCAGGTGTTAATTCAAGTTCTCCCTAGGAGATAGCTGCCATCTATTTCCTATCCTGGCATGACAAAAAGAACATGAAATTTAAAGTCAAATGATTTGAATCTGCCTCAACCTTTTTATACTAGTGGGCAAAAAATATTTCTTGAGCTCAAATTCCCTGAACAACAAGAAAGGGTCTCGCTCAAAAAAGTCCTAGAATTGTGAAATGTTATACAAATATTAAATAAATGCTATTTGTTAATATTTATTTAAAAATGACAAAATGTTGGTCACTCTATAGTGTAGCATGTATTTCTATTTTTACATTTATCATTCCATCAAATTCCAAGGAAGAGTTATCATTTTTATCATTTTAAAGAAGCTGAGACATGAGGTGTTTTTTTTTGCCCATGATCATATAACAGATATGTGCTGAGTTAGATTTGAAAACCAAAGCCTACTGATTGATAATGACTCAAGATAAAACCTTCATAGGTGAATTTAAGAGCTGATTTTAGAAGCAGCATCGCCTTGAAGACCCAAAGGAATGGAAGTAAAGTTAGAATAACATATAATGCTGCTGGTATTTGTGACATAATAATACCAGAATGATCTTTTCCCTTGTACATCTTTTTGTAGGCCAGCTGAGTTTTATAGTCAAATGAAATATTTATTATTCAAGCACAAAGAAAAGGGTATGCTCTCCATGTGACAATTCTTAAGATTCTCATTTATGATTTCAAAAAGTGCTCTGTTTTAACAATAAAGAAGAGGACACACCCTGGTGACTCAGGTGTCTGAGATGCTGGTCTGTGGACCATGTAAAGCCTAATGACCACCGGGGTTAGGGTTAAAAAAGCAAAATGAAAACAATAAATAAAATAGAAAATGCTTCTTCCTTCTCTCATTTTCTTCCTGCTTGCATGCCTGCCTACCTTCTTTCCACTTAAAGAAAATGAGTTGTGACTAGTTGTGAATTTAAAAAGAAAGCTTCTAATAACACTATTACTGGAAGTTTTAATATATGCACATTTTTATCAAGTGATACACTAAGATTAGGCTGATCTAAAATAATTATAAAAGAGAAATATACATATTTCTTATGTAAGCACAAGAAAATATTCAACTTATTTATATATTTTAATCTGATTTTTCTTAAAACTTTGCATATTTGTTTCATGTAACCTATGGTTGATGCTAATACAAATAGTGTTTTCCAAATGTACATATTCAGGGCAGCTTGAGTCAAGTGACGTGCAATGAGAGGTATAATCAAGTGATGGTATATAATTGAAAAATAAGTGCATTTGATGGAAAATGTGCTTTACAGGGCTTTTAAATGGAATCATTTAGTAATAGAAAGATGAGAATCCAATGCAGAGTTCTACCTGGTAACCAGAAAATAGACAGTAATTTTATTACTAGACTTGAGCTGTATGCCCATATTATATCTTTCAACACAATTTTAACCTAATATTTGTGATAAGTCAGATACTCTAGTTTTAAGTAACAAAGCATGATTTTTAAAATGAAGCGACTGATACATCAGAAAGTCTGTGTTCATATATTAATTTGTGTAGTAAAAAAGTGAAACAGTCAAAACAAATCAAAGTTGTTTTCTTAACATTTATAACATACCATATCACTTGTCTGATAACTTTTTTTAACCATTTTTGAAATGAATTTGGCCATTCTGTAGCTCCTATTTCAATGAATTTCAAGATAGTATCTTATATAGAAAGGAAATTCAAAAAAAGCAATAAGTTTTTCTATTGTGGTTTGTGCTTCTTACAGAACTTTGCAGACAACGGAAGAATAAGGAGAAAGTAAGTTGAAAACGACACTTGACTTACCTACAAGGACACCCAAAGTGAGATAAAGCTCTTTCACACTGGTACAAAAAGAGGCTGCACACATTCCCAAACAGCATAATAAACCTCCTATGAGTACCACTGGCCGGCTACCATATTTATTCACCAAAACACTGCTTATGGGACCTAAGATAGAAGGAAGATTAAGAATACTCAAATTCTGACTTTTTATTTTTAACATCTGTTGATTCTGAAAGTTGAGAAATGATCAAATATTTTCCAGTTTTACAGGCTTTTAGTCAGATATATGAAAACATAAATACGATAAACTAGCAGTGTTTTACAAAGAGTTTGTTATGACTATAATCATTCCACTTTTGATGGAAACACTTGTCGATGGGACAGAGATGTATTACCTAAGCATTTCAATAAAATGTAGTAAGTATGTATGAAAAAAACTAGGGATTGTGCAAATGACTAGTTTGTGTTATAATTTTATTTTTTAGAATATTATATATACCATACAGGTCCATTGTGTTTGTACTATACTCCACTGTGATTTTCCTATAATATCATGTTATCCAATTATAAGATATCAATTGTTTCCATATTTCATTATGTTAGAAATAAAAATATCTTACACTTGATGGCTTCTTGAAAATCCCTGTTCATTAAGTGGCAGTCATAGTGATAATGTAGCAATCACGGTCTACGTATGCCGGAATTTGGTTATTTCTGTGGTTTGATTGGATAATAACAATGCCTCACATTTTAATCAAATTAAGGGTATTTGAAAAAGGAATATGAATCCTAATTTTTGTATGAAAAATCTTTTGCTGACAAATTGTGCTAAGATCAAGAAAGTAATAGCATCAAAATGTACAGAATGAGGATAGCAATTTAGATGGAATTACTACAGAAAATGATGCATATTAACATATACTACCTTGTTGCCAAAGAAAACAATCATGTGGAAACATGAACTTTGAGGATTCTGACTCAAAAAGATAATTTAGAAAAGCAGATACTGAAAGGGAAGAACTTTTAGGGATGCCTCACCCAAATTTTTTAACATACATTTCCCAATATATGTATATGTATAAAATATTCAGGAGTGATTGAAATTATTAAAATAATCTATGTTTAACTATGTCTAAATAAGATATTTTTCAGTAATTATGAAATGGAAGCTCTAAATATTAAAAAAGTGTCTTATTTAAATGGGTATACATTTTTCTTCATTGGTGCATCTTAAAATAATGAAGCAAACTAACAATTGAGGTTATCTTACATTCAGTGAAAGTTCATATTATTCTGCGAAACCTGTAAATGTTTAAATGATTTTTTGACATGTCTTTGTTAACTTAAAATTATATTGCACCTGAAACCAGGGGCACTACTTTGAGGAAAATTATTATATTAAGTTAGAATCCTAAGTACAATATTAGTCTAGAAAAAAATGAATTTTACTTAATGGCATAACTTATAAATATGCTAAGTGCTACTGTACTCCATTTGAGAATTTCTACATAGATAATGTTTAAAATACCTTGATATTTATATATCAGTATGCCACATTCTTTCACACAACTATATTTCTTATTTTATTCTTAAAATATGAATTTGAGGTAAAACCTCGGTACCTAACAATATTTAATATTACATCATAATTTATTTTGGAAGGATATTGGTGATAACACAATGTTAGAAAAAACAATTCAAAACTAGAATGGTAACATTTTGCATTTAATAACAGTGAAAATCAAACTAAAAAGGGCCATGTGAAAAATGGCTCCATTAAAACAACAAGAATTGGGGAAAATCAATGAAAATAAAATATAGTGATGTGAATAAGATATTTTGCTCCAATATGTAAAACTTACCTAACAAAATTAGAAGTTATATACATATACCAAGATATAATATATAATATACAATTATGTTCTATATTTTTACATCTGAAATTACATATGAATGATTTAAAAAACGAACATTTTCATAAAAACTTATAAACTAATCCAAATACCCTTTGTGAGAATGAGAATCAATATGTTGATTAACTGATTATTAGATGTAGGTTTGGAAATTGTACACTATTCCAGATGTACTAGTGTTCTTAAAATTACCAATTCACTTAAGTTCAACGTTGAATGAAATGTTTTTCTGAGTTCCTTAAATAATGACAATTGACATACAAGAAGGATAAAATAATGAAAGCACAGATATAATCCTCAACACTTTATATACAGAGGAAGAAATATGAAGGGTGTTATGATGAGACCATGAAAATAAAATCAAAGGCATTATCAATTTCTTAGACTAATAAGTATAATCTCTTCAAAGAATTATTTGTATTATACACATCATTTTCTACGTGGAGCCAGGTAACTAAAAAATGGATAAATTGATTATACATTTTATAAGTGCATATGCCTAAATGTTATAAATTTAAATTTAAACATAGGCTATGAATCACGATGTAATTTTCAATGTATGGGTAATAATTATATCTGTGGGCTGGGATAAACACATCAAGGCTTTTTGCTATTACTGTAATTAATTAAAGATAGTCACTAAAAATATTTTTAGACATGTTTTGGGAGGTGGCATTTTTGAAATGAGGTTTTGATAACTTCTACAGTGGCGTTTGTCAATATACTGTGAATTCTGTTCAACAAATAACTACATTTTGCATTACATAGTTTGTTTAAATAATGGCTTATAAGGGATATATTTGCTTAATTCATCTAGCAAAAAAAAGTACTTTATTTTGATAGAAAAATCAAAGTTTCTCACCCCTGAACATTAAATGTTTATAAAATGTAATAACATTTTCTCTTGTATAATGGTTGTGGACAAAATTTAAAGTTGTAATATAGAATAAAATACACTCATTTCAAAAAGAATCTATAAATGTTTAGTATTCACTGGAGGAGGCATTAACATAAGATGTAAAACACAAAGCTGTTCAATATTTCTCTCCATCCTATAAGCAGCTTGACAAGAAAGATGAAGTTTCAAGAAAACAAATTCTTATTACACATGATTTTGGTTAAAGATGAGCTAGCCTCACAGGTGTCCCTTGTTGATACATTTTAGGCTTAATTATATTCTGAATTCATTCATTTATTAATTCAATCATTCTGGAAGTTTCTACTCAGCATGTGTTCTTCAAGTAATCATGATGTTTAATTATTTAGTTATGTCAAAAAATAAAATTCTCTACTGCTGAGTTATATCTGATCTCATATCTAAATAAAGATACTGTTTATCAAAATACTTTGTTCTATTTTCCTTGTCAAGAAATTTTACAAAAAGGAAGAAATGTGTGCAAAGATGTTTTATTTCCAAAAATACTCAAAAGGTATTTGACTACATCTTAAAGAAGACTAATATAACAATTAATTTCTTGTGATCCAGCTTTTCAATCTATCTCGGAATTTTTAGTGTCAAGTGTAGTTGCCACATTCATGCAAGCAATGATGTTGTTAAAAAAAAGCTTGACCAGAGAGCACTGTGTGGATTACAATATTGCCTACCATATTTCAGCTACTTTGTCTTTAGAAAGCTACTTATGACTTTTTTGATTGCAGTTTGATGAGACACTTCACAGGAGAATACTTACTCTAAAAAGCTTTTGTGGGTTCTTTCAAATTAGAATGTCCATTATCCTTTCAACCCCTGTTATTCTTACAGTTGGGAAACACACATGCACATAATAAAATAAATTTTTATTCTCTTCATTTGTTTGAATGATATTCAAACATTCTATTCTAAGCTCGGTGACAGTAACTGCTTTAAATACTATTATCCATAAATATTTATTGAACTACTATTCTTCTCAGTTAGCCCACTAAGGATACTAAGTGCTGTAAGTTCATTATTGCATACAATTCACATAACTATTCAATAATATAAATGCCTAGTTAAAGCTACTTAACAGCTAATAAAAATATGGTGAACAAAGCATTTAGATAATTTGTTTAAGGTTCCATCAATAAAGTGGGAAAATGTGGATATGAGCCCAATGTCATTTTAAGATAAGACTTATGTTTTTAATTATTTTGTAGGGAAAAAAAATCAACATAGCCATGCTAAATCGGCTATGTTTAGAAAGGTCTGCAATGGCTCACAAGAATGATTCTTAGCTGGCATCTGGGAACTTGAATTTCCAAAATGTCCCCACCATTACCTAACTTGTAAGAGTGATTCACTATGCCTAAATAATGTTACATATAATATGTTTTATGTTGAATATCTGCTTTCCTTCTGGGAGTTTGGAATTTTGGTACAGGCCAGAGAATGTCTACATGACTAGAAACCTACAAGAAATCTTAAGCAATGAGTCTCTAATGAGCTTCCTGTTAGATGATGTTACACAGATACTGTCACACTAGTTACTGGAGGAATTACACCCAATTTCAGTTTGATTAGGGGAGGACTATTGGAAGGTCAAACCTGGTTTTCTCTGTACTTCCTACTCCACGTGCTTTTCTCTTCTCTGATTTGTTTTGTATACTTTTATTGTAATTAGTAATAGAAAATTACTAGAATCTCTCTTATTGTTATTTTGAATTTTGCATATAGTTATAAATGGATTTTTGTTCCAGATCTTAAAATACATCAAATATTATACATACACACATGCATATATATGTATATACACATATATATGCATATATTACATGCATGTATATATGTATACTGTATGTGTACATATATATATGTGCATTTATGTGTACGTATATATACACTAGGTTTTCCTTAGTGCACTGCAATTTTTTCTGCAAATGTGAATTCATAGTGTTCATTTTTATTTCTTTTGAGTATACATATATCTAATTTTGACAGCATATATGCAATGAACAATTCATAAAATATATTTGATCAATCTAAAGCCATGGATTAGAAATGACTTAATTTGAGCTTTATAAAATTTTTACTCATAGCATAAACACAAAAATGATAAAATGCTATAATTTATTTTTCATTTGCTTTATTTCAAATTACATGGTCTCCTGTCAAATCAAATGACAAAAAGCACAAGTGCAGGATTGGCAGGAAATTGTTTACACTTACATAAATTTATCTGTATTTACTACCATAGTATTTTTCTTACTTACAGAGGCTTTATAAACTTGAATGATTTTTCAAAGGGAGTTTTTAAACAAGAGAACTATTTTTTAATTGTTTTAAATTTGGAGAGAGAGTGAAATCCTCTTTGTTAACTACTTGTTCGCCCGAGGTTTGGTTTGAAGAGAGGAGCTCCCTGGTTTTCCTCTCCATACGATCTCCTTTCATTTTAGGTCAGTGAGAAATGAGGGAAAGCGCACCTTGATGGAGTAGTGGTTGGATCTGCTGTTGGCATAGTTCACATAAATCCCAAGGACTGGTATTCACATCCCCAGGCCTGGGGAAATAACCAAGATGAACAACTAAATACAGTGCTCTTTTCTCCTCCTTCCTGCTTGCCTTCCTATTCACCTTCCCTTCTGCCTGAAACTTTCCTTTAAAAATTATAAAGTAAGCAAACAAATACTAAAAGTAAAATTAAAATGAGGGGAAAGAGTCCCTGATAAACAGGAAGTAGCTATTACATTTGTTTTTACTTACAATGGAGAAAAAATGTTACATGGGTAAATCACCTTCAGTGACGACTCTCCTCATTACTTATTGCTTCTGATTTACAAGAGCTCAAACAAATCAACCAAAAATTAACTTTTATGTCAGCCGAGGACACTCAGAATGTTCATTCAACATTCAACTAGCATTTTCAGTTGATAAGATGGAGCACACAGGTTTTTAGTAAGTGGTTTGAGTAGTCATAGAAATCAAAAAGGGACTGATTAACATGTTACGTATACTTGTTATATAATAGGGACAGAGGGTACTGGAAGGGGATGTAGTTACAAACTCATCTTTGTATTTGCTATTTCTTCTGTTTGAAATGTTCTCCGCCTTCAAAATAAATGGTTTATTCTCCTCAAACAGGTCTCTGCAGACAGATTAACAACTCAGAGTGACTTCTCGACATTCCAAAAGAAAACGCTACTAGACTTTCATGAGGTAGTAAACACTATTTTAAAGTATACCTATACATCTATTACTCATTTCCATAGCTTTTATATTAAATTTTGCACTTACTTATTGAAAAAAATCAATTCTGTTCTTCCATTGACCAAGTTGTGAGACACATTCTTGATTTTACTTTAATGAAGAGTTATTTTATATGTTTCCTTATCTTTTCCTCTCTCTACATGAACTATTCCCTTTTTTTTTTAAGAGAAATGTGTGTGTGTGTGTGTGTGTGTGTGCGTGTGTGTGTGTGTGTGTGTGTGTTTAAGGAAAGGTGCGGGCAGAAATGAAGGTGTGCAGAGGCGGGCAGGCAAGAAAAGAGAGAAGAGAGAGGAGGGAGAAGCACTCTACTTATTTTGTTTAGTTGTTCACATTGTTTGCTCTCCCTGATACTGGAATATGAGCCCTGGGTACTTGGAATGTATGTGAATATACCACCTTTTGGCTGCAGAGGGCTGGCCATACTGCTGTCCCACCAGGGCACACCAACTCTTCCCATTCTATATTCATTCATCCACTGATTGCTCTGCTCAACCAGGCATCATTGCAGTTGCTTAAAAGGAATGATCATTCCATTTGTACAGGAGAGATGAGAAGGGGCGTAAATACATTGACATCTAAATAAAACCCTTTCAGACAAATCACAGGGTTTGAAACTAAACCTTCTAATTCTTTATAGTCAAGGGCAGAAATGCCACAAACTTCCTTGGTGCTTATAGGTCACATTATAATCTAAACTAGAAAAGATTTGTTTAAAGTTGACAGAATAATAAAAATAACATTTCTTGAGGAATTGGTACATCTTTAAGATCTTTATATACACTACTACACTTAATCCTTACAATTTCCCTAAGAGTTGGTGCTATCACTTCCTTTGCATGCCATATGTAAGGAAATACAAGTGCAAAGGAACAGTTTTAAGATTTGCTCCTGTATTCTGTTCTAACTACCTCTGGTAGGTGTGTATGCTCCTGTGAAGTGCCATTGTTTTCCTGGAAGGGATGATTAAATCTCTTTTACATGTATGATGATCATTTATTTAAAACAGAAGCTTACATTCAATATTACATTACAGAAAATTTATATTTTACATATCCTGCTCTTTGAAATAACTTTTAAGAAGGTAGAAAAAATGACTATTATCAAAATTGTTGGATGCTTACCCAAGAGTCATGATCGCTCTTCCTTCTTGTAACTGAATCCTGACTTTGTTTTATTCTAACCTCTCCTGTGAGACACCAGGCCTAATACTTGAATCCTAAGTACTGTAAACCAATCCTGATGGGGTCCTTCCCTTTGCCAAATACTAGTTTGAACATGAGCATTTTAGAGCAATTTATGCAAAGTTTTCTGGTTACTTCTGGGGAAGGATTTCCTTAGTTGGTAAAACAATAAAATGGCTCTCGATATTTTCATAAGAATGTGATGACTTGAGATGCCATAATTATATTGGGACCACGAAAGGAGCATGAAGATAAAGTAATTGATTAGGTCAAAGAGTCAATGGTCAATTAGGCCAGGAAGCTGCCTTACCTACAACTTTCCTATAATATTACATCAAAAAGTCTCCTTATTAGTTTACCAAATTTATACTAGATTTTCCTATAGCTGCAATGTAAGTTATCCTAACTAATGCAAGCGTACACAAAATTCACTTGATATTAAAATTTTAATAAAATTTGTTAATACCAATCTCACACTAAAAATTAGCTAATATCTACTAAATACCTTTTCTTAATCCAAAGCTTGAAAGTTTATTTTGTTTCAAAGAATTATCTCAGTATGATTTAACTGTAAAACATTTAAGTGATTCTGACATTTACTCAATTTGTTATCCTCAACTAAATGTTGGAATAGTTTAATCTCAACAGGGTTTTTGAAATGTGGATACATAACTCAGAATGTATCATAAAATACAAATTTTCATGAACCAGTAATGAAAATTCAATTTGTAAACTGAATACTTTTATCTGTCTTAAGTCTGTACTAAACAAAATTACCATTCCCCAAAGATGCTAAAATACATTTGTTTATGGAATTTTTTTCATAACTCTCACTGCATATAGAACAGTATATAAAGTCCTAAAATTTTTTTTATTCTTACTCTCACATTTTTCAAAACTAATTTTAAATAACACTTCTATAATGCTTTCCATGAGCCTGTCTTTCTAATGTAATCCCCTAAATTTTGTATTTCTATTATATTTCATATTATATATAATATATTATATAGCTATTATATTTTGTTCCTATTTCCCTTAAAATTGTATTAATATATGACTTTATGGTATATTTATTTGCAAATTTGTATTAATCCCTAGAATTTCATATTTTAGAAGGCACAGGTATATTGTTACTAATATTTATAATTTACTTAGGCATAGGACAAATAGTAATTTCGTATAGCAGATGGTAGCTGTTTTATATTTAATTAGATTAAATTGTTCTCTAAATTGAATTAGAGTTGTCACATGATGCTACCATCACTTCATTGGCATAGGACCAGTATTTATCACAGCAGACAAGGTTTTAAAGACACATTTAATATACTGAGTTCCTTTCTCTTATCTAAAACACAAATACAATCCACAAACAATAACAAGACAAATACAATACACATGCCAGATAAAGGTCATTTTAGAGATATGTATGTTATTTCAATTATTCTTAAACCTTCTCTTTAGAAAGTGCTTTAATATATGAGTAAAGACTAGATTTGATCAAACAAAATTCCTAACTATAGGTATAGGTCTGCTTACCCCCAACATTCTTGCCACTTTTTAGTACAATATTTGACTGTGTATATAATGTAGGTAGAGATGTATTTTGAGTGTGTGTATGTGCATATGTGTGTGTGTGTGTGTGTGTGTGTGTGTGTGTGCGCTTTGAATTCAAGGGACAAGGTACCAAGAGAATGTGCTTCTTTTATTCTTTACGTGTCTTTTGCATAAATTCTGATATACTATAATGTTACACAGTTATAACAATTAGTTTTCTCTACTTATATCAGGATATGAATGGTCATCATCACTTAAATAATTGATATCTAAATGAGTTCTTTTTTGCTAGTACTATTGGTTATCAAATAATATTCACTGGCATTCATTTTCTTCTGATTCTTGTGGAGATGGGGAGAACATGGACTCCTTGCAGGAGTATGGTTTTCGCTGAATAGCCATGTGCTCAAAGAATTAAACTTTACACTGAGGTGGGACTGACTCGTGGTTTACTAAGAAATTAATATAATATCTTCCTCCTCCACTGAAAGATTTAGGGCTGGGCTTATGACCCAAATCTGACAAATAAAACATTAGTAGAAGTCTAACGGCAATTACTGAGAAACGAAAAGATCTTCTTTTCTTTAACTGAGAAACAAGAAAATTTTTGCATATGTTGTCTAGAGCCATAGGAGCCATATTGTGATTATAAAGAGAGCTGGTCTTAAGAAAATGCTGAAACATAGAACTCGCAGCTGCAGAACATCACAGTTAAATGAACTGGAAGGTATAATGATGCAATTCTAAGGTGACCCTATCTTTAATATTCTTCTTAAATAAGGTAATATGTTTATGTAGTGTTGATGTCTACCAAGTGTTTAAATCAAGAGCACCCCAACATATAAACTTGCAGTAAAATAGATTCCCTTAATTATACTGGTATATTGAAGTATATATTTGGAAATAACAAGAATAATTATAACCCAAAATATTGGTTCAGTCACATATCTGAGAAGACTATTATCAATTTTGCTTTGAAGAATTAGGTATTTTGTTTAATAGCTTGTTTATTGGTTTTTCAAAGTTAATGGCATTCAAAGTCATAAATAAGAATTTGAGTTGACTCAGGAATTTGTTGCTTTGAACTTAAATATGGTGTGTATATATGTGTGTGTGTGTGTGTGTGTGTGTGTGTGTGTGTGTGTGTGTCTTTAATTCCTTATAACCAACTCTTTACACACATAATTCATAAGAAAAAAAATTTAAAGGAAAGGTGTAGGCAAGAGTGAAAACAAGTAGCCAGGAAGAGAGAGAGGAAGAAGAAGTATTTTCATTTTCATTTTCATTTTATTTCCATTTAGTTGTTTACACTGATTGCTTTTCCCCCAGTCTTGGGACTCGAACCCAGGGATATGTGGCTCATGCTACTTGCTTCATCAGGGAGTATCAATTCATAAGGAAATTTTAAGAAAGATTTAGAATGATCTCCAAAGTAACATTTTTAAATATTAATTGTGGTATATTTATTATATATAATATATATTAATGGACTAGAACATATGTGTGCATGTACATTCTAGTCTGTTAATATGCTATTAATCCAGGAGACAGTATTATTTTTAACAGTCAATATTTTATATTTTATATACTTGGTATAATCTAGAACCTCTGAGTAAATCCTCCTACATTAGTGTTCAGAAAACAAGTCTAAAATGAATAAATGAAGGAATGAATAAAACCCATAGTTTAACAAATACATTGTGTGTGCTATTCTCATCTGTTTAAATGACAAATCAACAAGTTCCAAAGAATAGCACACACTACTTGCAGCAATAACATGCCCACAGAAACGGGAATGACTGGACATATGAGCAGTGAACTTTGGCTTCCAAGAAGGAAAATAAATAAGACATTTGAGGCACATTTTAAATTATCAAAGATTTACAGAATTCCTAGACAGACTGTAGGAAATAGTATAAAACTTGAAGGCATAATTGTAAATACCTGCAAATGTGCGCTAAAAATAAAACCAAAAGATTTAATCATTTGATAGAGAAAAGTAAGAAATTAAACAAATATAAAACAAGAACAGTACAATAGAAGGCAAGTGCATATCTTTGAAGAAGAAATGGAACCCCAACAGAAGACTGACAATGCAGCTGACAGTTAAAATTAGTCATCAAGAGTAACCAAAGAAGGAAGAAAAATGGTAAATGTGCAACATTTTAGGAGACATGTTATTCAAATCTCAAAAAAATTAAGATTATTCTGGAGGAAAAATATGGACAAATAAGAACTCTCTCTAAGTCTGATATATGCTAAAAAGTAATTAAGTCAATGTAGTTAAGATGAAGAATAAATAACAGCAATATTAGTATAGAGCAGAGTCAGGGAAATATACAAACACTTCGTAGAAACTAAAATATATTTTCATAGATTAATAGGTTTGACATTAATACAGAATATTTCTAGGAGGAAATTAGAGTAATTATTAAAACATCTTTTTAAGAAAATCTAAAATAGGGAGATATGATCATTAGACTACCATGTTTATCAATTTAAAGCTAAAGGAATTTATTTCTGTGCATTTAGGACATAGAAATATAGAAAACAGAATGTTATACCATATCTTTAATGAAATTCTGGTAAGCAACATAGAATAAAATCGATTGAATTTAGGGATAGTAGCTATATTAAGACAAATATAATGATTAACATTAACCAAAATTATTGGACGTATTCTAGCAGTCAGGCAATTTAGACTGGCAAATCTCATCTAAGTAAAAACTTATGCAGACCTCAACAGAGAGCTTGTCACTACTAAAACAGACCCCACCTGCAGTAACAAAATTTATTTTTTTAATTTTATACATTTAAGATACACAGTATGACATAATATATGCACATATTATGAAATGATTCCCAGAGTCAAGCTAATTAATATATCCAACCCCTCAAATAGTATTTTTTCTTTTTCTTTTTTGTTTTTAACCATAATGAAAACGATTTCAGTGGTTTCCCTTTTTGTCATTTTGAGTCTTTTATCTTTGATTCTTTTCTCAGTCTAGCTAAATATCTGTCAATTTTATCTGTAAAAGAACTACTTTGTGTTTTGACATTTGTCTTAATTATCACATTAATTTCTGCTAAGACTTCGTTATTTTCTTCCTTCTACTAACTTTGGGCTTAATTGGGTTCTTTTGCTAATCCCTTGAGGTATAAAGGTAGGATGATGTTTATTTGAGGTCTGTTTTTTTTATATTGCAGTATTTTATAGCTGTTCATTTCCCTTTTGGAATTGCTGTTGTTGCTTTCCCGAAGTTTTGGTGTGTTGTGTTTTCATTTTCACGTATTTCAAGTTATTTTTTATTCTCCTTTTTATTTCTCCTTTGACACATTGATTTTAAAGAACAGTTTCTTTGTCACATATTTGTCTATTTTCATATTTTCCTCCTATTATTTAGAATTTCATACTGTTATAGTCAGGAAAGATATGATTTCAGTCTATTTAAATTTGTGAATATTGTTTTGTGAAATGACATGTTTATCCTGAAGAATTTCTGTGTACACGTGAGGAGAATGTGTGCTCTGCTACTGCTAGATAATGTTTTGCATATATCAGGTAGGTTCATTTATTCTATAGTGTAGTTCAAGTTCAATGATTCCTTATGATTATCAGGGTGAAATACCTATTTTTGAAATTTAGATTTAAGTTCCTGCTATTACTGTATTTCTGCGTGTTTCTCCCTTTATGATCTGTTAATATATACTTTATAATATTTAAGTGCTCCGATGCTGGAGATATATACATATATATGTATGTATATATATAAACACATATATATGTATATATCTCCTATTGATTGACTCTTTATCATTACATAATTATCTCCTTTTAATCTTGCTATAATTTTTTAGTTGAATTACATTTTGTCTGATATTATTATAGTTGCTCCTGCTCTCCTATGTTTCTATTTGTGTGGTTCATCTCAATTCATCTCTTTACCTTCCATCATGTGTATCTTTAAAGTTGAAGTGAGTTACTGATAGGCAGCATATTTTGGAGTCTTTTTTTTTGCTCAGTAGTCAGTCTATGTCTTTTGGTTAGAGAAAGTTTACTGAAACTCAAGTGAGCCTTTCAGGCAGTGTTCTGACAGGCTTGGGTGGGCTATTGCTCACCCTATTCCCGTTTTCTCCTTGTGAAGAGGTCTTTATGCTGAGTCAGCCTGGGAGATGGGATAACACTGGCAAAATAAAAATTTTCTTTTTACCCTTTTGTGCATTTATTCTCATCATTTTGGTTCATCTTACTGCTGCAGCATTTTTGTGGGCTCCTGAGATATCTCAGTTATTCTCAATTAATTGCTTTGTTTTATTTTTTGAATGGAAAAAAGGAGACTGAAATCTTCTACTCGACTATTTTGATGACATTATTTTCTCCAGGATTTCCTTATTTCTTAAAGCTGAATAATATTGTATGCATATACATATCATATTTTATTTATCCACATATCTATAGACAAATCATGGATTGTTTCCATATATTGGCTATTGTGAACAATGCTGCATTGAATATGAGTGTGCAGATGTCTCTTCAATACAGTGATTTTATTTATATTGGATATACACTCAGAAGAGGACTACTGTTTCATATGGTAGTTCTATTTTTAACTTTTGTGGAACATCTATATTTTTTTCCATCATGGCTCTACCAATTTACATTCTCACCAATAATGTACAAGAATTTACTCTTTTTCCACATCCTTGTCAATGATGTATTGTGATGTATTTATAATAAACATATCCACAGGTGTGAAGGGATAGCTCATTGTGGTTTTTTGCATTTCCTTGATGATTAGTGATGTTGAGCACCTCTTCCACTACCTATTGGTCACTTGTATATCTTCTTTAGAAAAATGTCTATTCAAGTCATTTGTCCATTAGTTTCATAACTAAGGTAGAACCTGTTTCTCAGAGAGGACATTTGGAATGTCAGAGAACACTTCTTTTCCCCATGGAATTTGGAGCACTATTAGTTTTGGTGCTTGGGATCAAAGATGTTAATCCCCTAACAATGTGCAAGACATGAAAAAGAAGGATTTGTTCTATCCCAAATCCAGTAAAATCCCATTGAAAAATCATGCTGGATAAATGAAAGTGAACTATTTGAATAGAGCTTTTCTCTCATATGAATGCTTGATAAAATATATGAGGAATGGTTGAAAATAGGTACATATTTATGTTGGATCAAGTAGTTTTAGAAAACATAATAGCTTACTTTCATTATTTAGATAACTTTAGATTGAATATGTTATCAGTCAAGTTACAGAAGGTTGATTTTATGCAGAAAATATATTCTTAATTCTTTGGAAGATATTTATTTGCTCTTAAACTGTTCAAGCAGAAGTCAAATCCATAATAAAAATATTGTAGAGGGACTAAGGATTGAAGGTTGGTCAAAATTTTGTCTTTTAATTTAAGATTTTAAAATAGAATCTTTCATTCATGTTGCAAATAAAAGTTTCAATTTGAAACATGTTAAACTACAAATTCCTCAAAGACTAAATCTAGTCTTGTTTTGAGTCTATTTTTCAGTTTGTTATACTGCCCCTTAGAGTTAACATTTCTTAGAAACAATGCACATTTTATCTATCAATTGTCTCCTACAATAAAATTGCAATCTGTAGATTCATTATTAGGTAAAGTGCTAAGTAAGCTTTCTTTCCTATTTCTGTTGATTTTGCTATGTTAGTACTATCGGTCATATCATGGGATTTATTATAATTTTATTAATAGAGTTAAAAGAACATGGTAATGAAAGTATGTTAGAAAAGCACAGAACTTTAGAAAAATGCAAGTAAATCAATATTCTGGAGCATACCATTTTATTCCTATTTAAGTTAAGAGAATAATTCCATGAATTACTCATAAAAAACTAGATATTTACTACTGCATGGGGAAAATAGTGAGGGAGATGCTCTCTCAAAAATAATGTAATAGAAAACTGGTTTCTCATTTCAAATGGAGAAATGAAGACTATGTGACAATGTGGGTTAATCAAGTGGGAAAAATGGCTATGATTCACAGCCTTGGTCATGTATCGGAATATTTCCAGTTATCTGTCAATCAGTCATCTGTGCTTGAACAGTCATAGAGATACAACTTTCAAAGAGGTGCAAACTCCCACATCTAACAAGGTTTTTAGAAAAAGCAAGTATTTTTATTTCTATAAAGAGTTTGGTTCACTTGACTGAGCGATTTGTGAAAACCAACAGGCTAAATGAATTTCAGGCTTTCTTTGTAAAATTTGACAATCTTATCTCATGGTAGCCTGTTCTGAAATTCATTCATTTAATCAACAAATGTAGTGTTGTTGACATGCCAGTTCTCCTAAATGCTTCCTTAGTTGCTGGGGATGTCATGACCCTATTTTAAAAAGGGTGTGGCTCTTACACTAAATGAGTTCAGTCTGATTAATGAGGGTAGTTCAGACAAAAAGGAAATAGAAAAATTGCAATCTGTTATTGTTATTATGGAAGTGTCAAGGCATTTATGAGAAAAGAACACTAAGGTTGCCTCCAGGGGTCAGGAAAACTTATCAGTGGATAACAGAGAAGACATTCTTGACAGAGAAAAAAGACTGTCAATGCATTCCAACTTCACTAGCTAAGTGGTTTTTAAATTGAAGTGTACTAACCCTTAGAGGTTATCGAAACTTTTCAGAGGCTATGCAGATGTTAATATTTTAAGGCATTCAAATTCTTTCAACCCCAAACGTCCATATGTACTTAAATCCAAGTATTATGCAGTTCCTATCTCTGCTTTCACAACAGTTCACTGCTCATAGGTATTAATACCTACAAGTCACTAAAGAGATAATTGGGGAGTTTTCCTAGATAGTATTTCATTAACATAGCCCTCCAATAGCACCCCCACAAAAAAAAATCTACCATAAAGTCTCTTGACTTTCTGTGTTTTATATATATTATTATCAAGTCAATGCAGGCTATATACATGTTCTACTTGGGGTTTTACTTTTAAGTGTTCAGAAATCATATACATTGTAGCGTGGGTAGCAGAATTTCTAGTAATTTCAGTTTAATAACTTCAGTTATTCTAGAGTAAATACAATCAAAGAACATTTCTCTTGAGAATTTGATGAGAACAATGAAACAGAACACTGATAAAATTAATGTTTGTTAAAAGAAGATTGTGCAAAGATTTACTTAATTATTTCCAGCTATTCTACTCATTCTTAGGATACATCACTAGAAACAAAAAGCACCTTTGAACATCGGGAGGAGTTCACATCAAGAAAGCCTTTTATTTCAGTTGTAACAAATTTTATTAAGGTACCAAATTTTTATGTTAAATTCCCGAATGAAGAGAAAGGTAGCTGTTGGGCCAATTCAATTTCAGTAGCATATACTTTTCTCTCTTCAAATTAATAGGAAAAGTATGTAACATGTATATAAAAGTCAGTTATTTCTGAGTATTGATTCTAACACTTTCTGATACAGCTAAAAATAATACTATACCATTTTTGGTATTTTTACTTCATAAATAATAATCCTAGGTGCATATTCTACATTTTACTTTAAGTATAAAAAAAGAGCCTACAGATTTGTTCTTCCTTTTAAGCTTTTTGCAGAAATACATAAATGTTAGATCAACATCATTTTAATTTTGACTTAGAAATCTTTACAAGAAGCATTCTATAATTGGTTTTTGGTGCTTTTACAATAATCTTCAAATGCATTAAAATGTTTATTTGAACTAAAAAATCAATTCAGACATTTCTTATTGAAATTAAATTTGATTTTGCTGATTACTTTGAGAGTAGGGATTGGTTTTGTTAATTAAATTAGAAGGCATCATTTTCCCAAACATTGAATAAGCTAAGTCTATATTCACTAACATTTTACTCAGCATGTACATCTATGGAAAGAAATTGAAACAAAATTAATATATGTGAAACTAAAACTTGTACCTGTTTGGCTACCAATAAAAATTATTCACATTAGAAACATAGGTGACCTACACACTTCATTAAAAAATATTTTGCAGGAAACATTTATTTTGTTTAAATATATTTTTGATAAAATCTGCCTTAATGATAATATAATGAAGCATAATCAGAATAATTCTGTTAATGTACCAGTGACCTCAGAAAAATTTAAAAATTAGTTCATATTTATGTGCAAAGTTTTTTTTAAAAAACACATTGAAATTATTTTTCTTTTTAAAGGAAAAAAGGCAGGAATGAAAGTAAGTAGGCAGGCAAAAGGATGAGACAAGAGAAAGAAGGATTTTTATGTACTTTAGTTAGATTTTCATCTAGGTTGTCACCCCGAGACCTGGGACCAAAAACGAGATCCTTGGAATTATGTAAACTAGTCCAATAGCAGCAGATGCTTTCATTACGCCACTGGGACATGCCTAATTTTTTAAAATATGAAAATAATTTACAGAAGCATAATGAAAGTAAAGAATAAATACAAAATGTTTCTTTTTGTGTTCATATGCTTATTCATTTATTTGTTTTTATATGGATGATTATGATCACAAGAATATTTTAGTATTTACACTCCAGTGTTGCTTCAGGAAGAAGTGACTGTTTCTATTCTTTCATTGTACAAAATGTGGAAACAGACAGAATATTCAAAGAAAGATTTCTAGACAGGCTTGAGTTTTAAAAATGATTACTTGATAGTGAGTCACTGACTAATTTTTATCATACAAAGAAATAATCCATATGAATAGATAGAGCTTTTCAAAAATTAAAAAAACCCTACATCCAGTTCACGATGTCATAATTATATAGATATATACATGTATATATAACAGATACAATATAATAATGAATTGAGTATTCAAGGTAGAATGAAACAATTCAGTAAGAAAAATTTCAATGGAAAGTTCCAATAGAGGGCACAAAAAGAACAATTCCATACTTACTTATAACATTCTGACTTAAGATAACACAATTTGTAGAATTTCCCTAATAACAGGTGAAGGTCAGAGTAACTTTGACGTTAGAATTAGAGACTTCATAAAAGATGATAGATTCGTAAAGACCCTCTTCATCTGGTTAGTCTGAGTCAGTTTACATTTGAGAACAATTCAATCAGAACTTAAATGTACCACCCATCCTAGAATGTAGTAGTCTGGTAAGAGCCCAAAGAAATTAAGAAACCCCCTTAAAGGAGAATATAGTGAGCAGAATTGGTAAGATGAGCACAATATTGTCTAAGCCCTATTTCACTTACTTCTCTCTTAGATTAACCATTTTCTGGACTTATCTTTGAATAAACATTGGAACCATGCCCAGACAACATGCAAATGCTCTGAATTGGTGTCTTAAGGTCTGACATCAAAGGAACAAATAGAAGAGCATATGACAATGTGTAACTCTGCCAAGAGTTTTCTTGGGCTGAGTGGCATTGTTGATGGCAGTTGTTGACAATTTTCAAGGAATTATGCCTCAGCATCAGGCATTATTAATCTTCTCTTTCTTACAGAATGTGTGTTCTTCACTCAAAATAGTTAATGTTTAGCTTGAAATGTCAAATGACAAATACTCATTGATACACACAGGTATTCATGGCAGGCTTTGTAGAGAACAATCTATACTTCAGATAGAAATTATATGCTGAAACTTGTTAGGATTAGTTAAAAAGAAATATAAAATACTTTATTAACAAGGCTAAAGGAAGTAAATTGTTGTATAAATAAACTCAAATGCAATAGCTTTTAAGGCAAATCAATATTTACTACCTCTCCACCACAAAGATCAACAGTAAGAAAAAAACAAATACATTGAACTTTTGTATACTGCATTACAAATAATGCAATGTACGTGACACCAAGTTGAATTCAAGTAGTATATGTATCAACAAATATTTGAAGTGTTAGAAATCTATTGTTATAAGTTGAGATGTGAAGTTTCTAACACTGGATAAAAAAAAAAAAACTAAATCTTATCTACTGTTGTTTTGTTTTGTTTTGTTTTTTCTGAAGAAGCATTCCATTTTTTTTTTTTTAATTTAGTTGTTTGATTGGTTGCTCTCCCATGTCTTGGGTCTTGAAGTGGGGACCTTGGGATGTCTGAAGGACTGTTCCCAGGGTGTACTAGACCTCTAGGCCACCAGAGTATACCCATTTACTGACTATTTAACAAGGAATAATTCCATGTTCTGGGACTATCTCTGATAAAGCTGCAATGAATAAAAGGCTGTAGAAATCAACAAATATTTCAAATATTCTACCTACTTACAAACACAAGTACATTTTTTAGTAACCCTCACAATGAAAGATTGTGTGATCCTCTGTCAAGATATATGTTGAAACAATTGTAAATGGAATTTAATGCTGGAAACTAGACTGGGGGTGTGGGTAAGTCAGGTAAAAGAGGTCAATTGTTTGATGGTGGATGGGAGCTAGACTTTTTTTGGTGATCATAATGTAGTATACACAGATGTTGAACTACAATGTTGCACACCTAAAATCTACATATAGTTGTAAACTAATGTTACTGCGATACAAACTTAAGGTTCTATATTGGAGCTATGTAGAACTAGTAGTTCAAAATACACTTGGTTTAATATTTGACAGGAGAATCCTGTACAATGTTATTACATATCTACCTAATGATAATAAAACCATTACTGATCTGCTTCCTGCTTCATCATTTTACTATATGCAAATGTAGGTTTATTTTGAAACTAAAGCACTGTAAGCTCCAGAATGCTGAACTTGCATATGGATCCCTTGCAAGGCCCTGGCAAGAGCTAGAGATATATTCACAAGGACCTACGTTTAGTAAAATCTGAAAATTAAGATGCTTTTATATTTTTTCTCAGTTTTATCTGAATGATATATATATTTCAGAAACATATGGATTCATTCCCAGAAACACCAGTAGTTTTTGGCTGCAATTTAAATAAGTCTAAAATTTATACTCAAGTTTAGTTTCAAAAAACCTGATATAGATTTTTTGTTACTTAAATAGTATAGTTATATTGTCTATGTACTTCTTAACTACCAGAATCAAAATCAGTGAATTTTTAAACTAGCGTGATCCACAGAATGGAATTCCAGGGCGCTAAAGTAGTGTAATATTTAGTTTCTCCACGACCAGTGAGAAAATAGGACATCTACTCTGATCCACAAAAGCAACAACAACAAAAACCCAACTCATTAGAATAAAAATAAACATAATGGCTAGATTCAATGTCATGCTAACATTAGTAACCAGTTTAATTTAAGAAAAAAAAGTTGAGTTTATAATAATGGAACTTAAATAATTTTCTGAAGAGACACAAATTTCATTATTTACATATATGTCCCCAAACATAACACTGCAGTGCTCTGTTACTCAGAGATAGAACATCAAAGCATTCTGAATTAAAATGTTTTCCCTTGAATTTATTTCTAATTTTGCCAACAAAATATTTACTGTTGTGTCTTAAATTCAAAATTCTCTAGAGAAATCTCTATTTCTGTATATTTTTAAAAAGTATCTTTTTGTACAAGTGAATTTTTTTTATCCTTAGTCTATTCATTTGCAGAGAAATACTGGCACATATGTAAAATGTATAATTTCATAATTCCCTAATTATAGAAAAGAGGTACTAAGGAAAAGGTCCAGAAAATATGACTATTAAATGCTTCTAAGCATATAATAAATGAAGAGTTAATCCTGACAGAAATAGAAAGGTGAGAGAGAGAGAGAGAGAAATAGATGATAGATATGAATTTTAATTTAGGCACTCTACAAGGTAACTTTTTATATAAGTACTGTGATAGGACATTTGCTTAGTGTTAAATGTTTTAAGAGTTTCAAGTTATATGCTTATGATTATATTTATAGTAATTTTTATAATGGCTTAAAATATATCTGATATCAGAATGTACGAAAACCATTCTTTAAATAGAAAAAAAAATCCATCCAAGAATCATGGTAAAAATTGACAATTGACTCAAGAATATCTTTCATATTAAATTATATAATAAAGGTGACAACCTTAAAAAATGGCAACAAGGTACACCCCAGTGGTCTAGTGGTTTAACCTACCACAGTGCCGTACACATATATCCCAAGGTTCCTGGTTCAAGACACAAGGCTGGGGAAACAACCAAGATGAACAAGGAGATAAAATAAAATGATAAAAAATAGTTAGCAAGACTCAAAAAATTAAAAAAAAAACTCATTAAAATAATGTTATCCTAAAACTATGTAACAAAATTTTAAAAAGTGAATTTATTATAACAAATGCCCAAGAACAAGTTAACTCAGAAATTGGATTTATTTTTAAGTCAAGGAAAACAAATCTGCATATGATACTTAACAGTGGCAGATAATTATCACATTTAACAAATATGTTAAATGTGCAAGATCTAGAACTACTAAAAACATTATTATGGACAGTAGCATGCATATTATTTTCAAATATGCATTATGTATATATAGACTGGATATAGTCACTAGTAACTCAGTTTATAATGAACTGAATGTGTCAGTGTTTTTCCTAGTCTTCTGAGTTTTTTTAAACTCTGGATTTCTCCTTGTTCGGTCAGGTCACCCAATTAAGATTTTTGTGTGATCTTCTTTTGCCATTCTGAGTATTCAAACTGGAGCCCAAATAGTCTGATCAGGTTTACTTTTATCTCAAACCCTAATTATCTCAAAGCCACTAAACTTTGGTACCTTCATCACTGTTTGCCTAAAAGATGTGAAAAGAAATGGTAGTAAGAGACTTCTACCCAAAGCATCACTCTGGTTTCCCTGCACTCCAAACATTCCTTGCCATCTGTGTTATTTCTTTGTTTGCTGTTGGCGCTTTGTCTTCCGAATTTCGTTTCCATAAAGCACCTGCCTTAGTGTAGGCAACCAGGACCTTGCCCCACTCTGCTATCCTCTGATAATACATTATTGTGACTTCAGAGTTGCCTGCAACCTGAGTCCTCATGGTAGAAGGAACAAGGATACCACTGAAGCAGACACCATGACAGTTTCTACTGGGGTGGCCAGTGCTGTTTGAGTTCTTAGTAGGTAAAACACTTAGAGACAAGGGAAAAAAGGCAGTTGCCATATATTTTGAAATATGAGTTAGGGTTTGATTCTCTTCTGAGTGAATTTTACATGATAGAGGTCTTAGCTCCAGAATATGATTTAAAGTAAGTCCTGGCATGATACACTGAAATATTTTGATCCTTTGCTTACAGAAGTTATTACACTTTAGAATCCATAAAGACAGACATAGGAATCTTAGATTAAGCATCCTTAATAATTTTTTTCAGATCTTTATCCATTTGCAGGATTTAAGATTCATTATATTGATTACAGAACAACTGAGATTGACAATAGGAGGTATTTTAATCAATGAAATTTGTATTTTTCTCTTACAGGTCCACAAATATTCATAGCATATCCTAATTCCATCTCCAGTTCTGGCTGCTGGAGATAGATAATATTAAATTGCTATTAAAGTATTATTAGATATATTTATCATATTAGTATTAAATTAATTATTATTACATTGACTGTTACTATTAATCTCTAACTCTTCAATTTTGTTCCAAGAAATTTTTTAAGTTAGAATTTTATTATATTGTTACATTATTATATTCATTTTAGAATACTGTAATTGCATCTCAGTCTATGAGTATTTCACCAGCATCTGCCACCTGAGTTTTAGTGCCCATTATCAACCCTTGTTCTCTCCTTCATTGTCTCCCTTCTCCCACCACCCTGATAATCACTGTCTTAAATCCTGTGAATTTTATCGGGGTTTGTCTGCTCATTTGTTATTTTCTTTATATTCCACATGACTGAAAATATCCTGTACTTCTCTTGTTCTTTCTGATTTATTTTGCTTAACATAATCCCTCTCCAGTTTCATCTAGATTGTTATAAAGGGCATAATTCTGTCTTTTTTAACAGCTGCATAGAATTCCATTGAGAATATATATATCACAGCTTCTTTATCCAGCCATCTGTAGATGGAGTTTTAGGTTGTTTCCATGCCTTGACAATTATGAACTGTGCTGCTGTGAACACAGGGACCCATACATATTTTTTCTGGTTAGAGAATTTGTATTCTCTGGGTATATACACATGAATGGGATTGCTGGTTCAATGGTAGTTCCACCTTTTTTTTTTTTTTTTTTTTTTGAGGAATATTCATACTGTTTTCCAGAGAGGTTATAGTAATTTACATTCCTAAAAATAGTGTGGAAGGTTTTCTTTCTTTTTATACCCATCCAACACTTGTTGCTAGCTTTTTTTGCTATAGGTCATTCTTACTGGTGTGAGGTGATACAACACCGTGGTTTTTATTTGCATTTCTGTGATGATAAGCAATGAAGAACATTTTTGCATGTGTCTGTAGGCAATTAGTTTGTCTTCTTCAGCTTACTGTCTATGGAGTTTGCCCATTTTTGGAGTGGGTTGTTTGCTCTTTTACTGCTGAGGTGTATGTGCTTTTTATTTTGTAGATAAAGTGCTTATTTAATATACATTGTGAATATCTTCTCCATTTTAGTGAATTGTCTTTTAGTGGTGGTTCTTTCACTGTATAGGTTTTCAGTCTGATGTAGTTCCAATTATTTAATTTAGCTTTGGTTTCTCTTGCCATAGGTGTTCCTTCTTCAAACATTTTTAAGATTAATGCTCTGGAGCATTTTTTGCTACATTTTCTTAGTATTTAAGGGGTTTAGGAGTTTACGTATAGGTCTGTGATCCATTTTGCATTAACTTTTGTATATGGCAGCGACTAGAAATCTTTCTTTTTTTTTTAAATAGGTGTCAGCCCAGTTTTTCCAACCCCATTTGTTGAACAGACTTTCCTTCTCCTATTGTATATTTTTGGCTACTTTGTCATATGTTAACTGTCCATATAACTGTGGTGGTTTTATTTCTGAGTTCTTGATTTTATTATATTGATCCATGTATATGTTTATGTTCCAGTACCACACTGCTTTAATGACGATAACTCTCCAGTGTAGTATGAAGTCAGGAAGTGTGATTCCTCTGCTGTTCTTTTTCTTTTCTTTTCTTTTTTTTTACACTTAGGATAGCTTTGGTTATTGAAGGCCTTTTCTAATACTATACAAGCTGTTGTATTGTTTGTTGAATTTCCTTGAAAAACATCCCTGGAATTTTTATGGGAATTGTATTATACTCTGTATTGCTTTAGGTAGGATAGTCATTTATCTAAGTTATTTTTTCCAATTCATAAGCATGGGATGTCCTTACATCTCCTTCTCTTCTATTTCCCTTGGTAAGGTCTTTTAATTTCCGTTGTAGAGAACTTTTATCTCCTTTGTTAAATTTATTCCCAGGTATTTGATCATTTTTGGTGCTATTGTAAATGTGATTTATTTTTTAATTTCTTTTTCCTTTTCATTTACCTGCATATAGGAATGCTACTGATTTTTGTGTTGATTTTATATCCTGCAACCTGATACCCTGTTATGTTCATTTATTGTTTTAAGCAGCTTTTTTTGTGGAGTCCTTAGGATTTTCCAGGTATAATACTTGTCTCTACAAAAAATGATACTTTTTTTCCCCCCAATTTGGATTTCTTTAATGTACTTTTCTTGTCTTGTTGTTCTGGTCAAGACTTCCAGAATTATGTTGAATAATGTTGGTAATATCGGACAACCCTGTCTTGTTTTGGATCCTTGGGGAAAGACCTTCAATTTTTCACCATCGATTATGATTTTGGCTATTGACTTGTCATATAATGTTTCTATTATGTTATGTGTCTTCTTTTCCTATTTTGCTGTCAAATTGCTTTTTCTGCATCTATTGACATGCTATTTTGATTGTGTATTTTCCTTTTGTTAATGTGGTATATTGCATTGATTGATTTACTTATGTTGAAATATCCTTGTACCAGAGGAATAAATGCCACTTGATTGTAGTATATAATTTTTTTGATGTACAGTTGAATTTGGTTTGACAGGAGTATACTGAGGATTTCTGTGCCTATATTCTTCAGTAATATTGGTCTATAATTTATTTTTTAGTATTGTCATCGTCTAATTTTGAAATAAGGGCATTATTGACTTCATAGAATGCATTTGGGGTTTTTCTCTCCTTTTCTCCTGTGGGAAAGTTTAGGAGGATAGGGGTTAGCTATTTTTCCAATATTTGGTATAAGTTACTAGTGAAATCATTTGCTGCTAGGCATTCATATTTCTGGAAGATTTTTTTATTATTGCTTTAATTTCTGGCCTGTGATTGGTCTTTTTAAGTTATAAATTCCTGGTTCAGTTCTGGGAGGCTGTAGGTTTCCAGAATCTGTCCATTTCTTCATGTTGACAATTTGTGGCATACATGTGCTCATAATAGTATCTCATAATTCTTTGTACTTCAGTGATGCCTTTTATAACATTGCCTGTTTCATTTCTCACTTTTGTGATTAGGATCTTCTCTGTTTTACTTTGTGAGTTTAGTTAAGGACATCTTTCTGTTTTCTTAAAGAAACATCTCTTGAATGCACTGATCACTTGGATGATTTTTTTCAATTTCATTTATTTCTGCTCTAAATTTTTTTTTTTCTTGGGCTGACTTTTACTTTCAATCATTCTGCCTTTTCTAGTTCCCTCATGTGTGTGGTTCGATATTAATTTGGGTTCTCTCTTGGTTTTTGATGAGTGCTTGTATGGCTATAAACTCGGCTTTCAGAAATGCTTTTGCCACATTCACATATTCTGGCAACTCATCTTCATTTTCATTTGTTTCCAGATAAGTATTTCATCAGTGAGCCAGGAGTTGTTCAGAAGTATGTTGATCAATTTCCACATATTTGTGTTTCTTCCAGTTTTTTCTCCTGGTTCATTTCTAGTTTCACATCTTTGTGAACAGAAAATATGCTCTCTATAATTTCAATCTTGTCAAATTGGTTGAAACGTGTTGAGTTCCAGAATATGCATTACATATTGAGAATAGTCTATGTCTACTTAATAAGAATGGACAGTCCCTTTTTTTGGAGGGGGAGAGTACCCTGTTTATGTCTGTTTGGTTCATATGATCTACTGCTTCACTTTAGGTCTTTATTTCTTTGTTGATTTGTTGCCCATATGATCTATATATTGATGTAAGTGGAGTTGAAGCCCCCTATTATTATTGTGCTACTCTCAATATCTGTCTTTAACTCTGTCAGTATTTGCTTTATATACTTAGATGAGCTGGCATTGGGTGCATATATGTTAACGATAGTTACTCTTCTTGATGCGCTACCCTCTTGACCAATATAGTTTCCATCTTTGCCTCATTATATCCTTTTTAGGTGGAAGTTTATCTTTTCTAATATCAGTGTTGCAGTTTATGGTATTTTTTTATAACTGTTTCTGAGATATATTTTTTCCATAGTCCTTGACAAACCTAAGTTTGTCTGTGGATCTGATATGAGTTTCTTGTAAGAATAATATTGAAATGGGTCCTATGTTTTGCTCCATTCAGTCACTCCATCTTTTGATTGGTGAGTTTAGTCCATTTGCATTTAGGTTGATCATTGATATGTAGGAAATCAATATTGTTATTTGAGTCTTTGTTTTCCACATCTGTTGCTTCATTTTTCATTTGTTTTTGTTTGCTTTTTCTTCTGGTTTGTTTTTAGTGTTGCTTCTTTCAGTTTTATCTACTTCCTATCAATGTATCTTTTAGGATTCAGCTTTGTGGCTTTCATGTGGACTGCATCCAACTTTATAGCTCTATGACAGTATTTTATGAGCTGATGCCACATATTTATATGATCATTCAGTTTCCATGTTTGTCTTTCTCCCCTTAGTGTTTCTTTTTCCTTTGTGTTGGTCCCATCTTTGTTTATGCTTTTACTTTACTATTTATCACCATTCTCTGGATTTGGTGAATCTTTGCTTCTTTTTTCCCTGTTGTAGGACTCCTTTCAATATTTATTGAGTTGCAGGCTTAGTGATGGGAAAGTCCACCAACTTTTGTTTAACACTGAAGTCTTATTTCTTCTCCAATTTTGATTGATAATTTCACGGTGTAGAGTATTGCTGAATGATAGTTTTTGTATTTTAATATTTTGAATATGTCATTTCACTGCCTTCAGGTCTGTAGGGTTTTTGTTTGTAAAGTCTAATGATAGCCTGATGGGTATACCTTTGTTTGTTATGTTTCTCTTTTACCTAGCAGTCTTGAGAAAATTTCTTTATCATTGACTTTCTCTAGTTTTACTATGATGTGTCTTTTTACATTTTTACATTTTACATTTAGAAATTTTGGTGTTCTATCTGCTTCTGGACCTCCATGGTTATTTTCTGTGAGATGTGAGAAATTATCTGGTATTCTTTGCTTTAGTTGTCTGTTCCTTTCTTCCTCTCCTCTCCTTCTTGGAAGCCTGCTATCTTTATGTTTGTTCTTCTCATGGAGTCTGATATTTCTCACAGGGTTTCTTCATTTTGCCTCAATCCTATTTCTCCTTTTCTGTGAGGGTCATCTCTATGATTTTGTCTCAGTTTCTGAATTTTGTTCCTCTTAAAGATTGAGTTTACATTCAATTATTTTTCTGTATTTTTTATCTCTAGCATTTCTGCAAGGACTCTCTTTATGGCCTCATCCTCTGTGGTAGCGTATTCTATTTGAGTTATCACTTCTTTCCTGAGGTCTTCCAATTGTGTTTGGGTAGGTGCATGCTTTTTTATAATTATTATTTGAGCTCTTTATCTTTTAGGGTTTTCTTAATCCATGTAGTAGAGCTCTTCTCTGGGTAGCTGCTGACATCTTCCTCCCTTGGGCTGTTTGTGTTTTGAGGGGGTGACTGAGAGTTTAGCCTGCTTTTCTTCTATGCTTTGAATCTAGCACTGTGGTTTTGCTTTGTTTTTAGATTTGTTCCTGTATGATGATGTTGGGTCCCTATATGGCTGGTGCCAGTCACTTGCTTTCTCTGGAAGTGGGGCTGGTTTCACACTTAAGAATATCCATTTGTGATGGACAACTGACACTTTTTTATGTGGTGCTTATAGGCTTCTGTTGGGTCAGGAGTCAGTTCCTCTCTCACAGGTTGCTGACAGACAATTCGCCAATACAGGGAACAAGTTAACAAGTAGCCCCTGTGCACTCTGTTGAGCACTGAGGCAGCAGGTAGCTACTTGTTGTTGGTATTGGGTTAACTGAACTCTGAGTATGTCTATTTTTAAGTTAAGCATAGAGAGCTTAAAGAAAATTCATACGCATGCAAAATATTTCTAAACTTAATCCAAGAAAACTTACCCACTGATCAAAAAAACAAAAACAAAACAAAAACCCATCACACAGCAATTGTACCAAAAGCTGTCTTTAAATGTTTATCTGCAGCTTGTATGTGTCAAATGTACAGATTCAACACAAAAGATGAATATATCACGTGTTAGAAAGTAAAGTCTAGAGGAAAGCACTGTGTTTGGGGTTTCAGCCACTGTTTTCTAGCTGGGACCCATACTGAACTGCTGTCTTCAATATGTGAAGCAAAGATCAAACTGAAATCTTTCCCTCAGGATGGCACAGACCATCATGAAGGCTCAAAAGGATCATAGACTGGTCAAAACCCTCCTAAAGAAAAAATCTGATGTCTTAACTCTTCAATGTTGACAGATTCTAAAGAAGATAATAAAGACTAAAATGTTGAAGGGTGAAGAGATGAAAGTGCCTTTTCACTTTCTGAGTCAACAGGGACTTAACCATCATAGTGATCCAGAATGTGTAAATACAACACAAGTGATAATATATGAAGAAAATGTACCAGGTGTTATTTTGTCGGTATTTAAAGCATTACTATAAAGGAACTGACAGCTATGAAGTGACAGATTTAGCCAGAAGTGGGAAAAAATTGGTTAAATTAAAGAGAAATTATTCCACATTAGTGAAACAACTGGTGAAATTAACTTCACTACTACAGCTCTGTTACTATGGATGTGGATGTAGCTGTTAAGGAACTGGCTTGTAAATGTCGTTGAACATGTCATCATTTCCCCAGGTTCAATTGAACACAACATTGCTTATATTATTACAGAGCTGGATGAAAGAGAATGAAAACAATTCTAAAGGTTAATGAAAATATAGAAGAGAAGCTTCTTTAAAAAATCTGAAAAGCAGTGAGAGAGGTGATGAGGATTGCTAAACTTCTGACTGAAGCAAAGGATGAGGATCTTCTTTTCAAATAATCTTTCTGGCTTTGGTCCCTATTATGGCACCATTTTAATGCATGGTATGTACATTTGGTATGTGTAGCTAATATTTTGGGGGGTAAGAATTTTACTGGTTGCAAAATTTTCCTGGATGTTCATTTATGGTATTAGCTTTCAGAATCATAAATCAACAACAATTTGTCACAGATGAGAAATGCAGAAACAGCCCAGGAACTTGTAAGAAGTGTTTTCATTAACCCTTCAGAAGAGTCACCCTCCTCCATTTACATCTATGTTACAAATGATCTACTTACTAAGCACATTAGGAAGGATCCCTTAGTAAACAGCAGTGGTCTGGGGGTCAATGCATGTAGGCCAACTACTGCTCTGAGCACCCCATACTCCTATCCACTTGCAGATCTTGTTACACCTGTCTTGAGATTGCTACAACTGCCCTTGTGTTATTGCAGTACTTTTTTTCTCAAATTTCAAGAAAAACTTTTCTTTGAATGACAGATCTCTGTCCTGTCATGAGAACATAGTTCTGTCAACTTAAATTTGACTATGTGATTATGTTATCAATAGTAAAATGATTTAACACTGAAAAACAAAGTGAAGTCTAGTGTAAAGCACAATCACTCTAATATAATGCTCTAAAAATCAGAAAGGCTTTAGGGTAAAATATCTAATATACCTTTTTTTCAGTTAAGTGACTTAGGGTAACCATGTCATCTCTGTAATTCAAAGTTTTCATTTTTATGGTTTATAGAGTATTTCACAAGATCTTTGGAGGATCAATGAGGTGATGTACATGAAATAATTTTGTAACTGTTAAAGAAATATCTCCTTTTCCTTTTCTTATACCAAGATCAACTCTTTGAATACCCTTCTCAGTTATACAACTACTATCCATTGCCTACAAAAGACCTACACAGAAATAATTACTAATCTTATTGGTAAAGTCTGAGAATGGCTTGAACTTGCTTTAAAATATGCAAACTAGATTCTATAAATCATCTCACTTATAATGTCTTACTTCCTAGTTCTTCTTTTACTGGATATTTTTCCTGCATTGTTAGCCAAAAGGGACATCTCACAAGATCTAGATTAGTGGTAGATATCAGGATATAGTAGAATACAATCTAGTATTAACCCATTAGAATAAAGAGTGAAAAAAGAAAATAATCTTCTATAACTTTTGCAGTAAGAAAAAATCATATTATTCCTTCTGTAGAGATTGATTTTGAATTATTGTATTAAATAATCTCATTGCTATATGGTAGATAATTATTTAACAATTTATTTATTCAAATATCCATATAACTTTATTATAGAGTAGTTTAATAGTTATGCTTTTGCCTAAATTGTAATTTAATATTTAATTCTATTCTATATTACCATGTCTATGTCCCTCTACATATTTCTTGGTTATAAACTGTCATTCATTTTAAACACATGGAGCACTAAATATTGTCTTCTGGACTTGGGGAAAATATCAGATTTCAAAAACATCTTCATTCATAAATTCCCTCATTAATCTGTTGTCTACTTTGTCACATAATCTTTAAGGAAAATTAAAATAATTTCTGCTAGATTCAATGAATGAAGGTAGAGCCTATAAGGAATGCCAATCTATCTAGAATTGGGAAATTCTTAAGGATTCTTTTGATGAAGATAACAATTTATAATATTGCATTTAACTACTATTTTGACCCCAGATCAATACTTCTGAACTAGAACTCTTTAATGACTGTGGAAAGAATAAACAAGTACTTTTTAGTATTTTCATCTGTTTATATCACTGACACCTTAAAAAGAGTTGAGTCAAAACATTGTCCCAGGCAAATCCCTGACATCAGATATTCCTGATATCATTTAGTGGCATCACTGTCCATTCACTTATGCCAGAAAGATAGATATCAGCCTAGATCACTCCTTGTGTTTCATATCTGATATTGAATTAATTATAAAATACCACCAATCCTAGCTCCTTAAATATACTTTGAAGGCATTTCCTTCTTTTCATTCTTTTTGTTTCCTACCTTGAAGTCCACAGCATCTTTTCATGGACACAAATGACCAGAGTGATATTTCCAAAAGCACATTACTGAACATATTTTTTTCTTCTAAAATCACTTAATTGCCTGTCATCTTCAGAATAAAGACTAAACATTTAAAAAGAAGATATGGCTTATTTCTCATGTTACCTGCCTTCAACTTTGCAATTTTCTGCTTTATCTTCTACATTCTTTCATTACCTATTATAAAAGTCTATAATATTCATTTCATCATTTAAATATGATTTCCAACTATATTTTAGACATAGTTCTAAGCATTGAGGATAAATAATAAACAAAAATGAATTAAATTTCCTATTCTCCCATCACATTCATTCTAATTCTTTCTGCCTGAAATGCTTTCTCTTTTTTACCAACACAGGACATGTCCACGTGAAAAATGTGTTTTAAATGTTGTATTTATGTTCACTTATTCTACCAGGAAGAAAATATTTGCTTCTTTACTTGCATTTGTTTCATAATTGGTGCAATTTTGTATTATATGTGCATTACTTTGATTCTGCTACATCTGCTCCCATAGTAGAATGTGAATTATTTCATGCTATTTGTTAAGGATTTGGTGACTGATTCATGGGATTTTCACTATGTAGCTTATGTAGAGTGCTTCTTCTATTATTATATGTGGTAATTTAAATCTTAAAATTTAACATCATTTGCTTTAATTCCTAGGACAATTTTTCTTCACCTCAACAATTATTATAATCTTTATAAAAAGAATACTATGAATTATCAATCTGTGATAACATAAAAATTATACAACTGATATTTGAATTTAAATCTTTTTCATTGCAAATCTCATGCGCTTAAAATTATGGTAGATACCATATAAAAACTTCTCATTTTCAAAATTTAAAATCTATACATAGTGGTAGTTTTTAAATATATCTATAACACTAAATAAAACATTTTATTTTTAAATTACTTAAGAGAAAATTGATGCAAGTGAATTTTCTAATAACACTAATTTAAAAATAAGTTCATTCTTTAGCAAAATATTTACAGTGAATCTTTTAGACTATAACCAGAGATTTATTTAGATGAACAAGACAGTTGTGATGACAGTTGTTAGACTTTCCTTCAAGGGAATCTACATTCCGAGAAGTATTCAGGATTTTATTTAACTGGTTAAAAATGCTGAGCTTGTCAAGCAAGACTATGATGTCTCCTTTTCTCTTAGAGTTTTACTCCAGTTTAGAGATAATGGATCACTTGAATGAATTTTAAGACGAGTGGGATTAAATGAAAACTGACATATTTTGTCAATACATCTTTGGTGCTTTTTTAACTCCAGGAAACCCTATATATCATTTTATAGGTACGTAACAAACAAATTTTGCCTTTTGTCCTAATTCCTTAGTAATTATTCCAACTTCTGCTCTAGAGTCAGCCTCCTAAATTTCTCTCTAATCTACAATATTGCTAATCACTAGTGAGTCCACTGAATAACTGGTATTCATAAGTAGTTTTCCTCAGGTATATAAAGCATTGATCCTTCTGCAGCCTAATGTTATACATTGTAATCTCTGAAAGAGTGGTTTCTTTTTTGTCAAAATAAAGTTTCTGTTCATTGAATCACCTCCTTGTTTAACAGTTTACAGAAAGAGAAAAGTGATTTCTGGTAGGTGAAAACATCCTTTCTTAAATATCCAATAAAAGTAGCTCTAGCGGGGAAAAAAAACTGAAAGAGGAAAATTATGAAGAAATAAACTGAAGTCAATTGTTCAAGGATTTATCTAGAGGGAAAAAAATAATATGCTGAACAAAAGGAAATCTACAAAATACATTTTTTCCACCAGTGAAAATATTGATAATGATGTATTCCAAGGACTTCAACTCATTTCTTGACCAATTTAAGTAAAATATCTCTATAGAAGTTCATATTGTTCCATAAGAGTAATTTTTTATAACCTCCTCATATTGCATCTCTCCCCTTTGAGATCATAACATTCTCTGTAGATGCTTGATTGTTTAAACCCTTCCATCAACTTCCTTTAGCATATTTTGCCATGCCTTGAATCCTTCTTTTCACAGCAGAACACTCTTTTGTGTGATCCACTCAAGTCCACGGTAATTTTTCCACTTGCCATCCTAGGCCGCCGTTTGGGATCATTATAGAAAACTGTTCAGCAGCAAAGTGAGCACTCTGTTATGTCCTAAAATTGTCTGTGAACCAACAAATCAATAGTAAAAAATTACTGATCTTCGCTACTGGTTGACCTCAGAGGCTCCTAGGGATTTTCTTGAGTTTCGAGTTAATTTTTTCTTGCTTCTTGAAGGAAATGCTCTGAAACTGAGTTGTAAGCTGGTAGATGAGCCATGGTGACTATATGAGCCTGCTGTATCTAGGACAACTCACCCTGAATTTTCATTTGAAGAATGATAAATTAACTTTTCATTGAAACTCTAGGTATTTTTTTGGTCTATATCATTAATAAACATCTAGATGAAACCTAAGCAAATCCTTTAGCCCTAGGATTAACACAAAACAACGAGCAAAAAGGGCAAGGTTCTGGCAGCTGTCTAGAATATTTTAAAAAGCTTGTTTCTCTTCCTAGCATATTTACAAATACAGTGGATACTAAATATAGTAAAAAGGCTTTTTTTTTTTTTTTCTATATTTACTCTCTTAGAAACTTTGCAGAAGGAAAAAATAAATCTGCTTTTAAAAATGGTCAGTATCCGCAAGTAATTCTTTTTTTACCTAAAGGTTAACTCTCTTGAGTTTAAGTTTTGAGCACACAGCATTTTCTTCCTCTGAAACGAGGTTGCAGTCTGGGTCAGTACCATTGTCAGTTACAGACATTCAGAAGATAAAGAGACAAAATCAGAGGCAAGCAAAAGGGTAAAGTTCCAGTGAGAATAGGATTTCAAAACACAGTATTTATTTTAGAAACAGGGGCAGAGAATAAGCCTACGTCAGAATTTGGACATGGTAAATAAGATTGAAAAAAATCCAGGTGGATAATTGTGAGGAAACATGTATGCTACTTTATTTAAAAAACCCACAAGGTCAACCAGACTACAGTCTTTTTTTTAAAGGCCATTTGTCCATTTGTATGTCTTTCAAAGACATAAGAACGGTATATGAAAAGATGTTCGATGTCACGAATCATGAAGAGATGCAAATCATAACCACAAAACTCATACCTATAAGGGTGGCTATTATCACAACCAACAAAAGGTGACAGTCTTTGTAAGGATGTGGAGCCACTGAAGTCCTATACATTGTATGCTGTCATTGAAAAATGGTGAAACCCTGAGGAAAATAGTTGCTTGTAATAATCAAAAGTGAAACTATCATATGATCCAATGATCTCATTTCTGAATAACCAAAAGAATTAAAATCAGAATTCTGAAGCGCTATTCCCTTTCCTAGGTACATTTCAGCACCATTCATAAAAACAAAAATGTAGAAAGAACATAAATGCCTTTCAAGAGATGAATGATTTCTTTTCTAATGCAGCATAGACATACAATATATTTTTTTTAAAGGAAAGGAATTCTGCAATATGGTACAACATGGATGAACCTGAAGACATTATACCTGAAATAAATTAGTCACAGGACAAACACTACATGATTTTGCTTATTGCGGTATCTAAAATAGACCAATTCAAAGAATCAGTAGTGGAATAATGAGTTCCAAGGACTGTAGGGAGGGGGAAATGGGGAGTTACTAGTCAGCAGGCACAAAGTTTCAGTGAAGCAAGATGAATAAATTCTATAGAGCTGCTATACAACCTATAGTCTATAGGTTAGACTATAGTTAACAAGATTATTTTGCACACTTACAATTTTGTCAAGAGGGTAGTTCTCGCATTAAGTGGTCTTATAGCAACAAAATACAAATTTAATAAAAAATAAAAACGCTACAGGAGCAAATAAGTTTGAGGAAAGAGAATGTGAATGAGGACACAGCCCAGTGTAATTCAGAGATTCATTTGGGCCATTGCATTTTTGTTAAGACAGGATATACATTTTGACTGGTACCACCTTTCTGCCTTTGAAAAGCACAGCTTAGCAACTCAGGTATCTGGCATCAGATCTAATAACCAAAGTAGCGCTAATGTTTGAGAAATAATTTAATCTGGCCCCGGGCTTGATGAAATTAGGGAAAATTTCAAAGCAATAGGTCTTCCTATCATCAACTCACCTCACTTTACAAATGTGAGGATAATTCAGTTTGAATGCATTCTTTGTCTTGTTGCCAAGAGAAGACTGTCCTTATATTTCTGACAATGGCACCAGTCACTCATTAGAACTACTATAGTCATCTGATGTTAATTGATATTCCAGGTCTAAAAACAAACTGTTATTAATGGAAATTCATGATCACCTATCTTGCTGAGGGGTGCCTCTCTCCAAGCTGTTCAGTCATCCTATTCCAGTTCTTTAAGTACACTCACTCAAATAAATGCAATGTTTAATGTATCTTTTCTAAATTTCTCAAAATTTAACAGCCTCTTCTTTTCCTAGTGTGCCTTGACTCTGCATAAAACCTTCTCTTCCTGGAGAACATAGAAGACACTAGGTAATAACTTCTTCAGCTTCAAATGAATGGAACCATAAATGTTCTTACAACCTTTTAACCAACTTAGGAAATATTAAGAAGATTGAATACTAAGTATTCTGTGATTGTATTTTATTTTTCCATTTGTTTTCTTCCTCATTCAGTTATAGTTAAAGTATAGTTCTGCTGGGATCAATAAACAGAAAGCTTAGTTTAGATAATCAATGCTTCAGTGGGGAAAAACAATAACCCAGGTGCCTGGAAAGTTAGGTACCCGCCCTGCAAGGAAAACTGGTGGGCGGGGGAGGATTTTTGTTCCCAGCTGAGGCTCAGAAAGAAGCCTAGGGCTGGGTAGCTAACTTAAATCTTTTAAATGTAAAATCAGTTTGTAAGCTATGACTTTAGAATGGCCGATTTACTTTTTGTGTTTTTTCTGTGAATGACTTCCTTGTGTAACGACAATAAATACGCAAGGAGTCAGTGACTCAGCGTGGCTATTTGGGGTTACAGTTCTCCAATAGTTCATCCCCTGACCCCGCTTTCTTTCTATTTTGGTCTTTTTCTTTCTTTCTATGTCTCAATCCTTTGCGGCCCCTCCCTTCAAGTTCAATCCGAGGATTCGAGCTGGACATAGCTCCATATTTTATGAATACATTTAAATTATTCCTTAGGTGAAAAATTTGATTCTTGTGGTGGTATGACCTAGACTGCCGTAGCAATTCTCCAAATCAAACCTTGAACTCTCCCAAAACAATAGATATGTTGAACAAAACCGTGTATACCAAGTAGGTATCAGTTTTGGACTTGCTATAAAGCCATTATTTTTCCAAGTACAATATATTCATGATAAAGCACCAAGAGAATTCACAGCTAGAGATTTTTAGTGTATAATTTGACAGAGATTTCATAAAAAATAAAAAACTGAAAAACAAGAATGTTAGTCATTATTTCATACCAAGAGGCTAGTTCTGGCAATTCATGAAGTTTGCATGTCCTCTAGTTCAACGACTATAGTACATCAGCTGGGGTATTAAGCTATTAAAAAAGCAAGAAACTGTTCCAATAGTTGGGCTGGTTCATGAGTTGGCAGACTAGAAAGAAAACCACAACCAAAGTATCAACCAATTTCGCTATATTGTTCTATAAGGGATAGAGACACTAGTGCAGAGATGTGGGAAAACTCCTGAGGGGAACAAGACGAGAGTCAAGGTACAGAGACCGTGTCACTCCAAAGAAGTCTAGTCTTTTTACATCAGAGAAAAGGCATTAGAAAAACTAGAAAAAAATTTAATTTACCCAGTTACTCAAAAAGTCAACTGACTTTTTGTTTTCCCAGTCAGCCACTAAGGAATATCAACGCTTGGTTAGTAATAACAATATTTAATGATCAAAGAGGAAAATGGTTTCAGAGAATGCATTGATTATCTTAAAAGATATATTACCAAACATAATAACTTCAAGGAATTCCAGTAAACCGGTCTGAAATTCCTTTCTCCCTAGTGCAATCAGTCAAAACAATGTATCTTTTTATAAAATTTTGATGCTAATTTGTCAATGATTTCAAAGTATAGCAAACAACCTTTTTATTATTATTCTCTAAGCTCTTTTGGTATGTGCCAAATTCCTTCAAAGAAGACAATCTAGTGAATACTACCAGGTAGAGGCAGTGGATAATTTATACATTCTATTTGATGCTGACCTGAAATGTCCTTTGTGCTTCATTTGCTCCCCTCCCACATACGTGCTGAGTCCTGGGACAGTTGAAGAAGGTGTTGGTAACTCACTGTGGAAATACAGTGGGACAATATGCAAATCCACTTGAAGAGACAAGGACTCAAAATAAAAAGAAACAAGGCTTACTTAGGAAAAAGAGTCAGAGGGCTTACTGATTGAAAGAGGCTGAGGATGTGGTAACCAAGGACAAAATATACAATGCAAAAGCAGTTTCAGAAAGTTCAATGGGAATCACTGGAAGGGACATCAATGTGGGATTAGAAATCACTGAAAAAAAAAAAAAAATCACTGAAGAACCACTGGTTAACATGAGGAGGAAGGTATGCATGAAAGGACAGATGATCAGGAGGATTTAGTTTTAGTACCAAAGGCAAACCAGAGATAAGGAATTAAATGGTCTTAATTTCCAGGCAGACTAGGCAGTGAGATCTAATGAGACTGGTCAAAATTTCTTTTGTTAGTTTTCTAAAGTAAAGTCTTCCAAGACTGCTATTACAGGGGATTATAACTGCAATGTTACACATCACCTGCAGCAATTTATACTGCAGGGAGAAATTATCTGTAACCTCTTGAATCAATCCAGCTGTGAAGTGGTGTCTGAGCAGAAGGTTAGGGAGAAAATTGGTACACTGCAGGAGCTCACCCTTCAACAAACCTTATTGGCTGCAATAGTTAAAGATGTATATATTGTGTTTCCAGTTTGGGTTTTTTTTTATGAGTTTTATGTTTTATTTGTTTTCATTGTACATTTAAAACATTTCACCCGTCTACTTTATCTTCTTTTATATCTTATTTATGAAATCTATGCTCTGAAATAAACTATCTGACTTAATATACACCCTCAAGTAATTCTTATTCTTTGGCCTCCACCATATTCCAGTGTGTGTTATTCCTGCTCTTGTTTTGCTCTTCCTTTAAGATCTGACATAAACTGAACCATATCCATGATCTGATAATGGGATCTGATAGCTACCTATTGTCATATGTGGGAATATAGTTCTTACTCTTTACTAGGAATAACTCTTACCACCTGTGGCCTTTACTTCATACTAAAATCATGTATTAAATGTATATTTACCTATGAAAATCATCTCAAGTGGCTCCTTGAATACTCTTAATATCCTTGAAAGGCAAACTAATACATTTTTTTTCCTATAGTACCAATCACAGAGTATTTATATCTGGTAAGTGCTGTGTGACGCTTTCATTGTGTATTACTGTTTGTGTAAATATATGACAATCTCTATTACATGAAATTTATATTTTACTTACTCTGAAATTGTTCACGATAAGTATATAATAAAAACAGCATTAAGAAAAACTGCTGAAATTGTATGTTAAATTTTGTTTGAACAGTCTTTCATTTGAAACTACGATAAGTCACAGTGAAATGCATGATGCATGAGAGCCATTATATAGAATTGGTAGACTTCTGACTTAATCCCATTTTAGCACAGATTTTACCATTTTTGTTTATTTTTAAATGGGCATATTTTCTTGTCTAACATCAAGAAATAAACACGCCAAAGCAGAATTCTTATTCTCCATGAACTGATGTAAAGTGGTTTACTTCTAATAACTACAATGCATCATACATTCAGAATAAATTAGTGACCATTAAGGCCCAGGGTTCCCATCATTTGTATTACAAATGTGGCTTTGACATCAGGCATTACTGGCACCACATTTCATCTGAAGAGCGATAGTGATATTCACCAGCTAGAGCACATTAAAAAGATCCAGTGAAATATTCTGACTTCAGAAAGGGCATAGCATGTTATGCTTGTGATGAGAATTTTATTTAGATTTCCTAGTACCTAAAAAGACATTTGCTCCAATATAAAAGCTATGTTTTTGAGGTAGAAGTTAAATATGTGTCAAATCAAAATGACTTTTCGGGAAAATCTCAGAGTGGTTTGCTATATGTACTTTAACTGTTTTGCTACCTAAATTACAAAGCACATAAGAACCATTCAAATTATAGTCATAGCTATATGTAAAATTTTACTTTCATTTTTGCATCATACTTTAAATTCTTTTCAAGATTATTTAATTATACAGGAAATGCATTGCTTTATTGTTCATATCATATGAAAGGACTTTTAAGCTGAATTTTAAGAAAGAGTAATGCATGTGTATATTACATATGAACAACATAAAAATTTTAAAAAATATTGCTATGTAAACTTAAATGCATACATGGACAACATTTTTGGCCCTTTAACAATTTCTTTTTTATTTTAACATTTAAATAATATCTAAATATGTAAGCAAAATAAAGAATTACAATTCTCCATATACTAAAGTACCCAAATCCACATGAATCTTAAAGACATTTCAGGGAATATTTGTGTTCTTGGCCTGATTGTCCCAGATTATTCTGAATTCCTCTATAGTCAGAAAATCAGGTTTGAATTGAAACACATCATAGCAGTTGCACATTGAGGTTGTAAAGTTACCATGAATGTGTTTTTTTTTTTAATATCCAGAGCCTTTCTTGAGTCTCTTTTGCGTCACGTTCCACTGAGAATGAAATGCACTTTCTTTCAACAAAGACATTAAAAGTAATCTCTTTGTAAACTCTTATAGAAATCAACCCTTCATTTTACACCTTTTGTTTTAAAAATTTGGAGTTGGCAGGGAGGTAAGGAGGCCTAGAGAAACCATGGTGAAATCGAACTGAATCTAGTTCAAACATACAGTTAATGTAACAGAGTGACTGAGAGATTATACATGGAGGCAAGAGTCAGTATGGAATTTTAAGCAGCAGAAAATGATAATATATGGTATTTGAGAAAAAACTAAGACATAAAGGAATAAGTCAAAACTCCCTGAGAAAGGCAAAAATTGAAGGAAAGCAAGTCCAAAGTCAGACCTAATTTAGTTACAAAAGCTCTTCTTCCTGCACAGAGTACCTATCATACACCTGACTTATTTCCTGCAGAACCCATAAAGATTCAGTAACCATTATGCTTCTGAAATAAGGACTGAAAATATATAACATTTTAAAGTATACTACATACCAGTGAGGCTTTTCTTAGAAGTAAAAATAATCGTAAACCAAAAACTACAAGACATTGTTAAAAGAAAGAAAAAAAAAAGGAAAGGTATTCATGCTCACAAATTAGAGGAATGAACATCAGTAAAATGACTATATGACCTAAAGCAATAAACAGATTCAATGCGATCCCTATTAAGACCCCAATAGCATTCTTAAGTGTAACAGAAGAATAAAATCATAAAACAATTATTTATAACTACTAAAGACACCAAATAGCAAAAACAATCCCAAGGAGGAATAAAAATTAAAACTGTAGGAATCATGCTTCTTGACCACACACTATACTACAAAGTGATAAGAATTGAAACACGCTATTATATTATTGAAATAAAAACAGACGTAAAACACATAAATGGAACAGAACTGAGAATCCAGAAATAAAGCCATGCATATATGGATAACTAATTTATGACAAAATAATCGAGTATAAAATGAAACAAAGTCTTTCAATAAATGGTGTTGGGAAACTGGACAACTATGTGCAAAAGAATGAAACTAGATCACTGAATTAATTCAAATGAATTAGAGACTTGAGTATAAGAACTGAAACCATAAAATACATACAAAGAAAGCTTAGATGATATTCTCATTGACATTTATCTTAGGAATTTTGGGGGAACTTTATTCCAACAAAATAGGGTAACAAAAGCAATAATAAAATATGGAACTACATGTTTCAAACTATCAATGCATATTTGTGGGAGGAGATGCTTCAATCAGAAGACTTGGGCTCCCCACAGGTGATGCCAGGATGTAGATCTTCCGTATACCACATTTCCTGCTCCTATTTTTAAAAATATTTTTATACTTGCATAGAAACTTTTCATTGTATGAAGACTTTATCACACTGAAGGTATCATTTATACTTCGCTTATTTCATTTGACTTCTGACAACAATCTGCAGTACATTAACATCACTATATTAATATCACTCAAAAGTCACTATTTTACATTAACAAAATAGAGTCTTATACTGGTCAAGGGCTTGCCTAGGATCACATAACTCCGGAGGTGGAATTGAGATTTTGCCCTATGTATTTTATCTCTAGGTGAAAACTTCATGACAAAATGCTATGGCATTGTAAAATAGTAATTGTTTATATTTTAGAAGAGCAGCACTTAGTCGTTTTCAGAACACATTTTCTTTTTGATGTGGGTCACAAAACCTCCTTAGAAAAAGTCAAAAGCTGCATGATAATCACATAACAGATAAAGAAGTCAGGCTCAAGAGTTTAGGTGACTTGTATAAGGGTCACATAACTAAAAAGTAGTGGATTTAAGATTAGAATTAAATCTTTATATTTTAAATCAAACTTCTTAGAAACCATAAAACTCGAGGATTTGAGAAAGGAGAGATGAAAGCTAGTAAGACTTATATCAAGAACTCTTATCTTGCTGTCAAACATTTCAAAGCACTAAGCTTAGGACTACAAGACTTGCTTTCTATGGACTAGTCCTTTGATATTTTTTGTCAGTCATTTAACCTTTTTGAACTTCAATTCTGCAAACTAGAATATGATGACCATATTTTCCTCAAGTCCCTAAGCTGTTTTTAAATTCAAATGAGATAACACATGCTAATAAATGCTATAAAATTTAAAATCCTTTACAAACTGCAAATGTCACTGTTTTAGTCATTTTAGATTTTCTGAAAATTCTTAAGAGCAGCTTATTTGATTACTGACTTTTGAACATAAGAATAAAATATAAAATCTAAATGTGTTTGAGTTTGAATTTAATGTAACTATTGTAATTAGCTAGTATGTGTTATAGAAAAGAAATTGCAAGAAGGAAAAGTGGGTGGGAGGCATGAAGAAAGGAAACATACTTGATATAAAGATATTCAAGACTAGTACTGGCAAAAATTTACTAAACAAATTTTTTTAGGTTACATTTTTATAATTATATATTTTGAGGAGTGATATATTTTCCTTCCTTTTTGTTTCCACTTTATTAAACTACACAAGTTCTTCAAAGGTCTTGGAATATTCATGGGAAGGTAGAATGGATAAATTATGCTCTCTGTAAAAACACAGGTGCTAAAAAAGACTCGGAAGTCTGAAATTTCCTTACATCTATTAACAGAGTTGTGTTTTAGTAGAATAGAGTAATATATTCTGTAAAGAAAGCTTTTAAAGATCAAGCCCATAAGCAGACAAACTGGAATTACTCAGGCAAATTTTTCTTTGTAATATGATCACCAATCTAGTCCACTTAGCTAAATAATTCCTTTGTCTTTTAGTGACTTCCTTTGTTCATTAAATAATATTTATTTTTGCTTCATCAATATTTTAATCAGCTGCTATTACATAACAGTAAGGCTAATATATGCTTAAATGATACCATAGCAAATTCTCACACTTAAAATGTATTTGTACAGCAGCATAGGAAGTAGGGAAAATTTTGGAATGACAGCATTTTATCATTTTAGAAGCCTGTTTCTTGGTTATTTCTAATTTTAGAGAGCACAATCCATTAGAGCAGACAGAGGCATTTATGTGGCCAGCATCAGAAAATTAAGACTTCTTTCTGGTAGAGTTGTGCTTAAACAAGTGTCAGAAAAGTTGTTCTTTTCCTTTTATTATTAAGGATTTCAAAGAATTATGGCAACAATAAGGATAGCAGTAAGTGGTTTGGAGAGCTGCAAGGTAAGACTTCAATCATTTCCAAAGAGATCTTGAAATAATATCTTAGAATCACTGTCATGAAAATTCAGTCTAAATTCTCACAAGCAGATGTGTCATAACTGACTTCACTGTAGTCACGGACGTGTCTTTTTCCAAATGTGAAAACTTTCAGGATACCTACTACAACAAAAGTAGATACTCAATGACTGCCAATAATTTTAAAGAATAATTATCTTCCTAGGGCCATTTTCAACTTTTCCACAATAACACAAAACTGGAGAACATTATTCAGATATCAAAGTTAGTTAAATTTCCTGAAATTCTTGTTGTGCTGTATTAAAATTGTGTTTACCATTTCCTGAATTGTCATTCTATCTTCAGGAGCCTACTTTTAACAAATCAGAACATTTGTTCTTGGTGAAAAATTAGTGAAACTAGTCTGTTTATAAGGTGACACATTCCTTTGGTAGATTATTATTTTTTGAAACCAAAAAGGCATGCAATTAATAAAGCATTCTACTTTTACAACTTTTCAACCATACTAGAATAAAAAATAGCTTAGTTGTGTAGAAAGCTGAGTTATACAAGCTTTAGTTTTCATAGGTGATTAGACAATTTAAGCTACAAAGTTATAATTAAATGAGAGGGATGTAAATGTAAAATGAATAATGATGAGAATTAGAATATTATATTTAATAAAATAAGGCACAAAAGAGAAAAAGAGACAGAGAATGTCAATTTTTCCAAATTATTATTTAATTTTTTTGTCACAGAGTAGTTATATAGAGTGAAAATCATAAAGAATTGATGGGAAAAAAAGACAGGAAATATCCACCTGAGCTGGCTGGTGGTCAACATACTGAGTTTTCCTACAACTCAATTTCCCCTCTTTTTATGGGTTGTATGAAACTATATAGATTGAAATAACAAGCTCGAGATCAAGAAGAAATGATTTTAAAGGGAAGAGTGTAATTATTAACTTAATTATCTTAACCATACACAAATATGATTAATGAGAACATGTTGATTATCTAGTAATGATACATAAGGGACAGGCCTTTAACCCAATTTAATGACACTATTAATAATCTGAAGTGGAAAAAGTATTTTGAAATTTTTAAGTGACAAGAGTGATTTATAATACGTAAGTTTAGACAGATTAGAGAAATAAATCTCAGACAAATATCTTGATTGGGCACTTACCTATTTGATATTTTCCTATTTCAGAGGTTTATAAACATTCAGAATTTCTAAATTTACATTTCCCTTCTTTTTTGTCAGTAATCTGAGATCACATCTGTTTTCTAAGGGGAAACTTCATATTGCCCATTTGTCATGCTAGTTCAAGCCACTATCATTTATTGAACAATTGTTGGTGTGCTGCTTACAGAGCTTCTCACAGCCATGAGGGCTATGCCCCTGTGAGTATGAGAGGAGAACACACCCTGGACACCACATGCCACTAAAGAAAATATTTAGGAACAGAGAACTAGAACCAAACATATGTATATGCTCTGCTCTCTGTCTTCATCCCATTATACCTCATCTCCTTCATCCTAATGATTCCAGAAGCAATCTTTCGTACCCAAATATCTCTGCCCAATCCATTGTCTACTTTCTGCCTTTCTACGCTGTACTGTAGAGCTCTCATTCTTTTGTTGGTTTGCTATCTGATTTTTTTGAGTGTCATGTCTGTTTCATTATAAACCTACTTCCTTTTGATACTCTTTCCAATTGGAAACTATTTTATCTCCAACCCAAGAAGTTCCAGGTCAGGGCATCAGTATACTCCCTTTTCTCTATCAATTTCGAAACTCCCTCTCCACCTCTGTCCTTTCTTTTATAAATGTTTGTGCTTTCAAGTTTAGTACCCATTTCAACCACCTTCTTACTATAGTATTAACTCCTGGTTCTCTCACCCACTCACACTTTGAAGGCTGACTCATGGCAAAGAGTCTGTCTCTACATCACTGCCAATCATCTTTCATAGAGACATAAATATACGTGCAGTTTCTCAGTTTGATCTTTTTATTTTCCTTGGTCGCTTGCATCTCTCTCTCATTTCTCTCTCTCTCTCTCTCTCTCTCTCTCTCTCTCTCTCTCTCTCTCATTTCCCTCCTTCTTGTAGATTCAACCCTTATTCTACCTCAATGATGAATTGGGGTTGGAATTTGCCATCAACCAATATGCCACTATGTTCCCCAGTTAAAATGCAAAATTCCCCTTACCAATTTGAACCTTTCATTTAATTTTCTCTCACTCTTTCTATTAACAAGTTATCAGTCTTACTAAAGTTACCAAATCAGAAATGCTATGACTTCCCAAACCTCCCATATTTGTCAAGTTCTGCTATGTATTTTCCTTTAAGAACTTAAATTGGATGCTAATTCTAATGGCAACTCCTTTGAAACATTCTTGATTTATCTACCCCTCATTCTATAATATTCATCTGGAAAATACCCAATCTAGAATGAATTCAAGTATGTCCCTTTCTCAAATTTACACTAAAGATATGAATAATGCTGTAGAAAAAAAACATTACTGACCCACGTCTTTAAATTTCATGATCTCCAAAATACCAAATGGAATCTCAATAGTGTCCCACTACTGTTACATGATTTTATTATATGCTAGTTTTCCTGCTGTTTGAGATTTCATATACCTTTCCTTCTGTTTTCAAAATGCTAGTGCCCCACCTTTCATTATTCACCACTCTACAGCCTGCCTAGGGGCGAACAAAACATCATCACCAGGCACTAATTCACCTTTCATTGACAAAACATTCTACTTTTCAAGTTTTGCCTCATGACTATTCCTTCTGCAAACTGTTGAAGATGATTCAATCTCAAGTGAATTCATTAAGTACATGAGTTTAATATTATTACTTTTGAAGCCTAGTATTCCTTTCCTATTGTTTAAGGTAACTTTACATATCTCTCTTGCATCCTTTTGTGCATTGGTAATAAAATATATATCCCTGGACAATCTCATTTCCAAGTTGTGTATCACACAAGATTTTTCACTTTTTTCCCCCACAGATGCAAATAATTGTTACTGAGTGGTGCATTTTTTGAGGAGTTGAATTGAGAATGAGGGTCTTAGGTCAGCAAGGTGAGATAGAATAAAACCTGGGCCATCACAGCCAGCAACCCCAACAAGTGAGATGAAGGGCAATCCAAGACTAGAATCCAAATTTTCTGGTCCTGGTTTCTGCGAATTTATAATTTAAAATGTAATTTACTTATTTCTCAATTATAATTTATTTCTGAATTCTAGTGGATCACAAATTGGCCAATAAAATTTTAGGCTATTTAATTCAGTATCCAAGAGTAGTGAGAACAGTGATAAGATTGTACCAAAAGTGACCTGCCTGTGATTGTTCCTGAAATAATCTCTCCCTTTCTTCCTTTTTTTGCCCACCCTTTCATTATTTTCTCTTTCCGACAGTGAAACAACTTCTTATTATGCCTATCAATCTATACCTAAAATACTTAAACATTGTTTTCAATACAGGTCAAAATATTTATTAAAAACATGCACTTTAGTCAAGTAAAAATAGTCACTTTTATTTTTTTAAGAATTTCAGAATTGCTTTTATTTTCTACATGAATACCACTGAAATTCAGAGTAGCATCCCTGTAAACCTGAGATCCAAGGCAACCAAATTAGGCATATGCACTTATTTATCAAAATAACCAAGACTCAGATAATTTTGTTTTTCCAAGGGAAAATGAAATTGAGGCTAAAAAACTACTTCTAAATTTTATCCATTAACAGTTTTGATTCCTTCCTCATGTATTGAATCTGATTGAGATTGTTTAGTCTACATTCTACGATCTGCCGGGAACAAACTAAACACAACGTGATAATTTGAGTCGCCTCTAAAAAGAAAGGTGTTATGTTTAGAATAGTGTCCAGTAAACTGTCAACACTAAAAAAGATAAATTACAATAATAAGAAACTGTAAAAGGCAGTTTAGGAAGAAATAAGTTAAATATCTAAAAGGCCAAGGGACTGATTTATGAGGGATGATTAAGAACAAAAAATGACTAGTTTGGTCAAACAATACTAAGGAGGGTGATTGAACAACTGCTCACATTTTTTGAAGGTCATGTGTGTGTGCATATATATGCATATATATGTATATATTTATAAAAACATTTATTATCCACCAAATAGTAATAATTTTTACATAGCTTATATTTCTTTAGCGTAATTTTCAAATTACATCTCACATATCTCAGAACACAAGCATCAAAGAAATAATATATAAATATATAAAATATTTGTGTTTGTGTACATGTGTGCATGCGTGTGGTAAAAATAATTGGACAGAGGACTGCTATTTCTAATGGAAGAATGCCATATACTACTGCTACTAGTATAGCTGGAAATTGATTTAAAAGGAGAAATAATCCTGAAAGATGGCACCACACAAGTTTGGAAGTCCAAGGCAGATGAAGACACCCTACCACTCACCCCACTGCTGCTACTCTTTGTAGAGCTTTTGGAAAAATCCTAACTTTCTAAATGTGTTTTTAACTGTAAAATAAAATTGCAGTAAAGTGGAGGAAACTTTACTTTGCAAAGTTATACGAAATCAAATAATTGTGATTCAAATTGAGAAATGTTTCTTTAAAGAGTATTAAATTAGAATCAGATTATAGCTATTTAATGATAAACTGTAGGTAAGAAATCAGAACAATAATAGCTCATCAGCAACATACTATCTAGTTATAAATGAGTAGAGAATTGTTCCCTTTATCTCTGTGATTAAATATGAATGTGTTCATGAAGAAAATCATTTATTCAGCAATATTTGTGAGGAATGCTATTATTCTTTAGCACTAGCATATAAATATCTTTTTTGAGCAATATATTATATTGCAAGAAAAATACTATAATTTTTATAATAATATTGGTATGGTATTTTTATAAACTAAATTTTCCTATTATCACTATCTCACAAGTAAAATTATATATGGTTCTTTTTGCTATTGTTATACATTTAAATGCTGAAATACCATAAACATGTCAATTTTAAAGTAATTATTGCTGATACAATCTCTTTAAATTCCTCTACCATCTCTTTAAATATATTTTAATGAAAATATTCTCATGACATCATTAGCTAGTTAAGAAGACTCCATAGAATTAGTTCACAGAGTCATATTTATATCTCAAATTCTAGTGCTATTCTGTTTATCAACTTGGCAAATATCTCAGAAATAGTCACCCATCTGGTATCAGTAAGTCTATTATAATTCTAGTACATAAAACACAACACATATTTACTTGGGAGGCACTCCATTGATTAGCAAGTTCAATCATACTTGTTTTGGCTATTATTGATATATAAACCTGAAGAATAACCTCTAGAATAATTTGAGAATAATCTCTAGAAATAACATTGATTTTTAAATATATTACTAATATTATTGTTACTATTCATATTTAATTAATTTCTTTTCCTACTTCCTTATAGATATAGATGAAAATCAACACTGAACTATAATAATAAGCTTAGCTTTCAGGGGAGCCACCTGATAGCTTCTTTGGCTTCAGTAAAAGGTGAAACAGCACCCTGCTTTAATACATTAACACCACTCTTTATTCCACTGTCATCTAATCCTCAGCACTAGAACAAGAGATGACACAAAAGCTGTATTCCACAGAGGATATGAGAGGTTTCTCTGCATTTAAAGGCCTTTCTGGCTTTTCTGTATTAAATTTTTCTTATAAAGCATATTTGATTACAGAGTTGGTGAGGTAATTAAAATATTAAAGCCATATTTTAATGTCATTATATATTATTTTCAAATTATTATATATCTATGGTGTGCATGTGTGCATAAATATATATATAATCTCCACAATTATTTTTTTCACAGCCAGTTTTTAGAGCCTGCATTGACTTTAGAAATGAACGAAGAAGGATTTGTTAAATATCATTAACTATAAGCAGGAAAACATGTCTTCTATCCATAAAAAAGAAAGGCAATGGACATAAAAAAGCAAAATCAACAGGGGAACTACAGAGGCAAAGCATTATTGTTCCAGAATTTTGTAGTAGAGCGTATCTAAAGAGTTTTAAAATATTTTTTCTGAATATTTAGACTGACTTCATAATAGCAAATGCATAAAGTCATTACATAATGTCTTGCATTACAATATCTTACATTTCCATACTTTTCATTATGGGAAGGGATCATTTTAAATGTGGTCTTTATGACCCTGACATGAAATCTTTGACTCATTTGAAACATCCTGCTTCTGTCCTCAAGCAGTATGTCATTTTTCTTCCCACCACTATTCCTTCAACCAATAAGACTATTTTCTCTTCTCAATAGCAATTCATATCTGTATCCTTATCACATAGACTTAATAATTTTTACTTCTCTTTGTTCCTAACTGGATGAAACTCCTATTCAGAGACTATGATTTTTCCTCTTTTGAACATCAGTATCTGACATAATTCCTGGCACTTAGGAGGTGCACAATATATGTTTATTAAATAAACAAAACATATAAAGGAATTTGGGCTTTGAGAAAATAAGTGTTGCCTGAAAAACCACAACATGTTGAGTAGCATTGTCAGGAATAGAACCCGGTCTTTCCTAGCTTATTTTATGATTACTTCAATGATTTTGATAATGATCCTTTTGCTCATTATGGGCTTATCTACAGACTGGGAAAATAGCAGTGGGAAAAAGAATACAAAACAGGAAAATAAATCCTTGCTCTCGTAAGGTTTATATTCCACTGAGGCTTTGAAAGTTTCTTCCAAAGCTGCACCACCATTGGTTAACTGAGGCTTTTTTAATTTAAGTTAGTTGAGATGAACTACAATTAAAACTCAGTTTCTTTCTTAAACTGATTTGATTTCAAGTGTTAAATTGCCACATGTGGCTAGTAGATAACATATCAGACAATGATATTTATAGAATATTTCCATCATCACAGAAAACAATATATAAACATTAACTAATAGTGATAAAAGTGCTATGGAAAGAAAAAAAGGGACAATGCAAGAAAAGAAGAAAGAATTGTGTTGATGGGATGCTAAAATTTTTGATAGGAGGTCTAGATGACCATTTTGGGAAGATAAGTTTTGAGTTAAGATCTAAAACCAGTGGGAACATGGGTGTAGCCATTTATAGATTCAAGGCATTATCATTCCAGGTAGTAGGTATTAACCCCTGACATAGAAGCATGGCTGGAATATTCTAGGAACTTCAGATAGACAGTGCAGAAAGAACAGAGTAAACAAAAGGAAAAATAATAGGTCTGAGGAAGTAATGAAGAAGACAAGATATTCAGAGAGAGATGGGAAGTCTTAGGTTGGTTTGCATGCAGAGGAAGGACAAGATAGGACTTAGGTTATAACCAGATTTCACTGACATCCATATTCAGAAACAGGAATACCAAAATCATAGACTACGAAAATAATCTGGACTAGAAATAATTGTAAATTTGTATAAGATAATGGTAGTTGAGGTAGAAGATGTAATCAAATGTTGAATTTAAAAAATAGAACCCAAAAATGCTCTAAATTATAATCAGCAATCTAATATTTAAGTTGGTGAGAGAGGAGAGAGAGAGGAAAGAGGGGAGAGGGGAGAAAAGGGAGAGGGGAGAGAGGTGAGAGGAGAGAGGAGGAGAGAGGAGAGAGAGAAAGAGAATTTGTTTTTGACCTTATCAACTGGTTTGAGAGATATCGGATCAACTTTAGATAGGTTAATTTAATTTGGCATTGTCTATTAGGCATTTGAGTGAAAATGTTGGAAAGAAGATAGATTTGTATAGTTTAGGAGAGATTAGAACTAGAGATATAAATTTAGGAGACATCAACTTAAAAATAATAGCCAAAGTCATTAGTAAGTATGAGTAACACATGGAATATGTACATCTAGAAAGAGAAGAAATGAAAGAACAAGGCTTTCTAATTTTGAGAATTAAAGGAAGTAAAGAAGCTCAATTTTGAAAGGTGAAGAATTGAATCAAACTGCTGATGGTGAAATTGATTTATTAGGTACAGATACTGATTTACAATGATACACACCTTAAACCTATACAATGTTATGATTCAATGTTCCTTCAAAAAGATTTAAAAAAAAAAACAAAGAATTCAGTGAATTATATAACATTCCTGACTACAATTCATTAACTTTGCTATTATGAACAAACCCTGCAACCCAGAAAAAATGGAAAATCACCCTGTCATTTATTTAGAAAAGAAATAATTAACATATTAGTAAGATTCATGCGATAGTTTAATGTGGTAGACTTTATGAAAGAGAATATATCCTATATAATAAAAAACAGAGAGAGAGAAAACAAAAGCAAACCCAAACAGAAATAAATATTAAATGTGGCTAATGATATCAAAAGGAAAAAAAAAAACACATAAGTGTGTTCTTTTACAAATAAAATCAAGAATATGTTTAATAGGAGCAAGGCTGGATTACAGCAACAGAACGCAGAGTATGATTGAAAGGAAATTTAAGGACCCACTTGAGATTATTTAACATGAATTTAAAGAGACCAGCAACTCCTGCAGCATATTTTCCTTTAGTTACATTCAGCTATGACGATGCAGGCACTGAGGAGGGAGAGAGCCAAATTTAATAAATTCTGCTTTTATCAAGGGATACAGGAAAATTAGTGACAGGTAATCAAGTTGAGAATACATGCAAGGAAATTATAGTCACTGAATCTTTTATTTAGTTAGGTAAGATGGGTAATTATGGCAGGAAGAGAGCAGTGATAAAAGGGACTGTATCAATAGATTGATAGCAGGTCTGAAGGATTAGTGGAGTTGAGCTACTGAAGGAAATGGGTGGAATATAGCCTTGGCAGTGTAGAGGAAGATATTAGAAAATACAGAAAGATGAGGTGGAATGGGAGCAAAGAGTAGAGGGATTTCAATGGATAGTTGGTGGAAGGCTATCGGAACTTTGGTGGTAGATATGGTATGACATCATAAATTTGAAGAAATGTGAACCTGCACTCCTAAACTATAGACAATATTGCAAGCCAAGGTTATCCCCCCCAAAAAATAATAGAAGATTATGAAGGATTTTAAAGTTATTTGTAATGATAATTTTAAGGATGAGCAATGGAAGCTAGGGTCTCACTGGAGACAGCTTCGGTGTGGATGGTGGTGGTGACGCTGGCAACTACTGCTTTTGGATTACTTTTCAAATTATGAAAAATATCTGGGTTGAAATTCATCAACCCCTTCCATTTTGCAGAGTAATCAATACAGTTTACAGGGGATAGATAACATTCTTAAGAATATATTAGAAAGATGACATTCCTAGGTCTGACACTTCAAAATTATACTTTTGCTTCTATTTTATTTTATTGATATAAAAAGTTCACTTGACCATGACTGAACTTTTCAGTAACAGATATATCAATATTGGCACAATAGCAAATTATGCCGTAACAAGACTATATTCTATTTCAAGAACATATAGAAAATATTAACTAATGTGTGCTAGTAGAATAAAAGTGACCATAAGAAATACTAATCAACCATAAATACATAAGCAACAATAATATAAGAAAATTACAAAGCAGAAAAAAATCTCCTATACTTCCTACTCTGTATTCTTTCAACAATGATGATTTGATGGCTGTAGCATTATCACAACCTAAAAATTAGGAAAGAAAGATTAGGAAGAGATACAATAATATGAAATTATTATATCACTAAAACAGAAATAAACATTTTAAAGTCAGACAGAATGGAGGATGAGTCCTGTTTGCAATAATGTGTTCATAGATTAACATATTAAATAGTAAATTTATAATCCAACACCACCCCCAAGGGTGAGTCAATAAGAAATGCACATTAAATGGCTTTGTTTTCATTTATATCTATGATTCATGAACTTATCAAACTTTTATTTTGTTAAAAATTTGGCCCAATTCTTTTTTATTGAGATCATAAATTCTATTGGATTCACTGATATTATAATTTTTTTTTTCTTTCAGGGGCTTCTTTTGAACCCACTTTTCCATTTCCTTTCTCACTGAAATTCTAATATTATAGAATTTAGTTAACACATTTTTCACAAACTCCATATCCTTGAGCACTTCTGATTGTTTTATATCTCTTCCTAGATTTGGTATTTCCATCCTAGAAAGACAAAGTCTGATTTGTCTGTCTTAATAGAAGTATTCTCTATTTCAAAACAAACACAAAGTCACAAATACGTGTTTCTGAACATTTTAGCTTCCCTGTTTTGAATTTTCTCTGACTGCAGTATGTTATTGACCATGGTGCTCCACAGGGTGCCCAGATTATACTAAAATATATGCAGGTGTAATCAACAGACTACTCACACCAAAAGGTAATAAAGCACAATGGCTTCTCGGTAATGATAATGGATTTGGCAACTCATGTATTTCTCATATCAGACAACTTTTCTCAATCTACTGTATTAAAAAAGACATGAAATAAGGTGAAGGTAACCTAGAAAACAGAATATAAAGTCTGAATTAAAAGTTAAAAGTCTGATTAAGACAATGTTTAGAAGACAGGCAAAATGTTGTCAATGTAACGAAACATGGATATTTTCTTTTATATCTTTCGTTTCCTTAATTACTTTAGGTTTAAATCTAAGGCAAAGTTTATTTTTAATGCATTTTTCCTAATTTCTACAGTAGAGATGCTATACAGGGTTTGAGTAAGTTTGAGTGTTCAAAACAAGTTTTAATAAACACAAACTAGAACATGACCTTCGCATACACAGGTTTAGACAGAAAGTATGCTTGCTCACAGCAGTGCTTTTTTTTTTTTATTTTGTTCATTTAGGGGAGAAGAAACTAACCAAAAGTACAGAAATATATTCATGAAGAGAAGGATCATTTTATTTATAAATAAGTGAACAGATTTATTGAGCAACTTTCCAGAATTACTTAGCTAGTAATCAACAGTGCTAGAATCTGAACACAGCCAAATCCATGCTCATGACCTAAACCACTATTTCACTATGTTCTACTACCCTCATAAAAAAAGCAGGAAGAGACTTCTGTTTTTAGAAATGTATTTAAAATTCACTATCTTTGAAATGTTTTGGTTTGTTTTAAAACAAGAATGTTAATAGAATCCACTTAAAAATCAATGATGAAGCACTACAAAGGGATAAATGAAACAGACTGCTGGTGAAAAAGGGAATTATCTCTTAGAAAACTCAAAACATCTAACAAAACATGCAAATACTTATAGCTGGAAGTCCTGACTCATATAAATATAATTGAAAGTAAAATTAATATTCATATGTCTAGTCTTGCTAATATAACTTGAGCCTTATTAAATTCATTCTGTGCTAAATAACTATTTATGACTTAGTTAAAGTAACAAAAAAATCACTGTCTTAAGCCAAACGAAAATTCAGATTCTTTGTGAGATGTGTTTTTCTGCACTACCACAAACTTCCCAAGGGAGAATAAAAGATGGAGAAAATAGAGATAGCTTAAATAATTTCTATTTTCAATTTTGTCTTCAAAATTAGATAGAAAAATAACTATATCTAGCAATTAGTCAACATTGAAAGTGGTTTTGACTGTTAAATAGAAGAGAATCAAACTAGTCCAAGAGATAAAGAGCTCACAATAGGAACTTAAAATGCAGAGTGAATAAAACTTTTTTTTCTTCCATGTGACTATTTTAATATTTTTTAAATGTTTATAGTACACGGAGCCAACCTATTTTGTTTGGGAAAGTGGTTTCACAAGTACTTTGAATTGCCTCAAGCTTCTAGTTCAGTTATGTTCATACTAATTAGAAACCACCTTTAAGGAACAGAGGTTAGCCTGCCCTGGAAAAGTTTTATCCAGTCTCTGAAACATATCATGCTTCTTTTAAAAATAACCTCTAAGAAGCATTTTTGCCACAACATAAATATACATAATATAATTTCTTATGGGAAACAGTGTTCATGAGAAATATTTTTATGAGTCATCTTAGTAAGCTTGTTTTCTTTATCTCAAAATGCAAAATTAATTATACATAAATATTGTAATATATTTTAAACTAGTCATGAAATATACCTTGCACCCAAGGAGTATATGGAAAGTTAATGACAACCTCCAACTATTCAAGGAGAGTCTAAATAAGCTTACTAAAATTCAGCTCTTTGTGTTCTGAGAGAGGGGAGATAAAAATGTTTGCCCCAGAATATAAGGCACAAAGACTACAGGGAAGCTTTGAAAAGTTTCTCCATGAAAATCCATGTCCACTCTATGGAAGACAGAAATCTGCAACATAGATCTGTGTAAAAGGAGTTCTGCAGTCCAGTTCCTGCCCAAAGTCAATTAGTAACTGTTATTTGTGCCGCATGGATTTCACAACTATCGTTTCCATACCACATGCCTTAATTTTATCTTTCCACTAATGTTATAACATCTTATACCAGTTAAAGTAAAATATCAAACATTTTTTACTTACTCTGATTTTTTTAATTCTAATTAGTAAGACTAAAAGGATATTATTATAAATGCTTTTGATCTACCGATGATTTTTATGTTTCTATATAAATGTCAGTTATGGGCAGGAACATTTGGTTGCCTGATAGAAATTTGGAAAACTTAAAAGAAACTCCAAACGATTTATACACACATAATGCTTTTCTTCAGTTCCCCTTTGTTTATTATCTAGATTTCATTCACTTCTCATATACTCGATTCTTTTTATTTGTCACTGTAGAGAACAGATGAATCTGAAGTAGATGGGAGTCCTGCTTATTGGGTTTACTACTTTCCAACCTCCCCAAATGCACATCAACTCTTGAGTGCCAAGAAAATATACAGCTTGATTCCATTGGGTCCCTCAGAACAATCTCTAATTCATTCAAACTGTGTGAGAGGTGAGGCCAAGTAATAAGACATCTCAACAAAATACTTCAGTCATCAAGCGTCCCCAGAGTATGCAGAATACATTCAAATCAGAACAATTCATGGCTATGGAGCATTACGTTAGCATTAGTCTTCAAAAATCTATCAAACCTTCCATAGGATTTTTCTAAGGCTTTCTACTTAATAACCTCCTAATGACTAGAAACTCTAAGCATTATTATATTAACCTTAATAACTTGAAAAAGTTGTATTTGGGAATAGTTTTGGTAAAATTCAGGGTTACAATCAATGTGTATCTACATAAATGTTAATATTCATTAGCTTTGTGATTACGCATACTTATTCCAAAAGCTATAGATAAAACTATAATAAAACACTAAGTAATGCCAAATCTTTCTTTATAAAGTATAGGCAATGGCAATTCTATAAAACAAAGTTCATAAAAATAAAGTCTATATAGGTAGTTATCCTCATTGTGTTCAATTCGATAGTGGTCAAATGTGTCTATTCACTAAATTTTTTGTACTCCTTAAATCAACTAGAAGTATTTTTTTCAATTATTCATGGACAAATATTTGAATCACCCTATATGCCCGCTCCCAGCTGAGGTCAAAGTGACACTGCTTGCTGTTGAAGCTGTCTTTCTAGTGAAAAACAATGGATACTGTCTTTTCCTACATTTATTGCCATGTTTTTGATATTTCTGAAACTTTTATTGATGATTTGGCTGTTTAAAATAGTCTTCAAACATTGTGCAGAAATGCTTCTAGTATTCCTAAGTAAAGAAGGCTATCATGTGCTCATGGAGAAAATATATAAGATAATTCAAACATGAGTTATAGTGCTGTCTTCTCTGAGATCAATTTTAATGAATCAAAACCATATATTAAATTCAAACAGAAACACATAAAATGGAGTTAAATATTAATTGGTTGATGAAAATGTGATCAGAGGCTTGAAGAAGCCTAATGTAGAGTTAGGAGCAGGAATCCAGTGTACATCTGTAGAAAAATGAATGAATGAAAAGTTATATAAAGTTTTCTCCCCAATTATGAAAGATTATCTATATATCACCATCTTTGATGATTACAAAGTCTTGTGCAATAACAGGGCAGAACCAGAGCTTCTGCAGCAACCAGTGGCCTCAGCTTAGGTTCAGATCCCTTCACTCCTCATCTGTACACATATGTCTAACCAGTTGATCAAAATTCTTGCTCAAAAACATACATCTAGATTAACCATTTAAAAACATCTCTGAGGTACACCCTGGTGGAGTAGTGGTTAGGCACAGCCCACATACATCCCAAGGTCCCAGGTTCATATCATCTTGTTGGGGAGACCAGCCAGGACAAACAACTAAATAAAATAAATACAAAATTTCTTCTTGCCTGCTTGCCTGCTCACTTTCTTTGCTACCTGCTCCTTTCCTATAAAAGAAAAAACAAACAAAACAAATCAAAATACAAAATGTCTCTGAAATAGTAATATTCCTCTGGCAAAGTCACTACTATTATAATAAAGAAGTATTCAAGAAGCTTTTCCAATTCTCTGACATAATCAAACTTAAGTCACTCACTGAATACGACGCTATGGAATTAAATTTCTATTTTTATAAAGTCTTCAGAATAGTTACCTAAAAACAAATGTTGTATATTTTCAATCCTAATATAAATGATGTTTAAGGGGATGTCAAATAGCTCCTGCATTTGAAAGAAACATTTATAGAAATACTTCAAATGATCAGTAAAGGAAAGTGTTTCATGCTAGGACTCGTAATATATGCGTGTAATTATAAAGATATAACTTAACCCTCTATGTTTCTAGGGTTACCACACATCCCGCTTTGACAGGGATTGTCCTGGCTTAGCAACATTGTCCCAGCGTCTCACCCAGTTTGAAATTCTTTTGCGGTTTCAGTCACAGGCTGCTAAAAGTTAATTTGCCCTGTCTAAAATTTAATATAACTAAGATAAAACTTTACCTTTAAAGAGTGAGCTATTCTGAGCTTTCCATTATGCTACCTGCTATCATTTATGTTTGTATCAACACACAGAAATGAACATCATCTGCTCACACATGCACAGCTGATAGCAATGTTCAAATCTGTATAGGTCAGTGGTCACAGTTAATGTGCAGGGACTGTAGGCTTTCCTGTATTTCTGATTTGCTATAGAAAACATTTTTTCTTTGTATTTTTCATATTCTGATTTTACTATAGTAATACCAAAATGAAGATGCACACTACCAAAGAACTCAAACAGGATTACCATTTTTTAAAAAAGTTCTGTGTGTAAAGTGTAAGATGTTAAGTATTGCCATGCATAGTTCTCTGTGTTGTATGGAGGCAAGTAAATTACTAGCAATCATTTGCATTCTCAAAGACACAAAGCAAGTGCCCTCTGTTGCCTCAATTGCTACATCATCAAAATAATATACTTTTCTTTTTACAAAAGGTCAGAAACAGCTGAACTGGATCTTTCCCTTTACCCTAAAGAAGTCCCCTTTGCTTTTCATACAGTTTCTCATGACCTGAGTTTCATTTGACCATTCATCCAACTTTCTCTCTCAAAATACTTTGAGGCAAAAAGTTATCTAGCAGGAACAAAATGTGAAGCAGTGATTTTGCATATAATTGCACCAATGGCCAAATCTGCACTTGCTGAAGACCTAGCACTGGCAAACTTTATCACAATTTCTATGGATGCTTGGAATAGGAAAAATGTTAAAATGATCCCTTCATGACTCCATACTATATTCCTGACCAATGGGTAACAAGTCCAAGTTTTAGATAGGTACACAGATCTCAGTGAGACCTTGATTAATGAGTTATCTCAGGTATCGACAAAGGTTGAAGGAAAAAGTTGTTGGATATTGTGGAAAAACTGGAAACACGAATATTGGCCATGTAAAATGAAAAGGACAACATCTTCAGCCCATTCAAAAATGAGCTAGGATAGGATCTTTTTGGCATTGTCTGCAGTGCACGCATGGTACACAACTGTCACCAAATAGTTGCTGATGTTACCAATTGTATTGGAGCATTTATTGTGAACATGCTCTAATAGTTTCACATTTACATGGTTTGTGAAATGCAGTTATAGCAATATGTGTGTTTGCTGGAGTAGAATACCAAGTACAACTATTATAAAATAATAACAATTTTTGTCATTGCTGCCATTTATTGATAGAATTCTTTATATAGTTGGTGGCTCAAAATTACTTTTGGTCTCGAGAATATATATTTATGATCCGTATATGAACAACTTAGACATTTCAGCAATGATTTTGGTCATAGAGAAGGACAATGCCAGCAGAGCAGAGAACATATTAGAAAACAGATCTTGATTATAAATACTGAAGCACAAAAAAGTGTGAATTTGTATGCTCAAGGAGCAAATCCCTTGCTGAGAGAAGGTGAAGAAAATGGTGAAAACACTGAAAAAAGTGAAGGGAGAATCTAAAATATTTTTGAAAGATGTCTTTCATACCTAGACCTATGGAAAGAAGAAAGCTTTGGACAGGAAAAAAGACTTTGTGTGGTTAAGTTAAGCAACAAAAAGAGAATAGAAACAGAAGTATTCTGGAGACAGTGGCCCAGTATTGAGCAGTTCACAGTCAAGTTTAAACATAATACTGGTACGCAAGCAATAAACATAGATCCATCATTTGATGAGGCTGTTATTGTAAAGAACTTTTGGGTCTAAAGCAGACATTTTTACAGCATGAAACTTTAATAGCAGACACTGGCAAGACTTTCTTTGCTGCAAAGAAAGACACTTATTAGTAATTCTGTAATGGTTAATATACAGACCAAAGCAGCAACAGAAACAAACATAAATCAAATACTAAATTTTTCTAAGGATGAAGCAATACTTTATATACATTGTAAATACTTAATTCCTGACAATGACCCTGAGTAGTAGACACCATGTGTATAAACCACACTTATTTTGTGATTTTACAGTTGAGAAAACTAAGAAGCCAAGGGCAAACTGGTAACTCAAGCAGCAACATAAGAGCGTTCACATTTCATATCTATTATTTTGGAGATCGTTATTTTAATGGCAGTGCTCTTCTGCCTCTCGCTACCCTATTAACTATTAATAAACTCTCTTGAGATTCCAAAACTTTCCATATCTTTAAGTTTTACCCAAGGGACCAATTCATGTTAGATGAAATCAAGTCCTCTGAGTGACTACTAAGTATTATATTCCATTAGGCAGCAGAGTTTCTAAATATAGTATATGCATTTTGAAATAAATCTTGTTAGTGATTTAGCTACAGAACTTATCTAAAGGTAAAGCTGCCTATGAATCATTAGCAAACATATCACACACACACACACACACACACACACACACACACACACACACACATACACAAAGACATGTATAGTTCTATTTAGTTTAGCCCCTAATTCATCCACTGCCTGCAAGGGCAGATGCAAAGTAAGCCATATTCTAGCACTCATTCCTAGAATGTATCAAATTGTAATCTAGGGAAGAGGGGCAGTTTCTCTCATGTAAAATTTGAGACTGAAGTATGAGACTGAGATGCCAGTAATTATCTTCCCTGTGTTAGGCAGAGTATACCAAAATAAATAATAAAACCACCCCCCTGGAAGAAATAGAGAAGAGCGGAGAGAAGCATGGTAGACAGATACAATCTGCTGGTGCTTGCTGGCCTAGAGACACTGGTACTTCCATGATTTGCATGCAGGGGTATTTTTCTTCAGATTTTAGGGGATTGGAATCAGATTTCTGTCATTTGAAACCAAAACACATCTGCATAAATGCATAATGGTGTAAAACATTGTAATTTAAAGCCAAAAATCAGGAAATAGATACTTAATCTTGCCCTGCTGTAAATTAATAAGTAGGTGCTTTTTATAAGCCAGTAAGTGAAACATTAACTGTCTACAACACAAATAAAAATGGATTTTAATAAAGTTTCTTAAGTTTTCTGTTGAAAATAATATTTAGCAATAATCTTAATATTATTTGAACTAGATTATCAGCCAAATGTAGGGAAATCAACTCTTAGAACAGTTTCAAAAGTCTAGGCAAACTTGCCACCTGTTCTTGATCCCTCTCTTTTCCATCTTTGTCTTAAAAGGGATAAGCAAAAGGACACTAATCACAGAAAGTTCCATGGGCATGATATGATGTACTTCTGTGCTTTGAAGAACCTACTTCTCACTATATGACCATGAAAACTGACAATGAAGATTTCCACTTATAATGCCTTTTCTATGAGAGATACTGAAGGCTTTTTCTTTTTTAACAGAGATCTGGAAAAGCAGTTCTTGTACACACCTTCTCATGACATAATAAGTTAAATGACTAAAGACATTCCAGAATATTCCCCCACTTAAAACATATAATTTATATTGCAACATGTTTTCTACACATACACATATGCTATATATACAATTATAAACTTAATTTATATTACACATTTATATTGATCAGTACAATCCACATTCTTATGCATAACCATCAGCAGAAAGTAACAATTTATTTTCACTCATCAGAGTATGAGGTGGACTAATGAACTTTCACTTGCAGTGTGTCAGATGACATAGGTTGCCACCATGGGGAAGATGGAAATGGAAGAAATACACCAACTGAAACTGCTTTTTCCAAGTGTCCAAGAATGACATGCATCTGGCCACTCACACTTCATCGGTCAGAATTAGTCACATGTCACCTGGTCTCAACTTAAGTATAGGGTTTCACACAGATATATGTTGAACATAATGGTTTCTACCAACTGTGCCATGTTTTCTAGTAAAACATTAACAATATCATGGATTTTTTAAAAAAATGTACCATCACATAGGTATAAGAAATACACAGACTTTTTACAGGTTTTTGTATGATGTCTGGTGTTTATAAAGCTAAGATAAAGCACTAGCATCTCAGTACAAGGATAAAATAAACTTCATTTTTATTGATGCTAAGGTATACTATGTGTAACTTATTTTATAGTCTCTTAAATTTGCAAAATATTTAGACCAAGAAGCAAAATAATATATCAAGCTTTTTAGACTTATAAAAAAATACAAAAATACACCAACTACCTGTACTTAAAACATTTTGCTTCTTGGTATTCAGTAAAATAATCTCGGTAGTCAAATGCTTTACCCCTTGTGTAAAGCAGTCCATCATAAAATCATAACCTTTAATTGACATAATTGGATGCTACTCTTCACATGAGACAGAAGAGTAAGTTATTACAGAGACACAGTCAACTCTCTTGTTCAGAATGGCTAATTTGTCCAAAAACAGATCTTACCAGAAAAATAACATGACGTACTCACAGAGACTAGCAGCCCCAAATCTATATTCAATAATTTCATAGCTAGCCATATTCACATTAACTTTCCATAGAGTAAACAAAGACAAACATAGTAAATGATAATCCTAGGTAATTACTGTTTATAATGTAAATCCTTATTTCTACCTAAACAATGTGGGAAGTTTGAACTGTAATATGTTTTTCACCTCTACTTAGTGCTTTATTAATGGGGTGACCACTCTGCTTGACCTATTTGATGAAACACATTCAAGCTCCAGGAGACCATATGGATAGCCAGATGGGTTTCTGTAATTTAATGCTATTATTCTAAGAATGAATTAAGGGATAAACATAATTTACATTCTTTTCCATCTTCCTGCATAACTTTTATTAGTTTCAATTTTTAATTCAGACATCAGAAGGGAAGATAATACCTTGCTACCAAGGCCCAGATGCCAACTAATTATTACAAGAGACTCCAACCCTGACATCACAGGCCAGACCTCTGAACACACTGCATCTTACCCAGTGACCCCACTGTGGTGATTAATAGGTTGAGAGCTAAGCACTAATGAGTGTGTCAGATCTTAGATGTTCTCTAGGCTAACATAATTAGCATTATGTTGAACAGAATATTTCAGTTATTTAGTTGAGAGACTTCACAGTAAACTATGTTTTTTCACTTCATGGTGTTTGTATTTATGTTATAATCACCAAACTAAAGGGCCTCTATAAATAGTATTCTTTCAAATGTTAGAGGAATATTGAAATATTTTTCAGTCAAAGAGTGCTTTATGTCTACAAAAGTGAATCCCTATGTTGTAAATAAAGTGAAGTGCTTTTCAGAGATGTTTGTTGAAAATCAGGTTTCTGGACTCTACCAAATGAAATTCAAATAAAAGGGAGTTTGCCAGAAGACTTTGCACTATGTTTTCTTATTAAAAGAACTGTGATTCAGAAGCAGAAAATCTGTATAGACCGTACCTGAAAAGACACTGCAAAGTGAGTAGCAGGGTCAATATCTGTGTCGTAGATCAATTGAATCTTCCACCTTCTTTGTTTTAAATAGCTGCTATGTTTCTGAAAAAATTATCTGCACTGATATAAAGAAAATTGTTTTCATATTGATATTTAAATCTTATAGGTGCCATTTATATTTTTTTGAAAGATTAAAAATAATCATCAAGAGGAAACATGGATGCTATTTCCAACATTTAGGTGTATAAGCTCTCTATTCAACAGTATATTTAGTAGGTAGCAGTAATATTTCTCTGCATTAGGCAGTGGGCCTCGAATCACTTTTTCACATTTAAGGGAAAGACCATAGAGTAGCAGAATTTCTTCAGTTTAAAAAAAAAATGTCTAAGCCCTGATAAGTAAGGACTTTAAGAAATATTCCAACTATTTACTTGATTTTTTTACTTGGATCTTAGGTATTACCAGCATCAATTACTACATGCAAAATGTTTCCATGTGTCTCACACTGCTTTCTTTGGAAAAACATATACAAAATTCCTGTTGATCTTTCATTTGGACATATTTTATTCATCTACTACTCTAAGCATTTTAAGGTACTTTTTCACCCAAAATTTATAACTATTTTTTACTAAACTGTGATTTTCTCAAACTTCAATAGTTCTCTATATTGCTCTTTGAAATTTATATGGCATGTATTAAAAATAGGAAATGATAAGGTAAATAAAATAAAAAGTTCATAGGAGATAGTATCAGTATTGCTATTTAAATGTTTTGAGAAAAATCTATCTTTCTTCATTCTAAGCTCCCTTTTAAATATAGCTGAGAGTTGAAGGCTGTCATATAATATAGCAAGTCTTTCGACGCATCCTGTTTTCATTGGATGGAGAATGATTGTTGTGGTATAAAGCTCCATCTAAGATTCGCTGGATACAATTCTCATCCATTTCTAGGAAATCTGCATTTCCCAGTGTCCCCAACTCCTTCTAATAGTTAAAGCAGTATAAGATTCTTAAAAGTGGGCTGTGTTCAGAAATGATCATTGTCCCTTCTGATCCTAGCTCCTAAAATATCACATAGAATCTTCCATGCTATCTGCCTTCATTCTCTATCCAGTGAGATTAAACAGATGCAAAGATTACTACTAATCCTTAGGTGATGGCGTGGTCACTGGATGAAACATTGATTGAGCAAAAAATAAGCTTGTATCCCCTAAAGGAACTCTTGGGGCACTTTGAGGTTGTTTTCTTAAAACAAAAAGTCAATTAAAAATTTAACTAAAAAAGTTACACAAATTTTGTCTTTATTATGAGTTACTGAACTCATATACTGTACTTAAAAACTCTACTGCCTAATGAAATACATACTTCTTGATGTGGGAAAAAAATGTGGGACTAAAAGTGTAAGGGAGACATAATGGATTCATATAAAATCACTGATGTAGAGAATGTGAAAAATACACTCAACATACACATAAACACACATGAGTATTGGAGGTAAAATTGTTACCTAGATCAAAAAATGAAGAGAGAGTGTCGTAAAATTGTGAAACGAAGAGACAATAACCTAAGGAATAGGTATTATGTCCCTAAACAAATGAACTTGGAAGGTTTGGCACCTGAAGAATCAGGGCTGTAGAAGACTTAGATGAGCATAATTATTTAAATGTTTGGAGTCTGAATTTCACAGTGCCGTAAGGAATTATATGATGTGAGAAAACCAATGCATCTCTCTTTCCTAAACCTATAGAAAGAAGGGAATATGATACTTATTTCACAGATTGTTAAGACACACAGAAAGCACTTATGCCTCCACCAAAAGTAAATATAAATTAATACCAGATATTATTATTAAAGTCATATCTCTATCACTGAGTTATATCATGCTCACTTGCAAAGAAATTTCACTAGATGATTTTTATGATTCCTTTAAGTGCTTATATTATAAGCACTTAAGGTCTCTTAAGGTCAAATACCTAATTTAAAAATAAAAGCTCTAAAATCTTAATACTTTAAATTACTTAATATTATATATATGGCATTCTGATTTGCTGTTGAGATTGATTTAAATGGATGATATAATAGTATACTAACAATTCTAATTTTTTTAACATTCAGAATTTATAAAGTACTTGATTTGATCATTATCTCTCATGAATCATACCCTCATTTGAGCATGGAATGTGAAAAGATAAGTGTCAGGCAACCACTTAAATATAAATATGTCATATTTAATGATAATTACAGAGATAAGGAGTTGCTTCAATTACAAATCTGAATAGATCCAGAATGAACACAAAGCTCCGTTTTTGCAACCTAAGGCAAAATGCTTTCTAGGTTTTTAGACTGTCAGCATACAGGGTTCTTGCTCATCCAGAAAAAAACATTTTTTTATCAACTGTAGCAATAGCAGAAAATGATACTGACACTACAGTATATACTTTATTTTGAATTAAATGGAAAGCTATGTCTCCCTTGGGTATTCCATAATTTAATAAATCTTAGTTTGTGCAAATAAATACTCATTCTAATGCATAATCTAGCAAATTTCAGAATCTAGTGAATAGTTCAAGATGTTGAATCAGTAAAGTCATTAAAAATTTCAGTTTTAATTATAATTTTGTTTGGTCTTAAGTGATTATAATATGAAAACAAGGGATTAAGTTAATAAGGTACGACATGTAAAACACTGTGGCATAGAGTAATTGCTGTCTTAATTCAAAATTCTATTTATTCCAAAGAATCTTACCTCCTGCGTACATAACAGCCAGCATAATGGATGATATCCATGCTATCTCACTGTAGGAACTGTTGAAAATGTACTGAATTTCTTTGAAGAATACTGTGATGGCTTTGGGGAATGAATACGAAAATCCAATGGAGATAAAAGATGCTCCAACCACTACCCAGCCCCATCCTCCATCAGGAGGTGTATGCGGTAATGGCATATGTGCTGGTGGTGGCATTTCTGCTTCTCTATTTGAAATTCAAGTAACCTATGTAAAAATAAAATAAAAGAATGGTTTAAACCTTATTTCTATTTTCACGTATCCTCTTGATGGTCACCAAAATAGCATTTTCCAATTATAACTACATCTACATAATTTTTCATTAATATTTCTAATATTCTTGTATTCAACAAGTGCTAGAATATATTTAAAAAGTTGTAGGAAGTTTTTAACCTTGATTGTTATGGGATAAAAATTGAAAGCATTTGTTTATGAAAATAAAAAATAAAGTGAAGGTAAGATTCTGATCTCTACTGACATACCAAACAAAAAGTAAAAGCTATCTTAATCTAATTTATAAGAATAAGGAAAATGAAGATGTTATCCCTTTTACAAAGGAATGCTTTCTTAATCCAAAATGTTTACGATTTTTCTATACAAAGATTAAAAAGGACCATTTGTTAAATTTGATTAATTTCAAGTAATCAATAGTAGGCATATTGATTTTTTTCAACTTTTAATAATTGAAACTATTTAGAATAATTCAACACGAATCTATTTTCTAAACCAAAAGTTAGAGACAGTATGGTTCTAATGAATGCAGCTAATTTTAATACACTTTCAAAACCAGTGCTACCTATTGTTTTATGAATGATACATTTCTGTAATTTTCATAATTATGAAATTATTCCAATCAAGTGGGTGGTATGTTATTGTCCATTAAAAGAAAGGGTCTTACTTTTGGGATCTGCATTGGAATACTTTACAGCTAAATTTGTGATATAGATTACCCACTTTCCTGTGGAAGAATGATCAAATCGTTTAAAACAAGCAAATTGAATTTGAAACATCTTAGCTCCCTAACATTAATTTTTTTAGAGTGATATTGCTTACTTAGGTAATATTTCCCAATATCCTCTCTATACTATTTTCATGTATTTTGTGGGTATTTTACTGTCTTAGCATATTCCAATTATAAGATGCAATATAATCCACTATAATCACCATATTATACACTATGCTCCTGAGACCTTATTCATCTTGTAACTGTAAGTTTATACCCTTTGCCAACTTTTCCCCCACCTTCCCACATCCCTCAGCCTCTAGCAATCACCATTTCAGAATCTGCTTACATGAGTTCGACTTTTAAATGTTTTAGATTCTACCTAGAAGTATCACATGCAGTACGTGTTTTTTTCTGTCTGCCAAATATCACTTAGCATAATGTCCTCAAGTTTCATCTAACTCATCCCAAATGCCAGAACTCATGATTCATATCTATATATGTGTGTGTGTGTGTGTGTGTGTGTATATATATAGCTGGATTATAAAATGCACTTCTATTTTAAATTTTGGAAGGCCCTTCATACTGTTTTCCACAGAAGCTGAAGCAGTTTCATTTCCTACCAACAGGCACAAGGTATCCCTTCCCCATCAATATGCATTATTGGTCTTTTTGATAACATTCTAATAGGGTGAAGTGATACCTCACTGTGTTTTGACTTGTATTTCCCTGATAATCAATGGTGCTAAGGCCCTTTTCATGCATCTGTTGAACATTTGTATGTCTCCCTTAGAAAAATGTCTATTTGGGTCCTTTGTCCATTTTTTAAATTGGCTTATTATTTATACTTATTATATTTATATTTATTTATATTATTTATACTTATTATATTGTATGAATCCTTGTTATTTTAAATATTAGCCTCTATTGCATATATGATATGCAAATGTTTTATACCATTTCATAGATCATCTTTCATTTTTGTTGACAATTTCCTTTGCTGTACAGAAACTTTTTAGTTTGATATAGTCCTACTTTTTTTTTTTTCCTTTGCTTTTTGATGTTAAATTCAAAAAAATCACCACAAAGACCAATGTCAAGAAGTTTCCCCACTCATGTTTTCTTATAGGAGTTCTACATTTCCAACCTTAAGTTCAATCATTTCCATTGTGAATGTATGTTTGTGTATGTCCAATTTTACTCTTTCATGTAACTAGTCAGTTTCTAAGCATCATTTAAGAAACTATCCTCTCCTCATTGTATATTCTTGACAACTCTGACATAAAATAATTTATCATATATATTTATATTTAGAATATTCTATGTATGTATTTCTGGGTCATCTATTCTGTTTTCATTTGTTTTGTTTTACTTTGTCAACATCACACAGTTCTGATCACTATAGGTTGGTATTGAGTTAAAAATAAATGTGATACCTCCAGCTTTGTTATTCTTTCTCAAGATTGCTTTATCTAGGTGTTTTCTTTCATGGTACATACAAATTCTAGGATTGATTTTTCTATATCTTCAAGAAATGTCATTGAAATTTTGGTATGGATTGTATGACTCTGTAAATAACTTTGGGAAGTATGGACCTCTTAATTAATTATCCCAATTGATGAATACAGAACATCTTTCCATTTATTTGCCACCAATTCTTTTATGAATATTTTAAAATTTGATAAGCTAGAGTCTAGTAAAATAATGTCGGGAACTGAGATTTCATTAATCACTGCTTACTATAAATAAAAATAATTCTGTGAGTGTATTGTGGCGGGTGGCACAAGCAAAACAAAAACATAGTTATTTTTAAATTATATCATCTTTATATACTGAAAGATTCTTATGGGTCAAAATGGTAAAAGGCATTTGATTTTCAAAACAGTAAGAGCATACATGGAAAACTTCATGTGTAAACTATATATGTGAATGTTAAAAGCCTACCCAAACATCAGGGAAACTACAGAATCAATGTCAAAAAAATTTTTACATCATAGACAAATAGACATCCAATGTGATTAAAGTTATTGATGACTATCAGGGTAGGGACACTTTTCTAACTTCAGTAATATACTGCAGATGTTAATTGCTGAAATTCATCCCAAATATCCACCTTGTCAAAGAATGATTTTGAAAAATTTTATTCCTCCAGTATGTTTACAGTCTGCTATTGCAATTATATTTGTTTTCTTGGAGACAATAAAATGTATCTATCAATTTAATTATAGGTAGGTTTCATTTGCTATCAGCTGAATGTGGTAGATTTTCAGTTACTGAGCACTCAAAATAGCATATTAAAAATTATAGTTTTTAATGAAGAAAGAAAAGAAGTGAGACGGTTTTAAGTATCAGTTAAGGCAGATGAAAACAGCAATCTGTCTTTGAAAGTTTTCTAAGGAATAAAATCTATAGTTATTGAATTATATATATATATATAAATTTTATTTTAGAACCACTGCTTGATGACATTATTTATTTCAAGGTATTCATCATCATAAATCAATTTGTGTTTATAATACATTAAATTTAGCAAGAAGTCAATTTTCTTATGATTTGGGAAAAAACAAAATTGAAAAGAACCAAATGAGGTATCCTGTTTTGTTGTATAGTCTGAGTGGAAAAACAATGATGAAGTTTAAAGTCCTCACTCTGCAAGTTTCCTTCTTGCATAAAGGAAACTAAACTGTCTTTCATTACTAATTCATGAGATTAAACTATTTTAGTTTTAGCACATCTGCTATTGTAAACACAGAAAAAAACTAGATATTTATCTTTCATTCACTTCAAAAATCATAAATAACATTTCTAAATAATATGTTAAAGCCATTATTTTTAAATCATGTCAATATTAAATCTAAATTTATGAATATTCATGCCATGAATATTAATGTCTAAATTTTCTAATGAGCTAGATTGACATTGATATCGTTGGTCTCCATTTTCCTGACACGAATCTAAGCTCACAGAAAGGAATTCACAGAGGTTCACATCATATATATCTGGCTATAAATTCTAAGACTGAATATTCAAATACTTTTCAAGTTTAATGTGGTACTATACAATTAGTCTCATTATTCCTTACAGGGTTTCATCCTGTGCTGGGTGAAAGTTGCCTATCATTATCTTGGCCATCCTTAAAGTTATGAATGAAATCATATTTCATTAAATGAGTAAATCTGAGATAAAAATCATACTAGAAAGCATTTACAGGGTTTTCATTTTTATCAAATACCATAGTAAACATTATATTTAATACAACAACTGTAACTGTTGAAAGCTAAATGTTAAAATATAATTTTACACTGGCATGTTGAGTAATTTTAGAATTGGTAGAAAATAATACAATTTTAAATCTCATAATCCCTGTGCCTGCCTGACTGTATCACCTTTCCTCTACCAAAAGGAAACTGCTAATATGAATTATATGATGACATTTAATTTAATTTACATTTTTATAATATGTGTATATGGTAGTCTCTGCTTATAGCTGGGGGATATTCCGAAACACTCAGTGGCTGCCTGAAACCATATACAAACTTCTATACAATCAATATTTTTTCCTATATATACAAACTAAGATAAAATTTAATTTATAAATTAGACACAAGAAGAGATTTACAATAATCAACAATAAACTATACAATTTTTCACAATACCCTGCAATGAATATTATGTGGTTTCTCTCAAAATATCTTACTGTATGTAATATTTTCGAATCTTTTTGATTGCAGGTAACTGAAACCACAGAAAACAATTATGGAGTGAGGGAAGATTACTGTATATGCATATATATATGGAATCCTCAATTTACAGAGACTCCATAAACAAAATATTCATATTACATAAAAGTGTCTATTACATAACCACGTGAATATTTAGGTCAAACAAGTGAAATTTAATATATGTTAAATGTATACAAATGTATATCAAATGCATTTAATATATTCTTATATGTCACATCCATAAATTTATGCCACTATGCATTTCATATACATATTCAGTATAAATATGCAATTTAATAATACATAATGACATATTCTTAGCGACAGCTTTTTGCTGTAATTTAATTTTACACTTACAAATGATGGATATAGATTAATTAATCTGTTATTACATAGTATTGTTGATTTCATTATTCATGCTAGCTGTATTCTACAAGGCTGTCATAAACACCGAATTACTGAATCCTAAACTGCCGCTCCTAGGAGAAAGACAGGGTTAGGTTTCTAAAAGCCTCTAGTCACAAAATTTTCATCAACCAATCAACACATAACCTTGTTTCATGAGTGCTTCTGTTTAAAGTCACCTCACTGATAGTGTTGATCTCTTAACATTGAACTTAGAGTCAACAGTACTATTACTCATTCCCACATGATGCTTGTCAAATACACTTTTTTTCTCAATAAGGCATATCGAGCCTTCCTATGCTTAGGAACACTAGCCAGCATGTTAGCACTATAATCACCAATAAAAACTGCAAATATGTGAAAAATATGGCACTACAAATATAAAAAAAGTACTTAAAACATTATGAGAGCTGAAACAAAAAACCAGATCTCAGCTGAGAATGTGTATGCCAAGTGACTCCGTATTTCTTCCTTTAAAAAAAAAGTACATGAAAATGCGGCAAAAGTATTGATTTTGGAATTACAAATGAATGTCAGTTAGCAGGAAAATTCATAAATATGGAATTGTGAATAGTGTACATAAATGTGTGTATTAAAGATACAAATTATTTCCACTTATCTTTACCAAAATGCTCCTATGAACTTTCTGATATTTATCTCTTCCAGGAACAATTATACAAACATTTCTTTAGGAAACTATAGCAGAATGGTTCAAAGTACTTTTATAAAATTATACTGTCAGCAATATTGAAGACACTTTTTCTTGTTACACATCTTCACCAAGGTGTGGCTATTTATTTTTTATTTATAGACATGAAATAGTCACTGTAGTTTTCATTTGTAATCGTGATTACTAGTAATCATTGTTGTGATGAAAGCTATTCTCTTCTGCAAATGCCAACTCTTGTATTTTACTAGCTTTGTTTACACCTAAGAGAAAAAGCTTTCAACTGGGTCTTCTAATTATTAGGAACTGTATGTATTCTATTTCTATACATCAGTGGTTAACCCAGAATTTTTCATATAAATTTTTACTTAAATTTTAAAAATCAGTAGCTAGTACCTCAACCATGAAATGATTTACTGTAGGATTAAAATTTAATACTAGAGAAAAACAAAGAATACTGCTTCAAAGCAATATTACTTCAAAAAAAATTAAAATAGAAATAGATTGCTTCAAGTCTGACTCTTTATGAGTTTTGATATTGAGTATAATTGCTTTAATTATTTTATAAATCAATATTTCTCAAAAATGAAGCAACTTCTTTATGAAAAATATGAAACTTATGTGATTATTAATTTTATTTGAATTTCAAAATAAATAAGCCATCAAAGACTACATATACATATATATATATATATATGCAACCCTTAATCCTAATACTAGAAAAAACTTTTATAGACACATTAATGGATATTATTCTTAAGTTTCAACATTATACATATGTGTAACACATTTCATCTAATTGAAAATAAGAATTTTAAGTTATATCACAATTATTATGCTATTTCAATATATGCTAAAAAATTCTCAACTTGTTCAAATATTCCTAAATATTTTCATTATCAGACTATGTTTCTTCTAAATCACGTTGACTCAGTATGTAATAGGTGTGTTTTTTCTACATATTATAATCCTCTGGCTAACAGTATTGATGAACCCCCATTTCTACAGATTACATCATTACAGTCTCTAGAAATTTCTTTCAAATTTCTTATGCCACTTGTAGTTTTAACAGGATGTTTGGATTATCTTATCAGAACATATCTACAGAACTTATTAAGAAAACAGCAGTACTAGTATTGTTTCTAGTGGTCCATCAACGGTTTGTTGACTAAAATATCAAAGGATTTCAATTGCCCAGTCATCATCAGAAACAAGCAAATTTGCATATTCATAGGCCATCACTATCATGACTGGTACTTTGAAAACAATGAAGTCAAGATGCCATACAGTTTAAGATATAGTCTAATTCTAAAGATCTTAAATGTAAAAAAGTATGCTTTTTAGAACTGAATAATGACTGTACCAATATTTACAGAGGCAAATAAATATAAATTTAATGAAAAGCAATGTACTGTATATGTATACAGCTCTATATATTTGGTAGGTAATGTTTCAACTCATAAATATATTTCTAAATCATCAGGCTTTTCTGTTGTTTTTTTTTTATTAAAGGAAAGGTGCTGGAGAAATGAAGATGGGCAAGCAGACAGGAAGAGAGAGAAGCGACAAGTATTTTATTTTTAATTTAGTTGCTCATCATGGTTGTTAAACCCCAAATCTTGAACCAGGGACCTTAAGATGTATGTTGATTGCGCCACAGTGAACTAACCCATTCAGCCACCCAAATCATCAGTTTTACAGTATTTCACTAGTTATTGTTTCTTAAATTATGTCATTAAACCCTGATATCAATTATCTAACTATCTCAATATATTGTAATGAGTATTTTTTCACAGTTATGATTTCAGTTTGAACCATAGAAAACATAATTTTTGTTTTAAATCCTTCATTCTTCCAGTGAATAATTTCAAAACACCTGCAATATGATTATCTTCAAATATTATTTTTAAAAATTTATTCAAAAATCTCTCTTTCCCTTCAGAGTCTAAGATACAAATCAATCATTGTATCCCTAGTTTGATATAGTTATTGGCATATGACAGGGTATTTGAACTATTAATAAAGTATGAAAGTCAAGAAATGGCTATGAGTATCTGTACTTGGAAAAAGTATCCATTTCCTCTACTGTATTCTATTTCTGTAATTATAAAAATCTCAGTTTAATGATGCATTTATTCACTTCTAAATAAAAATGTGTTAAAATCCGATGTTTGGTCTTGATAGTAAACAAACAAAAAATTAAATGTAGGGATAAAAATACTAAGGCTAATGCAGGTAGCAATCATGACATAAGTGCCTGGGAAGAGGTTAACTTTGGATGGCAAAAGCTTAAGTAAGGCATCCTAATGAAAGTAAACTGATATCTGTTCTATGTAAATTAATCAAGGTATATACAAGTAAATGATGGTTCCAATATATAAATAAAGAATTCAAAAAGACATAAGCATTCAAAAAACAAAGAAGAATGAAAATACGTAAAAATGATATATTCTATCATCCTTTCCTTCAACCTTTCCTTTTTTCTGTCTTTAATATGTGCAACTACACATACATATACATGTATGCACACACATAAACATCTATGTTCAATAGGTGTAATCATCTCCACAGATATCTTTTAGTTAATGAGTTCATTTTGCAGTATGGATGGCAATGTGTGATCTGCACATCAACCTTCCAAAGACAACCAACTTTTCTCATTTTTCATTTTGGCCTTGAGAAAGGTCACTGAAAATTTCAATTCCAACTCCATATTAAATTAGCGCTCTTATAATATATATTGCCTGAAACTTGAAATCTGTCCTTTGCATTTTCAACTTACTGAATTATTCCTCCTTTGTTATACAAGTCAAGCTACTTCTCAGATAATATACATATTCCTTTTAAAAGTTCCCATTTTGCTTAGAAAAAGACTATATAATTGAGCAATTTTTCTCCTTAATCCTCTTTTTTATTGTTTTCTTTTTTCAGAGTTTACCAGTTTATCTCAGTATACTATCTCTAATTCTCACATTTGTTTTAAATCGTAACTGCATTTTCCAGGTTGCAAGTTACCACTATATACCTCTTCATTTTGTTATCCCCTATTTTTGTTTCTTCCATGTAAATTGACATTTTGTGATCCTTACTGAATTCTTGCAAAGTAGTTCCAGAACACATTAACTCATTAATTTCCACTTGCAAGATTTTCACCTGCTCTTTATCAACAATTCCTGGGTTGAAAAATAGTCCGAATCCAATTTACACACACTCAAGACCTCATGCTGCTTTCTTGTGCACAGTTCTGATGGCTGTTGTGTACTGTGCCTTTTATGTGGGGGTATAATAATTAAAAAAAGCATTAAAATATAATTTTACCTGTTGATAGATGTCTGCTTAAGCAGATTTCTTTGGATTGTTAAGTCTAGTCAATATTTCTTGAATTGCAATATTTGAAGGCAATACAAAGGAAGGGAGGTAGAGTGAGCTCTGGATTTTCTAAAGAAATAGAAAAACAAGAGTTATATGTATAATTGAGTTCCACAAGTATCATTATTTTTAACTCATCCTAGAAAACTGACCAAGTTTCAATAAGTAGCAAAATTGAATCTATATAGCCAAATGTAAGAATATATTAAAATAGTACATTCAATAAATTAAATAAAATATACTTGAATATTTTAAATGTGTATAAGAAAAAATGAAATAAAATGACAAATTAAGAGTTTTTGTTGTAATAGTATATTGCAAATCTACTATTTTGAGAAGGAAATGTATTGGAATTCATTGCCTGTCATTCAATGTCCTATACTCCATTAAGTTCTAAAATTTAAATAAAATATATATTTGTAATACAAACAAATAAATAGAAAGTGTGAAAGAGACATCAGAAGTACTACAAATATTATAAAAACAAGAAAAAATAATTTGTGGATACTCTGATTTAGAATCAAACTTCTTCATCAGGTCTGGGTGATAGATGAATATGATAAATCTCCATAAACATCAAATACCTCTACTTCAACTTGAATCAAGCCCTGATAATATAGAAACTAGCACTTATTATTTTATTTTTGAGAGCCAAGCATTCCTTTGCCTAGACTAAAGCTAAGAAAAGTCACCTCTTTATGTTAAATAACCAATTGCCTGACTAGTACCCAGGGCCACCTCTCCTACAGTGCGGAACAAAGGGAACAGTCACCTTGTCAAATGAGATTTGCAAACAAGTACTGTGAAAGTTTGTGACCCAATTGTCAAGTCAGTGAAAAATAGGGTAGGAGTCAGACTAAACATTAGTAAAGGAATCAGAAAGTGGCAGATAAAATCTGAGAAATGGAAAACAAGGTTTAACATGTGCCAGGAATGAAGACTCATGTAGATTGGTCTTCCATGTCTGGGGAAGGAACAGTGAGAAGAATTTCACAAAGCTCTGGTCCATAAGGAGGTTTTGATGTTTTAAGACAGGTTATTCAAGTAGGCCAGCTCTGTTCTATATACCAGAAATAACTAACCCAACCAAATGTAGAGCTACCTTTTTGGATATTTGGAGGATATTTATTTTTTGGTCAGTTTTCTCTGGCAGAAATAGCTGTGCTGAGTTCAGAGCAAGACCTCAGAAGAAACCCTGAGGTATTCCTGAAAGCTTGAACCTCCATCTATGCTTAATTATCATCATGGTTTATGGAGGCTGCTTAGGGTCGATCACAAAAGAGAATGTGACAAGTTACAATTTTTAATGCCTGTCAACATTTCTACAAAATGTTCAGTTTCTTGCCTGCTTGGACTATTTTCTTCCAGAAAGACCAACCCATTTCCAGGTCTTTCTTCCAACAAAGAGGCTAATTTACCAGGAACCATCTGTTTGCTAGCTATGGTTATTAATTTATTATAATCCATTAGATTTTTATATTTTATTTACATTAATGCAGACATATTCCCACAATACATACTTTGACCAAAAAATTTTAAATGAAAGTGTGATAAGATTTTGATAACAGCAATGAAAAGTCAGTAGGAGATCAACAATCAAGAAAACGGAAACACTTTAATTTGGAAAAGTAACAGCTTTGGAGGCTACTTCTTGAAATCCAATAAGCATAAAACTTATTCTCTTCTATAAAAGCAGTGCTAATTACCATAGCTAGAAGCTGGGCTGTGGTACCAGTTAATTTGGTTTCTTAGCAATTCATATCTAGGTTACATGTTTTGTAATGAGTTTTACTTATAAGAGGGTGCATAAATAAATAATGCTTAAGAACTTTCCATTTTTTCCTAAAAATTCAATTAATTATCATAATCCCTTGGAATAAGAGAAAGTGGTATTTTTAATCATATTTATAAATAAGGCACAATGATTTTTCCAAAGTGTAATGTTCAGCAAGTGATCAAATTAGGTACCATGGTGGAGATGTGTTTTTTAAGACCCATTGTGGCTGATTCCACTTTAACACAGCCATTCAAAGCTTCTATTTTTGCATTTTTATTTCTTTTACTTTCATGTACTTATAAAACCCAGCAGATTTTCCAGATTTCAATTCTTGCCCATGACTTTGCCTTTCTTGTCCATCAAAATTCAAGCCATTTTTCTTTGGAATCCTAATCCTCAATCACCATTCAAATTATTTAGAAATGTATCATTGTTACATCCTATTTATACCTCTTTTTTTTTTTACAGAATATTCATTAAAGTACTTTGTGAATAATCATTTTATCATCTTTCAAATATAAATCAGAATGCATGGATTCTAAACCCTAACAACAACCTGCACCATCCAGAAGTTTATGCTTCAAAATACGGCTCAGCAGTAACATACTCAACTAATTACCAAATTAAATCAACATTAGGAGACTATTGATTTCACTATAAATTCTTCTAGATAGCTTATAGATAAAGCATGAGTTGTTCTTCACTTCCCACCGTTAAAGTGGTCTATGTTTTCACCTAAATGGATAAATATGTTCCTTAAAGAATAAAGAACTGGTTTTCTTGTTTTCTATTTTGTCTTCTTTCTCTCTTACACAAAAGGTTATAGTAATGTCAAATTTATGTACAATGTTTAAGTTTATGTGACAACTCATCCAGTTTTATAATGGGACTTAAAGTGAATCAAATTTTTTTCAACATGCAATTGAATTAAAAATTGTAATCTAATCTGGGAGTTATTTTACTCTTCAACATGAACCATCTTTTAAATACTATTTACTGATTTACTTTGACAACTAGACAAGAGTGATATCAATAGTTCATGGCCCACAAAATGTCAGTAACACAAAATCTATTTTTAGATGTAAACTATTGTATTTAAGAGGACTGAGAATGCTAATTGATAATGAGAGTCAAATTGACTAAAGGTCTTTTTATAATGGAAACATAAGGAAAAAAATATGAACCAGCATGTAATTATCTATGAAGAATTGGAAGTAAATATAATCTGATTTCTAATACTACACTTAGAATGTGTAACAGTAGTTTTACTGATCTGAAAAGTGGCTGCCCAATGGATAGATAGATAGATGCCTTAATTCCCAGAACCTTTAATGGTACTTAATATGGTGAAGTGGGAATATATAAAATGTCCCCATCACCATTATATTTCAGAAGATATCACAGGTCCACCAGTGGAGAGGAATGTGCCTAAGAATGAATCATACTATGAATCTTATCAATATCTGACACTTTAGACTTCAGAATTTCAAATTAACGCTGGGATAAATTAAGGCTGTTGAGGCTATTAGGATGAAATGTATGTATTTTGAAATGAAAATAGAGGGGAAGTAGAAAGTGACTTGGCTAAAAGCCAAGGAATGTCAACTGCTACCAGCAGCTAGTAGAATGGAGACAATTATTCTTAGGAGCTTCTGCAAGAAGTGCATTCCTACTGATTCCCGGGCCTCAGAACTAGGAGATCAAATTTATATATCTTTAAGTTGTCAACTGTGAAATAATTTGTTATGAATACCTTATGAAAATAATACAGTAGTGATGACATTGTTTTTAAAAGTCTTGATAGCCCCCGAATTCTGGGTGTTTACCCAAAAGATACAAAAACACTAATTTTTAGAGATTCATGCATTCCTATATTTATTGCAGCTCTCTTCACAATAGCTAAGAACTGAAACTACCTAAGTGCCCAATGTCATATAAATGGATAAAGAAGATGTGGAACATATATGCAATGGAATACTACACAGTACTTAGAAGAGATGAAATCCTGTCATTTGAATCAACATGGCTGTATCTGGAAGGGATTATGCTAAGTGAAAAAAGCCAAAACAAGAAATACAGACACTGGATGATCTCATTCATAGATGGGATGCAAAAAGACATAAAAAGGAACAGATGAAGCAAAAATACTTGCAATAGAACTGAGGTTACCAATAGAGAATGGGATAATGGGGTGGGAGGAAGTGGTGGCAGAATCCCTTGGACACTGGTGAAGAACAGTTGGTTATTTGGTAGAAGGTAAGTAGTGCTGACAAGGTATCTGAGGATGGGGAAACTGCACATATGTGTAATCTATACATATGAGTTTATTTAATGTGTAAAATCAAAATTATTACCATAATTTTTTAAATACAAGCAAGAAAACGGTAACTTTATATTAGTAAACAGGTAAGAATGACTTTATCCAATGATCAAATTTATCAAGGAAGGCAACAAAACACACAAACATCAGGACATCATTTACCCTCTATTATACAATGAGAAGGATGCAACATCATTTTTATAATGTTCTTGACAAAAACACATTATGTATGTCCTGGTGGCCTAGTGATTTAGTACACTGGGCACAGTTCACATACTCCCAAGGTCCCTGTTCAAGATGTGGGGCTGAGGGGAGCAACCAAGATGAACAACTAAATAAAATAAAGAGCTTCAAAAAAAAAGAAGTCTTCAACTGGCACTCCTGGTAGAGTAGGGTTTGGGTATAATTCACATATATCTCAAAGTCTCTGGTTCCCACTCCGCATATTTAAAAATTTTAGATCTTATATATTTTGACATATTTAAAAATTTTAGATCTTATTTTACATATATATGAAACATTAACTTGGCACTCTTCTTGTTCTTGAGGACTTGATCTATATCTTAACTTTATTCTCAGAACACAGTAGGTTCATATCAAATATTTTTTAATAAAGGTGACAGGTGTTAATGTCTTCGAATTAAGACTTTTTAATAACTTTTGAGATACATGTAATTTTTCAGTACAGAAAATAAAACAGCAAAAGAAAGTCAAGCATTCTTGTCTGAAGTTTGTTTCTTGAATATACACTCCATTCTGCACACAATAAAGGCATCACTTAATTTTTGAATTTCCTCCAATGTAAAATGAAGGTTTTCATAGTGACTATGTCATCAGATTAGTAATCAATGATGCATTCATTAAGAATCTATAGTAATTAGTTATCATTAATTACCATATATAATCCAGTCTGTCTGGAAGAGTTGGTTCAACTGTTAAATATATTTTCATGTTTAGAGAAAAACTTATCTGAATGTTTTACCCATTAGAATCTCTTGCATTTTTCGCTTCTCTACCAGGGTCATACTTAGGAAAAACAGGTTTGGGAGGATGACAAAGGATCCGTGTGATTTATTCTGCTGTTCCCATGCCCCCGTTTTCAAAGCCACACAGCCTTCTTTAAAAAAAGATATTACTCAATGTTCTATCACCCATACCAGCACCTTTGGTTTGTGAGGGACTCAGGGATCCTGGAGCTTCAGCTATTATCATTCTTTTACTCCTTTCCTAAAATAGGGGTTCCTTTTAAAATGCTTAGAATTCCTTGGAACATAGTTGGAAAGTCATTTATAATATCTTTTTCACCTCTCACCTTTTGGCAACATTCTCTGGTCAATCTGAAAAAAATTGTAATTAAATTTAAGAGATTTGGGGTCTTCTTCCATTGTGCATTTAGTCTTCAAAGATTTTCTGGTAACATGCTTTTTCCCTCAAAAGGAGGTAACTAACTGGCACTAGGGAAGGGAAATTTTTTTTTAAAAAAGTCCTGGATGTTTCTAAGGTGATTACAGGGCTAGAGAATGCTTTTCTAACTTCTCTATTAAAAAGTCTGTTTGACAAGTCCTGGTGGTTTAGTGGGTTAATCCACTGTGGCACAGTCCACATACATCCCAAAGTCCCCAGTTCAAGACCTGGGGCTGGGGGAAACAACCAAGATGAATAACTAAATAAAATAAATAATATGCTAGAATTCCCTAGACCTTTCTCTAAAATAATACCATTTCGGGCAGGATTAAGACATATCACAGTAAGGTGAATCAACCTGGCCAGAGGCATCAAGTGACCTAATTTCCCATTTCACCAAGATACGCTCCCTGTGTCTACCCACTGAATTGCCAAAGTTTCCTGTGAGCACAGCTCTATTTACAACCTGAATAAACTTAATTCCATCTATGACATATCTCTTTATTATATGCCCCTATCTCCCTTAAGGGAAAATGTTTACAGTCCAGAGAAATAAAGACAATCTAAATGCCCAACTTTGGGAAGTGGGTGAATATATTATTGTCATGCACTTGATAGATTATTTTGCATACATTAAATGATAGTCATGAAAATGATGTAATAACATGTGGAATATTTGTTACATAATTTTCAGTGAAAGAAGGGCAAAATAAATTTGTATGATAGCAAAATTCAAATTATATGACAAAAGAGATGCATAAAAAGAAAATACATAAGCAATAGTGCTAGGGTGAGGATTGTAGAAAAATTGTATTTCCTTAATGATACTCATTTGGGATAATACAATGAAAATATCTTAATATATAAAATAATTTAAGTTAATATTATACATCTATTTGCCATATTTTTGGCTTTTATATCTGCTTTGAAAAATAGCTTAATTTTAGCTAGTCTATAGCCAATACAAATATGGTTATAGTAAAGTAATATAGTGAAATTAGAAGCTATAGCTTATTCAGAGATTCTACTTGCATTTTTTAAGTTCCTTTTTTGTTTGTTTTATATTGCTTTGCTTTTATTTATAACTAAATGAATTTAACAGACTTTTGGTAACTTGTAAAGAGATTATCTAGAGTTGGGCCCCACACATAAATTTAGATATAAATTATATTTGCCAATTACCTATATAAATAATATTTACTGGTACCTATTATGTTGCAAGCAAGTATATGAGTAAGATGAAGGAGTGAGAAGAAGAAACAAAAGCTACAGCCCACAAAAATTAGTAAGGATTTCAGAGATTCAGGAAAATTGTTTCAGTAGTTAGCACTATGGAAATGAAAGGAACAGAACGGGCATTCAAAGATGATACACAGGATTGATATCAAATAAAAATACCTATGAGGGCCAAAGAGCAGAAATGTAGTTAATCAGTGAGAGGGGCTAGACAGCAGAAAAAAAAAGAGTCAATCAACAAAGCGGTTCCCCAATAACTAATCTACTTGCCTCCTCTTCTCTTTTTTCAAAGAAGACAACCAACTCTCATGCTTGACAGTGCTTTTTCTTCCTCATTTTTTCCCATTAAAACTCTTTTTACTCATTAACACTTTGAGTGGTCCTGAAATAGCTTTCAGAGAAGTGAACTCAAGATCTAACCTCCAGGGCAAGGAAGGATCAAGAAGATGAGGGAAAGAAACAGTCTAGGACTGGAGAGGCAGCCAGTTCCTCTGAGGGTCAGCCTTCCTTGGCACTGAGTAGAAACCAAGGCCAGGTTGGTAACCATTAAACCCGAGGCCCACACTCAGTATCCCCACCTTTTTCTCTGACAACCTGCCAGAACTTCTATGGCCTATATCAAAACCAAAGGAAAAGGGATTGGAACACTTCAGAACCTAATAAAGTTATCAGCCATTACTTCTACTATATGTCATGACACTTATGAGCAAATTAAATTGCTATTTTATTTTTTTTCATAATTATTGGTCCCTACCCATCTTTGTTCTGCTTCTCTCCAGGCAAAGTATGCTCCCAACCTACTGACTTTGAGCTAGGCAATGTGACTTATTTTGTCAATGGAAAATAAACCAATAAAGTCCATGTCTAAGAATAAGCATAAGAAGTATTTGCATATTTTGACTTTATACCTGATCAGGAAAAGTTTGAAAGGGATGTAACATTTCTGTAAGTTTTTTAAACCTACATGAAGATCGAGAGAGCTGAACTGAGAAGGTCTCCCAGGGCACAAGAAGTCATAGATTCCTTGGAGACAACCAGTGCCATAGGCTATTACACAGATCACTAGAAAATTTCACAAAGTGCCCCTCCTACCTGCTTCTTATCTCATTTAAAATTCTTTGTGTCTATTGTTATTCTTTTACAAGCACTATTTTCTAGGAACTTTGCCCAAAAGCCCTCACCCCATGCCCAGTCAGGGTATACATCTGACCAGCACTCAGCCCGGTAACCCACCAGTTCTCTGCTCACTCACTGGACCCTGTGCTATCTCTATCTGTCTAATAAACCTAATGAGTTGTACCTCATTACAATGCCAATAACTCTTTCTTGATTGCTGCTGAATCCCCACATCACACCTGTATTACAAAATAAGGAATGCATACCTTTAAGTCTGGATACTTGAAAATAAGAATCTATTTTGAAAGTCAGCCAAGCCTACCAGAACTACACTGAAATATAGTTGACTCAAAGCTTCCAAGTAGCATGAACAAGAAATAAATATATTTTGTTATTTATAGACTCTAAGATATCACTGTTGTTTGCCAGAATAACCAAATCCAAGGCTAGTGTATAAAATGAAAACTTACAACACATGGCATTGGCTTCAGGGACGTGCCCTTGATTAGTGAGGGCCCTGTTTGAAAAGGTTAGAAAATGACAATTTCTGTTAAGAAGAGTACAAATATTTAGTAAAACTTTGCCCATGATAACTTGAAAGTCAGAACATGCACGCAATGCCCTTAGGGTTCTGGGACAATAAAGATGAAGAAAGAATGTTGGTGTATGAGTTGGCTATTATTAGCTATGTTTAATCATTACTAGAAGAGGTAGGGAGGTCATACTAGATTTCATCTTTTTGCAAGCAGGGATGATAGGGGAAAAAGGAAAATCCCCATATTAGAACACTTGCAGAGTTGAAGGATATATTAGACCCTCCCCACCCCCCTATCTTTAGCCTGTAGGATATTCTCAAGTTAATATGCTGACTTAGAGCAAAAACTAAATCAAAAGCAAGAGCGTTAAAGTGGAGGACAGACCAAACCGAGGGTGTAGCCTTACTACCTTTTCTTATTGCCTCTTATAGGTTTACCTGCACATTTCTGTTTCTTTTTAGTCTGAAAAACTGTTGGGCGTGGAGGTGAAGAAAAGATCAATGGTGTGTTCCTTGGAGATCTAATAAATTCAAATTTTCTATAATTTAGTATATTTAGAGAGACATGTCTCACAAAGAATAGGGGTTACTATTTGCATTAACTATAACCAAATAATTTAAAATATATTTTTCAAAGGGTTATGCTACCAGCCTAGATATCAAGTAGTACCTGTTTGAAATGAAAAATGACCAAGCAATTAAAAATGACTCCACAACCTATAATATACTCATACATAATGTGACACAAAAAGATGGAAAGCATTGAAAAATTTAAACACAGATATCACAGTAAAAGTCACAAGTGCTGTAACCCTGTAAGCAAGTGAAATTCACGCTTGTTCTTGGTTTCCTAATTTGTAAAAAGACAGAGCCCAATAGTGTTTTCTCTTTAAGCTCATATTCCTTGAGTTTATGACACTAAATATAGTTCTCTTTCATTGACTTTCTTAGCATGTGAAATATAGCTTTCTTCTCGTCTCTGGGAAAAAGTTACTGACATTCAAAGATAAATATTGAACAGATAGACATTATTTGGGCAACTTTTCCAGGTGTCTAACTAGACTGAACAAAAAGATTCTTTTGAAAGAATTGTTCGAAGGAATTTCTTTATATAAGCAGAAAGGTCCATGACCTCACAATTAAATATTAGAGATAACTAAAAGGCAAGCATTAGTTCCTTAAGGAAGTTTAGAATGTAATTAAATTCTCAAATCACAATATAGTTTATATAAAAGTTATTTTATGAGATTCTCAAAGAATCCGATATATGTTTAAAGAGCTCTTCATTTTCAAGATTAAAATATTGGAGTATATTTTAAAACTCTTTAACATAATATGTTTCCATAAATGTGGGACAACTTGGTTCAATACTGCAAATAAATCACATGAAGATATTTCCAAAGACAGAATATCTTGCCTATCATAAATTCAAAATTTTTAAAGAACTGTGCAATATTTCAATTGCTGGAGTATAAATTTTGGCTCCCATATCTGCCATATATATGTATATATCTATGTATGTATATATACTATATATGTATTACAATATATAAAATAAATATATAGTATATATTATACATAATATATAGTATATAATATTTATGTGCATCTATTATAATATATAGGTGTGTTATAATATAATATACAGTATATTATATATGCTATATAATAATATATATAATATACATATAAGGATATATATATACACATATATATCTCCTAAATTTTTAAAATATGCTATACAGATTTCACAATTTAAAGTCCAGTATTCAGATTCTGATATATAATACTCAACAGTGATAATGAAGTTGGTGCTGACTGGAACAAAAATGAACTCAAAGTTAAATATAACTTAGATAAGAGCTACAGGAGCTGCTGGAAATAAATCAATTAGTTCGATCCTGCTTGTTATTTCTGGAAGGTCACCAGAAAGAAGCATCATCCCAAATCCAGAGAAAAGAAAACCTTCTCTTTCCCTTTCCCTTCTCCTTACTATACTAGTCAAGACGGTACATTCCTCAAAAGCACGAACAAACAGCATCTGGGAATTGATGGTGGTGAACTTGAACTACACCAACTCGGAAGTAATGAAATTATTAAAACCCTTTTACCTTTGCACCTGACATCCATTTTTCTTCCCTCAGCTTTCTCCTAAAAGGCCTGCAGATACCTTTTTTCAGAGTTGGCTGATAAGTGGGCAGAGAAAATATCAATAATTCCAAGCATAATACTGATCCTAATTTAACCTTTATATATTTTATTATTTTAGTTTAATTTTGTTTCTACCTGATTTTTCCTCATATGTCCTGGCATCTGCCCATCCAGATGCTCCTGTCTGAAAGGGTACCATTTTGTTTCAGGGAATGTACTCATGTATGCTCTGATTTTGATATAACTTGGATGAACAGTTCTCAGTTCCTTCTCCCACTTCCTTTACAAATCTTTATGTTCCATAAGAGAGCAGCCTGTTTTTTCTCCCCTTTTATTTTTCAGTCCCATTCATCCAGGTCTGACAGACAGCATGGCAACAGTTGAGACAGAGAAACAAGCTGCTATGCTTCCGTCATGCTCACTAGAATAGACAGTATTCCAAGTGTGGGAACAGCAGAAAGATTTTTATCTTTTACTTAGGCTTCAAGCAAATGTTCTTATTCTATTCAATCCTAGAGAAAAAAAATCCTCTTTTTTTCTCATGATAATTTTTTTTAACATTGTTAATGAATTCTCTCTTGCCTTTCTAAAGGATTTGACTCCAATCATTTTCATAGTTTAATTTGTCAGTCTTTTCTGGTTCTGCTCTTTAGCCAATAAAATGTTTATCTCCTCAAGTCTAAAAATAGTGGGAAAGCATAGCTTGATCTTGTTTTCCTTTACACTGTCACTACATTTCTCTCATCTTCACTTAAGAAATTTCACACAAGGAACATATTTCCTTGTGGACTCTACTTTCTTACCACATACTTATAATTCCTTGTGTTGTATCTTTCTCTTGTTTTTTATTCAATACATTTTCTCTTGAAGACAGGCTATGACTTTCTAATTTCCAAAGCCATTGGGCCTCACTTTATCTCATGAACATTTCTGTGGTATTTGAGGATATTTAGTTGTATCTGTTATTTGAAGCTTTGGCTTCTGTCTCACCTTCTTCCACAGCTGGTTTTTCTCTTCAGGTCGAAATAAGGAGGTTCTCATAAAGGTTATATTGTTTAATCTTTTCTCTTTACATGAGCTCCATAATATCATCTTTCTCTATAGATTCAGCTACGGCTTTTATGCTTGATGTGTTCCATACTCTACCCTTGAGACCATCCTTTTCCTAAGTAATAATTTTTCATTTTTTACTGCTATCTAGACATTATCATAAACATAACTCCATGAAAATATTAGGGTCCCTCAAGTCTGGTAATTGTAATTACAGTCAGTTCCTAAGCTGGATAACTGATTACTTTCTTCTTCCCTTCTTTTATATCTTTTTTTTCTTTTCTTTAATAGCTCCTGAATGCCTCTTTCTTCGCATTATTTTTGACCATCACAGTTCATACCCTTGTTCACCTCCCTTAGCCCACCCCTAAGAGATTCATCTTCAGTTGCTCATCCTTGCCTAGCACAGCTCTCCATACATACAATCTCTCTTCAATGCACCCCAGCAGGATTAATCTCCCTATAGTACTCCTCAGAGTGTTTTCTCTAAAAACTCAGAAATGTTAATGTTATCTAGCAGTTGTGATCCACAGTATTTTTTCCTCATTTTAATAAGTCTCTATGTCTTAAATCATATAACACTGTCAGAAAACACTTGTCCCATAGGATATTTATAGATATTATATGAAAATGATTAGGAAGATTGGAGATATTCTCTACCAAATGGTATAATTATTTTACAATTTCTCAAATTCTTCATTATATTCATATGTATTTCAATTTGTTTTTATTGTAGAATACTGAACTCAAAGACTTGCTATAGGGCAGACATTTTTCCCCAAGAATTGCCCCTTTCCTTCCTTTACCACACATTCCAGCATTGTCACAAGATGAAATCACAGCCATCATTCACACAAATAAATGACTTTAAAAATAAAAGTATGAAAATATTTCTAATGTTTTCTGAGAAAAGAAACCTTCCCTTTGCTAAGTTCTCAGTTAAAGACATTTGACTCTATCATATAATATTTTGTTTTTGAAATGTTTCATGCTTCTCTCCTATCCTGAACTATAAGCACCTTGGGACTAGGACCATGATTAAATCATATTTGTATTCTTTACAGATTCTATCACAACAACCTCAGTATAAGTAAAGAAATTCATTCAGGATATTCATGAATTTCCCTACTTTTTAAAATACAAGTTCACTTTCTCTAGCCCTTAGGATGGAGAAGTTTAAGTATGCTCAATTATATAAACCAGCATTTAAAAATAACATAAGGAACTTAATACGTATTTGTTATTCATGTAGTATTTAAAATGACTTTGGTGTTAGAATCGCTGCCTACAGATAAAAGTTTAGATCTATTCAATGAATTTAGTTTAAAAAGTTGAATTAATTTCAGCAAATAGGGGCACAGGTTCACACAAACTAATAAAACTAGGCAAATTTGACCTCACACACAAATAATGTGTGTGAGGTCAAATTCTAGGCAGTTTCACCCAGTACCTCTGGGGTCAAACATATAAAATTTGTTTCCAAAGATGTCCTTGGGTAATAAAGTTGTATTAAAGGATTCCTGGGTTCTCAGGACTCTGTCTCTATGTTGGCCCTTTCATGTGATAGAAATAATTGGACCTTTGAACCTAGCCTATCTTGAGAGGAGTTCAGACTAAGCCATGCTCCTCAAGGACTTAAGGGAAAATATGACTGGAATGACCTTAGTTCCATCTGTTCCCAAAATTGACCCTCTCAAGCCAGTAGCAGCGATCCCATTCCAAATATAAGAGATTAGAACACTCATCGTTATTTTCAGTATTAAATTTAGTCACACTTGACCTTAGAGGAGCTACAAAATGAAAACTATTCTTTTCCCCTCTTTATTCCTCACACCATGATTACACCATTATCTAATCTGTATACATTTCTTGGCTAAAAGGAAGATTATTACAGCATATAATTTAGTTAGAAAGAATGCTATCAATAATTGTTCTGCAGTTTTTGAAGTCGTTCTCATTAAAAAAAAAAGTTTGCTATGACTCATAGAAGCTTATGGATTCAATGGAGAACAGTATGCGAATATAGACGAGTGTTCTCTAAAGGTAAAACTGAGGTTCTAAACTGTAAGATGATAGAACCAATGAATTCCAGATGAATCTAGAAATCTATTTGCAGAAATTGACAATTTTTTAAAAGAAAGGTGTAGGCAGGAATGAAGGCAAGCAGAGGCGGGCAATAGGAAGACTGAGGAGAATGAAACACTTTATTTTACTTAGCTGTTCATCTTGGTTGTTTCCACACTGGGACACGAACCTCAGGCCTTGGTATGTTTGTGGACTGTACCCAACTCTTTCTCCACCATGGCATGTCAAACAGACAATTAAAAAAATTATTCTGTTATGTGGATACAGGTAGAGAAAAGAGAGCACAGATGCCAAGTACAGAAAATAAGGTAGAGGATATGGAGCTATAGCTACATTGTGAGCAAACAGGGAGTTTAAGGACAGAAGTTAAAGAAATGGTTTTCCTGAAAGACTCTGAGACTCTGTACACAGTGAATTTAGGATTCAGAAGGTAAAGTTTGGTATCTGTTTAAACAGGGAGCACTTCTGCTATTATTAGTAGAGGAAAATTATCATTTAATCTCTCTCTGATCTTATGTTATTTTCAGAAGTGTTTGTGGGAATCTTTTGAGAATTCAAGGTTCGTATGAAAACAAGAGAATGGCAAAGAATCAAAGAACTGGAATTGTTAATATCAACCTGACTCCACACTCAATTTTCAACAATGAGCAACTGAATGCCAAGTCTAGTAGCTACCATGATGAACAAAAATCATTCCCATCTATGAATATGCATTTTTCAGCGGAGGAGAGATGAAAAAAAAAGTTACAAATATAAATAAGATAATTACAGATTAATATCCTATATAAAGAAAATTTTTAATTTAAAATTAAAGGGTGTTAGGAGAGATTTATCATTCAGGCATAGGGAAAGATAAAAAAAAAAGGATTTGCAAATAGAAAATAGAGTAGGCAATTAATTAATATGTGGAAGAATTTGTTTTACTTAATTCTAAAGTGTGGAAGCTGAAGAATCTCCTGGTCTCCTCTCTACCTTTTCAATACAAAACACAACAGCACTAAAGATAAGTCATCCTCAACCTAAGAAAAATAAGACTAGATATCATGACTATGAAGTTCAAGATTGTTTTTCAAATCTGGTTAGCTATGATTTGGAAAATGCTATAGGAAACACTACTTGACTCTGTGATTTTCAACCCCAGGAGTAGTGGAAGATCTCAGGACCAACTCACTTACACTCTGCCCCATTCTTTCTTGACTACAGGTTCCAGTGATTTAGTCTGTTTTTTAAATATTCTTATCTGCTGTCTCGCCATCCTCTACAATAGTTCTATTCTTATAGTCTTGAGTGAAGTGGTCTCCTTAAACCTGCCTTTTCTAATGATTCTAAAGCTAGGCAGAAAACTTCTTTCGAGTTATTACTAATACTAATCATCACTGTGGGGAAACCTACAGAAATAGTAAAAATGATAAACATGGATACGATCCTCAGCTTACAGAGTATTAACTCTGCTGATCATTAGTTACAGATCATGCCTTCCTCTCTGAGAGGATGAAGTTGAAGGGAGTTTTTATCCTGATTTTTTATTTCTAACAATGAGCCTTATCAAGCTTCTTCATTCTAATTCTGCCCCTATGATGAAATCAGAGTAGAACACTGTTTTTATATCTTCTAGTTTCTGGCATTTATTCATTTACTCTCTCAGTTAAAATTTATTGGACATTTCATTTATGCCAAGATGGTGGCAGCTATTAGAAATATAGAGATGACTAAGGTGTATCATGCCTATAATATGAAATAACTTAATCAGGAAGATAAATGATGAAGTAAGTCAAGAAAGTCTAGAGGATACAGTGATAGTTCAGGAACTATATCCAAGAGTTCAAGAAACACTGACATGGGACAACTGCATCTTGAAAGATGAATGGGATCCATTATTGAGATTAGCTGGAGTGGGTGGGGTTGAGAGTGGCAAAAGGTAAGAAAAATAAATAAAAACTAGTATGTCCTGAAAATAGGAGATAGAATGATACTATGATATCATTGGAGGGAAATGAGGGTGGAAGGGCATATAGTTTATCTTAAAGCACTGAAACTTTTGCTTTTTGAGAAAGTGAAAGCTTGAGATTTTATTTTAGAAAATAATCCTAGGCATAAGGTAGAGAAGAAGTCAAAAGGAGACAGTGATCAACAAAGTAAGTTCTATTACAGTCACCTAGAAAGCCCATGGCAAAGCAGTAGCCATGGGGACAGACAGGAGGGCAGATTTCAGAGGTCAGCACTAGAACCTGTGTGTGCCTAGAAAGTGGAAATAAAGAACAGAGTGAAGAAAGAGAAAGATATTTGACCTGAAGGACTCATTGAAACCAATTCAGACAGTTGGAGACAGAAGAAGATAGAAATTTAGGTTGGAAGGAATTTCAGCTACATTAATTTCAGCTACAGTGGATTTTATTAATAGATATACGGAGGCGAGGGTGTAAAGTTCATTAAAGAAATCTGTTTAAGGTATATCTAAGAATCTCCAGTTTGAATGTTATTCCTTTCAAAAGGCCTGTTAAATAATGATCTGCTGGAGTTATCACCTGACAAATTCTTTTATTAGAAATGAAGATAAAGTATGAAAAGACTGGAGTCTTATAAGCCATCCCTAGATTCCTTTATAAATTCAAAGTATCAAAAGTTTTATAACTATTGTATCTATTATGAGGAAAAACACTAAAGATAGCATTAAATCATATTCAAGGGGGGATGGCATCATTATGGTAAAATAAGAACCTATACTATCTTCTTCCTAAAGAGATTTAAACAAATACCCATGGATGAGAGAATTGTGGAGGTTCAGGAGTCTGGGGGAGAAGCACTAGCAGACCACTTGGACAAAAAAGAGAGAGAATATAATTAAGAAGGTAAGAAGAAGAATTTCAGTTTATGTGCATTACCTTTTCTCTAAGGCAGACAGCTCAGTGTAGCCACTAGAGGACTTCTCAGTCAGTGATAGCTCACACATAGGGAAGTGAGAATATATGAGTTCCCATGGGTATATATATACATATGCTCATTTCTCTTGTTCACTATCAAAATACTGAGTCATGAACTATATAATTGGAGCTCTGTGAATAACTAAAACTACCAGGCCTCACAATGAAGTACTTTCCACATCGTGGACTCCATTAGGAAGCCAGCCTGAAGTATGCTTGAGACATAGGATACAACAACAGACAATTGGCCCACAGACAACTTCTATTGCTCTGTCACATGCCTCATTCCCACACAGCTCCACCACATGGCTTACTCCCAATATGCTCATAAATGCAATAAAAGCAAACCTCTGCAGAAGGCTAGTGATCTTGTGCAGAAAATCAACCTACTTACAGGCCTGAAAGCAATCACAGAAGTGAGCATTCAGCACTGCCCAGGGAAAAGTTAGAGAAACCTCTTAGCACCTAACCTGAACTTTCAAGATCAAAAGAAGACACATAAGCCTAAAAAGTCAGCCACAAGAGAGAGCAAGCAATGTGGAATCAAAGTACCAATAGAAAAGATCTGAGAAAACCTCAGATACTTAACGATGCTAAGAGAAGATATTTCTCTCTGAAGATTCTCAGTAAAGACTGAAGGAAGCAGTTGCTTTTTCAAAATGTGAGGAGAGTTATGTCAGACATCAAGGAACGTGAACAAAAAGGGAACATAACATCACCAAAGGAGTACAATACTTTTCCAGGAATCAACTTCAAATAGAGAACTAAAATTTACCCAACAAAGAATTCAAAATAGTTATTTTAAGGAAGCTGTTCAGTGAACAACAACAACAAAAAAAAAATACACAGAAGATTCAACAAATCAGGAATACATTAAATGGATAAATGAGAACTTTAAAACAACTAAAGTTCTGAAACTGAAAAATATAAAAATGGGGAAAAATTAACATCAGACTGTTTCAAGCAAAATAAAGTCTGTAAAATAGAAAACAAAACCTTTCAAATTATGCTGTCAAAGAGTAAAGAAAATGATGAAAAAGAATGAAGAAATCTTATGCAAATTATGGGATAGCAATAAGAGAAACAATGAGCACATTACAATTCAGGAGGAGGAGAACAAAAAGGACAGAAATCTTATTTAAAAAAAATAATGGCTGAGCACTTTTCAAATCTGGGAAGAGTTTTGAACATTCAAGTTCATAAACCTAATAGTAACCTCATAATTTCATGCAAAATGATCTTTTATAAGATGTATTTTAATAAAACTTTTTTTAAGTCAAAGAAAAAATTTAAAAAGCAAGAACAGAACAAAAGAAAATCCTTGTGTACAAGAAATTAGTTAAGTTTTTAAGTGGATTTCTTAGTAGAAACCTTGCAGGACATGAAAGAATAGGGTGGTATATTCAAGTGTTGAATAAAATAAAACAAGAAACCACTAACTAAGAATTCTTTACCTGGCAGACTTGTCCTTTATAAAAGAAAGAAAAGTCAAGATAGCCCCAAACAAAATCTTTAAGAGTGCATCACCACTAGATCTGCCTTAAAAGAAATGCTAAAAGATGTTCTTCAAGCTGAAATGAAAAGACATTAATAAGTGATGTGACAATAATGAAAATATAAAATACACTGGTATTGGTAAGAATAGTCTCAAATTCAGAATTTTAGTATTATGTAATAAAGTCCTCTGTGAACCACTTAAATCTAGTTTGAATTAAAAGGATAAAATTATTAAAAGTAACAATAGCTGTAATTTGTTAATGTATACACAATCTGAAAAACAGATAGACTATGACAAAAAAACAAATTGTGAAGGAAGAAGGTATAAAATTTAGTTTTTGTTTGCAGCCAAAGTTATTGTCAGCATAAAATACTGTATTTCATGGTAACTACAGAGAAAAAAAATAAATGGAAGACACAAAAAAGATAAAGGGAAGGAAATTAAACCATGAAATTAAGGAAAATCATTAACTCACAAAACGAGAGCAAGAGAAGAAAAAAAGGAATGTGGGAGTTAAAAACAATAGAGAAAGAATGAACAATGCAGCATTAATATGTCCTCACCTATAAATAATTATTTTAAATGTAAATATATAAAATTCTTAATCAAAAGGCAAATAGTGGCTGTGTATTTTTTAGTTTTATGCTGCCTATAAAAGACTTAATTCAGCTTTAAGGACACAAATAGACTCATAATGGAGAAATGGAAAAAGATTTAGTTAAAACAGACTTTAAGTCAAAAATTTTAACATGAGCAAATATACATATATAGATAGATAGATAGATAGATAGATAGATAGATAGATAGATAGATAGATAGATGTATATCCAACAAGATAGCATCTAAGGACAAGTCCTGGTGCTCTAGAGGTCTAAGTATACTTTGGCAGCAGTCCCACGTATGTCCCAAGGTCCCAATTTCAAGACCCAGGGCCGGAGAGAGCATACAAAGTGAACAACTGAAATCATTAAATAGCAGTGCAATAAGAGTTCAGAATTTTAATACCTCATTTTCAAAAACTGGATAGACAATCCAGACAAAACAAAAACAATAAGGGAAGTTATATCAGTTTAATAAAATTATACTGAGTGAACCACAAAAGAATAAAACTAGAAATCAATAACAGGAAAACTAGAAAATTTACAGGTATGTAGAAATTTAAAAGAAAGCTCACTCCTGAACAACCAATGGGTCAATGAAGAAATATAAAGAGAATTTAAAATCTGAAACAAAGGAACTTGAAAACATGACATTCTAAAAACTTGTGGGAAATATAAAAATTAATTATAAGGGAAGTTTATAACAATGTGAGAAAACAAAAGATTTCAAACAATCTAATCTATATCTCAAGGAACTAGAAAAAGAAATAAATCCAAAGTTACCAAAAGGAAAGAAATAACAAGGAACAGAACAAAAATAAGAAAACTGACAAAACTTAGGCTGGACTATCAAAGGATGAAAAGAGAAGAATCAAGTAAAATCAGAAATAAAAGAAGAGACATTACCACTGATACCACAGAAATACAAAGGATCATTAATGACTACGAAGCACTACTGTGAAAAGTGAGAGACTACTATAAAATGAATTGGATAAATTAGAAGGAATAGATATACTCAGAAACATACAATCTCCCAAAATGGCATCTGAAAGATTCAAAATGATAAGGTGATTGAATCAGTAATCAAAAACTTCCCAACAAGGAAAGCACAGGACCAGATGATGTCAGTGTTGAATTCTATCAAAATTTAAAGATGAATTAACACTAATCCTCCTCAAATGCTTCTATAATATTGAAGAGGAAACTCTCCTAAACCCATTCTACAAGACTATCATTACCTTGATATCAATTCAGACAGCAACACTAGAGGAAAATTCAATATCCCTGATAACACAGATGCAAATAATCTCAACAAATACTAACAAAAATAATTCAACAGTAGATTAAATGGATCATTCGACAAGAGCAGGTGGGATTTATCCCCCAAATGCAAGAATGGTTCAAGATGCACAAATAAATAAAGGTGGTATACCACATGAATAGAACGATGATAAAAACCAAATGATCATTTCAACAGTTGTAGAAAAAGTAATTGAGAAAATCTGACATTATTCTATGATAAAAATATTTTTTAAGAAACTAGTTAAATAAAGATGTCCTCAATATAATAAAGTCCATATATAACAAGCTCACAGCTAGCATACTCAACTAGTGAAAAGCTGAAACTTTCTCCCTAAGATCAGGAACAATACCAGCATACATATTCATACCACTTCTATTCAGTATGCAGGTTCTTCCTCAAAAAATTAAAAATAGTACTAGAGTCTGAGTCAGAAGAACTAGGCAAGAAGAATAAATAAAAATCATTTATATTGAAAATAAAGAATTAAAATGAATTCTGCTGATGATATGTAGAATATCTTAAAGACTTTACCAAAAACTTCAGAAATAATCAAATTTAGTAGTTACCTAATACAAAGTGAATATACAGAAATCAATTGCATATCTATATACTATAAACTATCTTAAAAAAGAAACACAATCCCATTTACAATAGCATCAAAATAATAAAACTAAAGAGTAAATCTAACCAAGGAAGAAGAAAATCTGCTCACTGAAAATAATGACTTTAATGATTAAACTTAAGACACAAAAAATGAAATGATAGTTGAGGGGTATAGATTAGAAGGACAATGCCCATACTACTAAAGCATTTTATAGATTCAATACAATACCTATCAAGATCCCAGTGACAATTTTTATGGAAAAAGAAAACAAACCTTAAAATTCATACGGAACCAGATCTTGAAGAGCTAAAGCAATTTAGAAAAAAGCAAAAGTTAGAATGATCAGACTCCTGATTTTAACTATATTATAAAGTTATAGAAATTCAAGCAGTATAATATTGGCATGAAAAGAGACATGAAGACCCCTGTAGCAGAAATGAGAACCCAGAAACAAACACACATATGTTCAACTGATACTTGACAAGGGAACCAAGAATACTGATTGGAAAAAAAAGAACAGTATTTTCAATAAAGTTTTGGAAACTGGATAATCACATACAAAAGAATGAAATTGGGTCCCCTATCTTGCGCCACTCGAAAAAATTAACGAATGGATTAAAAACTTAAATTGTCATCTAAAAATTCTAAAATTCCTGGAAAAACATAAAGGAAATGCTCCTTGACATTACTGTTGGCAATTATTTGTTGGATATGGCATAAAGCATAAGTAACAAAATCAAAGATATAAAAGTAAGATTATATCAAACTGAAAAATTTTCACTGCAGAAAACAAAGAATAACTCAAAAGACAACCAATAGAATGGGAGAAAATATGTGCACATCATATATCTGATAAGGCATCTCTTATATATTAGGATCTCATACAACACTAGCAAAAAAATAAATCTGATTAAAAATAAGCAGAGAACTTGAATAGATATCTTAACAGAGAAGACATACAAATGACCAGCAGGCATATGAAAAAGAGTTCAGCATCACTAGTCACAGGGAAATGCAAATCAAAAACCCCAATTAGATATCACCTCATATACAATAGAAGGGCTATCATTAAAAAGACAAGACAAAAAATCTGCTAGGAAGTAAAGAAAGGGAAACACTTTACACTGCTGGTAGGAAGATTAAAAAAAAAAACACTACTGAAAACTATTCAGATTCTTCCTCAAAAAATTAAAAATAAAACTGCTATAAGATGCAGCAATTCCAATTCTGATTATATGTATCTGAATGAAAGAAATCAGTATCTCAAAGAGATATCTGTACCTGCAGTTTGATTGCAGCAATATCCAGAATAGTGTGGCATTTACATATCCATGCATGCATCCAATGAAATATTATTCAGTCATAAAAAGAAGAAAATTCTGCCATTTTCTACAACATGATGCCCTTGAGGTCATGACACTAAATGAAATAAGTCAGGCAGAGAAAGACATGATCCTGCTACTATGTGGAATCTAAAAAAACATTGAGCTCATCAAAACACAGATTAGAATGATAAAGGAACTGGGAAGATGTTGAATAAAGGGTACTAATATACAGTTATAAGATGAACAATCTATGAGAAGTTAATAAAAAGCATGGTGAATACAGTTTACAAAACTTTATCATATACTTAAAAGTTGCCAAGAAAATAGATTTTAAATGTTCTTACCACAAAATAAAAATGAGAATTCTTTAAAGTGTCAGAGAAGGTAAACTACCCTTACATAATATAGACATATTCATATCTACATGTATAAAATCATCACATTGTACAGCTTAAACTTATTCAATGTTATATGTCAATTACATCTTAATAACTCTAGAAAACACAGTAGATAGATACCCACAAAGATTAAAATAATGGGTAGGAGTGGGGGATACAAAAGGAAAGGAATAAAGTAATTTCAAGTGATATTGCTAGTGATTTTTTCAAATGAATGGTTAGGTTTCTGATAACTAATTATGATAATATCTCTTTTTTAGATGCTACAAAAATATTTTCATATTTATCATATATAGAGATGTAGATATAGATAAGATAAAATATAGAAAATAAACAGTAATGATCTTTAGTCTATTTAGTTGATGGAAGTACCTTAGGAAGAATGTATATTACCATCCTTCCCTCCCATTTCCTGTAGTTTCTTCCTCCTGCAATATGTCATACTTTTAATATTCTCATGAAACAAATCTAAAACACTATAATAACTTGTAGTACTAATAAGAAGGAGTATGAGAAATTATTTCTTAGTTCTCCATTTTCCAGGAATTACAAGCTAAGTTGTGGGGACTGGCCTAATTGTTTAGAATTGCTTTTTGCGTACACTTGTGCTTGAATAGATGAATGGGAATAAAAATTCTGCAATAATCAAATTGATTTTATAGAAGTACTGTCAGGTACAAATAAAAAAGAAATTAGGAACTACCAGACATCAAAATAGAAAAACAGCCCCAGATCAGTTTACTAAAAATATACATTGAAATTATATTAGTTAAAAGATTAAACTTTAATTTAAAACGATCAGTGCATTCAAAATGCACATCTTCTACATAAAAGAAATGAAATCTTTCATCCAATTAGTGAAAGAGAATAATAAAAATACTAAAAAGCGAGGTAAATAGTTTTTGCCTAGCAGTATAATAAATCAGAAGCAAATTCTGTCAAATGTTAGTCATTGAGACCATCAATCTGTACAATGACTCTGCTGTCAACTTCAGATTTGAGGCTTAATCATTTCAGGAGCAAAAAAAGTCATGAGTCATATTTTACCCAAGAGACACTTAGGAACACATATTCATGCTGCTACCCTCATAAATTTATTGACAATTTGCCTGAAGGTCAATTGGCAATGAAATAATAGAAATTTTAAGTTTTGAACAGATTATGTGAAGGCAATTTAATTAATATTTAGCCTGCTTTGGCATTATACATAAGCTCATACATCTTATATATATGTCCACTGGGAAATAATGAACCTGCAAACCTAGTAAAACCCACAATAGTCTTGAAGTACACTAGATAGGTGGTGCACAATATACAAAGCAGAAATATGAAAACGTCAGAAAATTTGAGTCCAGGTCATTTTTTTCCCAAAGGGTTAGTATTCTTTTCATGTTTCATATCAAAAGAAGCATAATTTATTAATCTATGATACCAACACAAATGTATTTACATCATGCATCATATTTATTCAAAGATCATGATATATTTATTGTAGATTGTGGAATAGTTCACAAATTACTCTCCTCTCTATAGCTACCTCATTAAATAATATTTGCCTTTGACATCTACTCTGGGTTTGGCCATATAGTTTGCTCTGTGCATTGGTCTGTGGGGGTTGCCACAACAGATGGTCATAGATCCAACAACTTAAACAACAGAAATGTATTTCCTCACACTTTCAGTTGCTGGTAATCTGAGATCAGTGTTCCAGTGTGGTCAGTTCTAGTGAGAATTTCTTTCTGGCTTGCAGAAAATCACCTTCAATGATCTTTTCTTGGTTTATGCATACACAGAGAGAGAGATCAAGTTCTCTGGTGGTTCTTATAAGGAAAATAATTCCATCAGACCAGATTTCCACCCTCATAATCAAATTACTTCACAAAGACTCCATCACAAAATACCATTAATTGGGGGATTATTAGGACTTCAACATACAAATATTTGAGGGACACATTTAGTCCTTTACAGTGTGACCAATGTGACAATAAAAAATATGAAAAGTAGATCCTTGAAAATAATCTGTGCTTTGAGCTCTTGTTATTTTGCTTTTTGTGGGACTCTTGTCATCACTATCCTAAAAGAACCCCAGCTGGTCCACAAAACAATGAGAGACACATGCTTTATCCCTTCTTCATTCTTGTGGATATACAAAAGCTCAGTGATAAGCAAAATGACCTGACAGTTGAGAGATCAGCCCTACCACCTTCTGAGATCATTATAACCACAGATTATCACCACTGTCTCCACCTGACTAGACCTTTCAAATATTAACAATAGTTCTTATTTACAAGTCTCTCTTTGAATATTCTAAATGAATACTGGTCACTTAGAGAGTTATCATAAAGTCTTCATCTTATCATTTAATCCACAAACATGTATCAAGCAACTTCTACACGGATATGTTTATGTATTGACATTATGGGTACGATCATGAACAAAGATGCAGTACATGCCTTCACAGAATATATAACTCTCTGGAGGTAACAATAAATAAGGAGGAAGGGAATGTAACATTTTGTGGCAACTTATCTCAACTGGTTTTATCTGAACCACCAAACACAGAAAATGATTTGAGTGACAACTTTTTCAGTTCTCATAATGATGATACATAAATATTCTGCACCTCAGTGCATAGGAGAACAGTTAATCTAATATATGCAAAAGATGTCTGAGCTACATCTTATGACATTAAGTTGTTCGTGAAACTCTAGTAAAGAAAATCTGGTCTCTGGTAATTAAGCTTGTATTAAGTACAATAAAATCAGACATAAATATATTTTGGCTAAGTATTTAATGAGTATAATTTAATCAAGTGAAAATAAAGACAAAATTTAGCAAACATTCTTGGTGAGAGAGATGCTGGTATTCTTGGAAAATGTCGCCTCCCTTTTTCCACTGGACAATCAATGATGTCCCAGAAAATATCAGAGCAGTGTCCAATAGAAACTTAAGCCACTTGGGAAAACTGATACACATAATGAAACAGTTTCATTTTGGTAAAATATTTACAATATTGCCTTCAGTTTTATGAGAAGAAATGACTATTGGGATATTCATATTCTCTTCATCATTGCAATGCCTTTCTTGGTTATGTGAGACAGATATTCACTGCTTCTATGATTTTAGCCTTCACTACAGAGAAGGAAATATATTAATTATATGTTAATGTATATCATTTCATTGATATAAATATTAAATATGCTAAGATTACCAGTAGACAAAAAAAAACCATATTTCATTGGCAAATTATTTACTGTATAAGAAACACAGTGCATCATCTTACTTAGTTTAATTTTGTTCAACATTAATTAAGGGATTCTCATCATCAGTATTCTATATTGATGACATGGTATTACTAATATAGTTCAGAACTAGCCTCAAGAAACAACTGAGGCACCCCAGGACCCAAGTTCAAGACCAGGGCCTGTAAGAAGGGAAAACAAACAACAAAAAATAAAAATAAAGCCGACCAATCAATAAAACAACTGAATCTATTTGCCAATTGTCAGGAAGAGTAGTTCAATATTAATTATGTGAAAACTATCTCATCATTTCTTCAAGATGTTTACACTCTGATATAGAATGTTAAAAATTCCATCCAACAGGTTAGTTTCATTGTACCTAGAAGTAATAAGCAGCATAATCTTCCTGATTATCACATTTGCTCAAAATGTTAGTTTTTATAAGCACCTTGTAAGTTCTATTATGATGGAATACTAAAAGTGAAAATTTCCCATCTCAAAAAATCCCAAAGTCAACTTTCAAGCCTTATGGTGCAGATTTCCACTGTTTTATTCAAGCTTTGGTTAAAACAGCTGACTAGATTCAAAACTGATTTAAATTAGTCTTTGGACTACATAAACTATTCTTGCAGAAACATATTGGTATAGAGATGACACAGTCTTTCATCTAGGTAATACAAATAAATCTTTTTGATTTTTATGTAATGGTGTCATTTTGCAGTCCACATATTTAAAATACAGAACAGATCTACCTTATTGCTACAGGCAGAACAGAACTGTTTGTCACTACATTCTTGATCATTATTTGCTTCCAGCTTTAGTCAAAAGTCAGCTAACAAAGACAATTCTGTATATTTGTATTTGACTATCACATCTCTGCTGCAAGCACAAGGTGATAAAAACTAAAATCGGAACATTAAAAAAAAAACATTAAATGCTAACGACCACAAATGTTTCCATAGACTGGAAGCACAATGTGGTAAAACGATGAGTCTGCTGGTATTGGGAATTGGAAGCAGTCAGTCAAGCAGTTCAATTTCTGATGATGGAGGGGATTAAAGGAGCTTGTGAATCTGGGAGATGACAGCCAGTCTCACAGGTGCAGTCAGAGGCTAGTCTAGGTCTGCCGCCTTCCTTGTCCTCAGTACCTCCTGAACAGAAGGAAAAGAACTGAAACAGTCGCTCAGCACCACCTAAAGTTTTGAAACCTGGCAGTCAGATAACATCTCGCAGAAAATGCCTCACCGAGAAATAAACCTTTAAACAAATACTTTAAACAAATATAAGGTGATCTTGGGGAAGAGTTTCTGGTAGAGGGACGAACACATGGAAAGGCCCGAGGCTGCAATGGACCTGGCAATTCCAAATGAAACAGTTCCAGCCTCACACTACAGACAATAAAAGCAACACAAAGAATTGCTATAATGCTAACGTAGTATTAACAGTTAAATCCATCGCTTAGCGGGACAGAGAAAAAGAATGTTGTGTTTGAAATAAGATCTTCAATAAACAGATTTAGATCCAAGACCCTCTGAGCAGCTTCTATCATATGAGAATAAGTCAGAGAAGAAGGAAAGAAGGTTTTGGAAGCAAAAGATAAAGAATCGAAATACTATTTTCCTTAGAAAGTTTCTAAACTCCCATTCAACAAGCATTTATCTGGAAGGGAAAAAAAAGTGCTATTATTAGTAGTAACCACCGTGATAGCTCACTTAGCAGATGTTCTTACAGGTTACGTGATTTACTCCTGATGTGCAAAGCAAGTTAACTGTGATGCTGGGACTCTGAGCTACACCCGTTGCGAATGGAGTACAGCTGATCACATACTAAAGGAACAAAGACCAATTTTGTGATGGTAACTTTATTTGCATACTTTCAACAGAAAACTGAAAAGTGGATGAATATTCAATGGATCCAGTGAATTAGAATAGCATCTACATATTAACATGCTCAAGCTAGGTTCTGAATATAAACATCTAATAATAAAAGAAGAATTAAAAGCATGACGATATATTTAAATTAAAAAGAAAACACTGTTGTTAGGGTCTCAATCTTAAAATTGTTTAATCGTCATAAATTAGATAATTTATCTTTAGATTGCATATGAATTGCTTTGAACTTTAAATAAAGATGTTTCATATTAGATATTTTTATTTTACTCATATTTAAAAATTCCTTAACTGGTGAAACCTCAGTCAACTGAACATTTAACTTATAAATTCTGACCTGTCAGTATGACTTTTGTGTATATCAAAATGAAAATTGGCAATAACCAATTTCTCTAAACTTAAGAAATCAAAGACAGTCGAGCAAGTCCACATACAGATTGAAGGACAGTATTATATAATTGATAACAACGTGAAATATACATTTTAGTACTGTTAATGGAGAGTCTGGAAAATACACAACTAGACTTTAAATTTCCATGCTTATTTAGCTTTAAGTCCAAATAGAAATGTGCTAAGGAATAAAACAAGATTTCTCTTTTAAAAACAACATGAGCATGACTAATAAAACATTAATTCTATTTGTCCCTCAGTAAATAGAGATTCTAGAGGACTCAACACTACCAGTAGCCATTGTTATTTTCCCTCTCTGGATCCAGTTCTTCATATATACAGTGTGAGGTTCCTCAAGGTTCTAACTAGATTCAAATTCTCATTGTAAAATAAGCGATCATTGTCAGACATTCAATTTCAGTTCCAGATAAATATCAATAGAAAACTGCATCTGTAGTACCACAATAGTGTTTAACTTTTAATATTCACTCATTTTTATCACACTCGAGTTTAATAAATACAACCAAAACAAGTTTGTTAAGTCTTGGATACTTGTTAAATAAAGATAATAAGGATCAGACATTTTAGGAGGAGTTGAAACTCTATATATTAATTAATAGAGGAACATTAGTTTTATTTGAAACATTAAAAATTATATCCCCCTAATACAAACAGAATAACCTCATTATTAAACTTATCAAAAATCAAAATAATTTTTTCTAGCAGTCAGTAGACATAAGTTTTTTTACTGTATATTCATTCAGCTTAGAAGATGGAATCAGTTGCTGTTAAAGAAATTTTAAAAGTCCACATTTCTATAATCTATAGTATAGATAAATATGGGTACAGTTATATAATAGTTATCTAAATAAAGATAACTTGAAATTTGAGGTTGATATAACCTATTTTCAGTTTAATCAAGAGAAATCTTCAAATGAGTCTACCCTAACATATAAAACTATTTAAGTAGCTAGAATCTGTCAAATATATGTATATATATACATATATATATATTTGTGTAAAATTACTTGATGTAATATAGGTTACTAATCAATTAACTATAATACTAGACTCTGTAGATATATCTCAAAGTAGGTTCTTTATAGAAAAGTTAGAATAAAGAAAGGCAGAAGTTACCTGAATAAAGATAATGCAAGTATTCCACTTGTTTTAGGACTCAGAATTTAGAACAGAGGCAAACGATCATTAACTTGTTACCAGAAGTAAACTTTCACATATACCTCGAGAGTCTCTGCTTTGCCTTTCCTCTTATTTCTCTGAAATAGGATAAAAGCTCTCTCTCTCTTCTGGAAAAACTTGTTTTGTACAATAAATTCATACTTTTCAAAGTGTAAAGTTAACTTGGCTTAATTTATATCATAGGTTAAAGAAAGTGATCTGTCTGGTATTATAAACTGTTAAATTTAAGCTGTATTCTCTTTCCCTGATGTCAAAATAAACAAACCTTCAAGTATATGAACCATCATGTGACTTAATAAGTATAGAATACATTGTAACTGCACTATAATACATAAACTGTCAATTAATCTTCACAAGCCTAAGGCTAGATAACTCAGGACATTATAAACATTAATAAATAGACTGTCTCATTCTAAATTCCTTAAGGAAACAAAGCTTAACTTTGTTGCTTATACACTTCTACAATGCACTTCCGATGGACCAGTAGTTGTCTAAATGCAGGACCTCTGTCATAAATGACATTCACCTAATGTGTTAAAGAATCTAGATGGTAGGTCAGTGTCAGTATTTTTATGCTGAAGAAGTTATAACGACCTTTGGGAAAATGAACAGCTATAATTTATTATGTTTCTCATATTCTAGGTAGTTATTTTACCAAACACTTGACGTGCATTACCTCATTCTCTAAACCATTACCCTATAGTCATTATAATACATATTGTAAGTATGAGGACATGGAGACTAAGGGTTTTTATTAGTTATTTAATGTCATAAAGCATAAAGTATTAATGTCATAAATACGGGGTCCTGGACTCCAATTCTAATTTGTCTGTATCTGAGATTTAGTTCTTTTCATTGAACAACAGGACAGTCTCTCTGTGGTGAGTGGATGAGGGGAATTTAATTTCCCATGTAAAAGATGACGTTATTTAGACCTAGGTACTAAGCAATAGCATGCTGAAAATTATGCTTCCCAAATATTTTAATGGAATGCATTTCTAAATGTATCTTATGATTACAGTCACCAGGTATTAATAATCTCTGCAAAATTCCTCTAATTTATTCAACCAAATAAAGCAAACGCCTTTAAAAAATAAAATGTAGTATTTTTCTGTCTCTTCCATTAAAACCTTAGATTCAATAGATAAATAAAAACAAATGCATTAGGAAAATTTGCCTAATGCAAAATTTGACATACACTGATATTTAGTCTATTGAACCAATTGGCATGCCCTAGTAGCCTGGCAGATAATGACACTGGAGGCAAACTACATACATCACAAGGACCCAGGTTCCTGACCCCACCTGGGGATGGGGGTAACAACCAAGATGAACAACTAAATAAGTTAATTAATGTTTATTCCTCTTCTCTCTTCCTGCTTGCCTACTCACCTTCATTCTTAACTGTACCTTTAAAAAAAAAAAAGTATATATGCATGTACGTGTGTATATACATATATATATGCATGTAGGTATGTATATATACACATATGTATACACTGAACAAATTGTACAATGGATTTCATAATGTTATAGTACATATGGTAATCAAAAACTGATGACACCTTAATTGAAAACTTTTTGAATACCTTTATCCAACAGACATAAGTTTTTAGTAACTAAAATGTGTTCAATGTGTTTATTTGGGATAAAATCACCTGATGTGTTATATGAGATTAATCAATTAATAATAACTTTGTATTATGTAGATACGACAAAGTTTTTATTTTTTTTAAAAAGATGGAAGAATAAAATTTCAAAAAATATTTCTGCTTTATCAACAACTTTTAGCTAATGGAATATACAGATAATATTTAATTCTATGCAAATAGATTATCAAAAATTTTAAGTAAGTATGCTATTACTTATACCAAGAAAGCTAAGTCTCTAAATTCCTCATATGAATGATTAATGTTTTACTTTGCATACTATACAAGTCTAAATTTAAAATAAAACAGAAATACAAAGACAAATGTAGTTTGATATGCAAAATAAATTATCAATGTATCAACTGGAAAAGATAAGATAAAAATGATTAGAATTATCAGTGGACAATGTATTTTACTTATTTTGTGTGATGTAACTTATAGTTATTACAATATTAAAGTTTTTATATTACTATGTATATGATAGAAATCAGTCTGTTAACTTTACAGAGCGCATTAGAGAAGCTTAAAGAGCTCTAATTACAAATCATATTCTTGCTTCCTAAATTTAGTATTTATTTTTCTTCAAATAGGACATTTCTCCTTTCTCTTCCTAAATTATTTTAATACTTTAAATGTAATCACTTAGCAAATCTGCCAAAAATTCAAAATAATTAAAATTTTATGTTTAGGTAGATAATAGAAAATATTGCTCATTGACTTTTATATGCAACTTCTAACGCCTATGTAAAATCTTCAACAATTTGATTTATCTTCTTACAAGTAATATATTTTAGCTGAAGCACAGAAAATCTTTTATTAAGTTAAATTGAGATCTGTGGGGTATGAGATAAATACAGATAGTTGTGTTTGCTACATAAACCTTTGAGAAAAGAAAAACATGCAAAACAGACTTGCTCATCATGAGCTCTGGGGAGAAAGTGACTAAAGGTGACTAACCTCTGCCAAGGTTACAAATTCTCAAGTGCAAAACCAAAATTATGATAATGTGTTTTTTTTTTAATTCGTTTCCAAAAGTCTTCAATAATTTGAAGATAGAAAAGAGAAGAAATAGAGTCTCTGGAGAAAATCTTGATGAATAGCATGTGTGCTCTTGGATCAGGTTATTAATTAGGTGTTCGAACATGACAATCAGATTTTGGCAATGGATTTGTTTATAGTATTATTCCCAAGTTCTATGCTGCATTTACACATTTCCCTTATGAGTTTCTGATGTTTTTTAGCATAATGACTAGGGAGTGAAAACTGAATTAAAATGGGAAATGCATGTTTTCCATCTAGGTTAAAAAGTGCAAGAAATTCTGCAGAAGAAAAAACTCAGATACTCTGTGTGAGAATTACTAGTGAACCAGTCTGAAGATGCAAAAATCAAATACCTCACAAACACAATGGATTATTATTCCAACCTGGATCTTTTTTTTATTTTCCTGGAAAGAGTAAAACAATCTTAGCATTATGTAGCCTAACTGATTATGATCCTATTTTCTGAATTTTGGAATTAAAATGAAACTAAAAGTCAACATATAGAAGAAGAAAATTATCTCCCTGAATTAATTATCCCTGAGTTATAATGAAAAAGGCTTTCCTAACCTTGGTAAATATAAAAAGATAAGTTTTCAGCTAAATTTTTTTATACAGTAATTATTTTATAGTTTCAACATACCATGGGGAACTATAATGGGAGCAAGATGGTCCTAAACAAAAGATATACAAGTATCCTACCATTTCGGCAGATTTCTGCTTTGTGCTTACAACACTAACTCATTAATAGAACAGGATTATTGGAAGAGTGATTTGAAAACATGGAACATTTAGACCTTCTTTCTTTGATTATTACTGAGTCAAGAGAAGATCTTACAATATTCAACCAGTACAGGAAACACTGAGGGATAGATGGTGGGGGGCGGGGGGGGGCGCTTAAAAAATATTCCTCAAGCTCAGAACATTTGATTCCACTTAGCTCCCTGCCGTCACCCTTAGCACGCACTGCGCCCTCACTGCTGTCTATGAAATGCACCAACATTCTGTGAATGACCCAGTTCAAAGTCTGAGTCAGCAATACTGTCTCAAATGTACCATCAAAGCAAAGTTGCCAAACCTTGGATTCTACTTGCACAAGGACTCAAATATATTTCCATTCCTTCTTTCCCACAAGCACCACTTAATTTCAATAAATATGGTAGATTTACAATTGCTATCCCAGCTCCCAATATCTCTACTCAATTAAAGTTTTTCTTCTTTATCTAAATTTCACAGCTAATACAAGTTCACACTATAGCACTCTTCCAGTCAAAACCAGTCAATAACCCACCACCTCCCCTTTCCAACACTCACACAACACTGCCATGTGTACTAGCACACACACGCACACACACACACACACACAAATACCAAGAGATATGTTATAAAATAATCAAATTATCAAGTGTGTAGTTTCTGTCTACTGCTATTGCAAATAATATCAACAGAGGTTTTTACTGTACTTTACCTTTTCATTGTCATTAATAAAATAAGAAGCCATTATTTATCCTGGCTTTAAAAACACTACAAAGGAACCAGTCATTAACAAGATATGAGTAAACAGAATTTAAGAATGTGACATCTACTGGTCCATAATATCTCATTGGGTTCTTTGCATTGAGATTCTTCCACACTTTAAAATAAGCTTATCTCTTTAGAAGAACTTAATAAAAACCTAGAAAATGCTATATTTTAAATAAAAGTATAAGATCTTACAATTATGCCATGTAAAATAAATAAAATTAGGATGGCTATTGTTAAAAAACAAAACAGAGATAGATGCAAGTAAGTGATGTTATAGAAAAAGGGGAACCATGTGCACTGTTGAAGGGAATGCCAATCGGTGCAGCCACTATGGAAAAACATATGGCGGTTCCTCAATAAATTAAAAATAGAACTACCATCTGATCAATTAGTCCCACTTGTAGATATATAGGCAAGAAGATAAAATAATTGCTATCTTTGAATAGTATTTGTACCCTTGTTCACTGCTCCATTATTCATAATAACCAAGATATGAAAGTAGTGTAATCTAAGTATTCATTAATAGATGAATGAATAAAGTAAACATGATACATGCATGTAAATAGCATGTGTATAAATACAATTTATTTTAAATAAAGTAAATTAAGTCATACAGAGAAAGACAAATACTATATTATTTCAAATATATGTTGTATAAAAAATATCAAACTAAGTACAATGGTGTTTTCCAGGGACAGAAGGGTTGGGGAAATTGGGAGATGAGGGTTAAAAGTACAAAATTTTGTTGTAAGATGAGTAAGTTCAAGGGATCTAAAATATAGCATGGTGACCGTAGCTAGCAATACCATAGTGTATACTTGAAAGTTGTTATGAAAGCAGAGTTTTAATGTTCTTACCATAGCAACAACAAAAACAGTAACATGGCAATTATGTCAGGTGAAGGATTTTTTAACTAACTTTATTGTGGCAACTATCTTGCAGTGCTTATGTATATCAAATAATCACAAGTACACCTTACACTTACATTCCTGATATATTAAATATATCTCAATAAAGCTGGGTTGGGGAAGAAATGAAAAGTTACATGGCAAAGCAGTTTATAAGAGTCATAACTATGCTCTAGGACTTCATTAAAGTCATATAGCTTCAATTATTTGATTCTTCTGTTTTTATTCTGTGCTGACTATGCTTTCTTAGCAATGAAAACGAAAAAAGAAATTTGATCCACTAAGTAGTCTCTGAAGAGATCATTGACTGGTTAGGAGAATAACTAATTTCAAATTCTCTTACAAGTCATGCAGTCTGGAGTATTTACAGTGTTAGCGCCTGTTTTCTCATCTGCATCGGGAGGAGGGGTGGACAATAATCCCTAACCTACTTTACACCAGGATTATACTGAGGATAAAATCAGATTAAATCATGACTGTGAAAAACACTTAAAACTTTATATAAATAAGTATTCAATATAAGGAATCTCAATATGATCATTTTGTTCAAAATGTATCTTTAATAAGTGTAATGACAAAGATAAATGATTGAAAGTATCTATAAATTTCACATTTATTTTAAAACCAGCTTTCATCTTTGTAATAACAAAAATATATTATTATATTATTAATGACATGTAGCATGTATTTCCATTGTTACATTTTTTTGATGAAGTGTTTATATGCAGGTCCATTTCATATACAGAGAAACTGAAGCAGTTTTAATGTCTTAACCAAGACCACACAGACATGGGGTCATATGTTAATTATTAGAAGTGCCAACTTTAAGATATGTTCTAGTCTTCAAAATAGATTTAACAGCTTAACTAATGTTCTCTTTCACATTGAGATGTACTAATTCCACAAACATAACATGAAACGACTAGACAGCAGAAAATGTCCTTCACTGAGGATACTCATGAAGTAATTCTATTAGCAAGAGTCCTGAAGTCCTTTGTTTTCCAAAATTCCTGTGTTTAAGTTTTCACAGTAAAGCATCACATCTTAGGACAGACTCCTGGAAGAAGTGGATGATAAGGATCATCATATAAATATTGAGATGCATGCTAAAAAAATTAAAAGTTTATCTAATTCCATCTCTGAAAGACTTACAAGCCTGTAGCTATCTATTACACTGGCTGAAATTGTTTGCCTTCTCTAAATCATTTTATTTAATGGCTCCTGTGAGATGTAAACAGACTACTTAGTTAATTATTTCACATATCCACTAAACCTATGTCAAAATTTTGTTAACTTCCTTTACATTTTGTGTCCTAAGTTACACGTCCCATTACAGAAGTTACTGAGAAAACATCAAAGACAGTTTCTTCAGTGTAATGTATGTGGGATTTCAGAACAAAACTTATTTTTTCATTTGTGAAAGACTTTTCTCTGAACCTTTGATAAGATAATGCATAAAGGGTGTGTGCTAGCTCCGTATTTGGTAACAAATTTAAAGTAATAACAATATCAACAAGAGCAATCATTAACACTTGCTATTCAAGACAGCAAAAAAGTATTAGTTTATATAGATAAATAATATTAGATTCTTAGTGATTTCAACCTTGAAAAATGAGATTTAAGTATATAAGTACTATTATTTATTTTTAACCAATAAGATTGATTTTCATATACGATCCAGAAAAATCAGATTTTCTTTTACAGTAGCATAGTGTTATCCAAAGATTAATTATATTTCACAGAAGTAAGACTAAGAGGGAACAGTGGCAATGCAATATCATTTAGATAACATTTACAATACTACCTGATTTAACCAGAGAAGTGTGACACTATCTAAAATAGAAGGTATTTTATATTGGCAGTCAATCTGCTTACTATGCAAGCTCTCAGACCATAATAAGCAGACTATGTACATATAATGGTCAAACTCAGTAAATATCATGTGAAAATTAGTCAATTCTACATACAAAGAATTTCCTTATAGAGAAAATCAAGCTTCTTTGAATTTAGAATCAATAGTAAAGTGTTTCACAAAATTACTGGTCTTATATCACAAAAAGTAGAGTTTATATAATAAAGTTAATAATGTGTCTTCAATGGCTACCACTACAATAACATTGAATTGACTTAATTTATATTTGATGATATACTGGTATTATTGGCTACAATCCATTTTGTCTACATAATTACATCCTTATCCCATGCCTAAAAAGCAACATCTCTCATATTTTGATTCTCATGTAGCATAAAATAATGTTACTAATATTTAAGAATAACAATACAAGGAATTTTTATTTATTTTTATCTTACTGTAAGCTTATTTTTTAATGTGATTTGAGAAACTTCCGGTCTGTACTCTGGAACATAAGAATATCAGTATTAATTTATAATATTTTGTTAAGTAAAATTAGGGCATCAAAAGTTCTCACTTGCTTCAATGTACTCATTTATTCTTTTAACAGAAATACAAAGTGACTAATACCTGTTAGCTGATGCATAAAAATATATAATAATAAGGACTAATACACATTTATATGATCAGATATTAAATAAAGATACAAGATGAGGTGGAAATGAAATTAAATGCTTCCTATTTTTTTTGTCATATCTTTTGACCTTCTGAGTAATGTTCACCTTGAACAAAAGTTAGCATTATGTGACCTTCTGAAAAAAAAATGACAACTGGCTTTATATTTTCCTTACTGTAAACCCAATATCAAAGTTAGGTGGTATCAAAAGCTAAGAGAGGTTTCTTGATCCAATAATGAAAACTAACACAAATAAGATAAGAAAATCTCTGAAGGTTCTGTTAATATTCAAACTCTTATCCAATTATCAGATAAGAAAGCTGGCACTTTTAATTTTGTAATTTCAGAGGTCACTATTAGGTGACTTAAATGGCCACACTGCTAGAAAGAACCAGCAGCTATTTCAATATTGCTATTTTAAAATTCTATGATGTCATAAAGTGCTCTATCTGGTATCTAATCATCTCATAATTAATTGACTTAGGAACTTCAATTGCAATTAAAATACATTACTGAGGGTTCATGCTTTTCTAACTCATGAAAACATTTTAATTCAGATATGAATAAAAATATTTTTACTAAGGTATCTATTAAAGGAGCTAAGAAACTACAATCATTCTTAAAGAAAAGATATTACTCATGTTTGTACATGGTTGCTAATTACCTATTGGTTATTACCTATAGAGTGAAAAACGAAAAATTATATCACCAAAAATAAGTAACTTTATTCACATATTTGAAAAAATTCTCAAAAAATTCTCAAAAAATAAAGAACTGAATTCAAACCATGGTTTAGAAATCATGATGAAAGTGAAAAGAATCTTTTCTACTGTGTAAATTCACACTCAAATTTTCAGGAGGAACTTCAGATAATCTTACTTTCTTATGAAAGATTTTCTAAATCAGGTTTGTAAATATTCACTTTTCATTAGGGATTAAGAAAAGTTCCCTGAATTAATTATTTATTAATACTTCAATCATAGTTACATACTTGATGGAAAGTAAGTCAGCATTAATAATAAAGTCCAAAATAACTGATATCTCATCTATTATTTTCTTTTAAATATCCTTCTCCTTTTCTTTCCTCACAAGCCCAGAAAACATATTTGTTTTGGAAGCAAAAGGCAAACACTATAAAAGGAGTACTTAAAGTGAGTGATTAATGAACCAGGCAAAAATTTTAAATCACCTCAGCTGATAAGTGACTGACTGAACCAAGGTTGAAGAGTATGAGTTCCTTTTGGCAAAGCTGAAGAATAACATTCCTTTTGCTGTTAAATGACAGGCACAAGACACCACTTCCTAGTCTTACATATCTAACAACAAATCTGTTGTTTTTTGTTTACAGATATCCAAAGGTGATCACTGAAAATCATGAGAGTCAGTCCTCTACCACTTTCTAAAAAGTCTTCGTTACATACAACTACAGAAACATTCTTGGCAGCTACTGTATGTAGCCATGTTTATGACTGACTTCAAAAAATGTTATTGTATTTCTTAATAAGTAATATAATCTAACATCTCTAAACGAGCAATAAAATCTCATGAGTGAGATTATGGAATCGATGTATGCAGTCTTAGAATGAACATAAAATAAGAAAATACAGAGACAAAAAGTTTTGATGGCAGAACTTTAATAAAACAAATTGAATGCACTAATCTTATTCACACATCTTTGTTATTAAAATGTTTCCTATCCTTCTGAGAAAGTCAAAGATAAAAATCTACTGATACTGAAAGTAAAAATAATTTCTTTAGTACCATACTGAAAATCAACCACGCAGTGGGATAAAGCCAAAACATATTGCAATAGCCTATCTTAGTGATTGTGTCTTTTGATGTGTCCCCAAGTTTAGTTTTCCATATATCTATGAACCAGGTAGGGATGGCTGTGAGAGAACCAGCATGAAGAATTGTGAGGAAAGCTAAACAGGAGCCTTTATTAGCTGTTGTCTCTTCTACAGTTATATTTACATTTATCTTTTATTCTACGAAGCAAATTGTATCCCAAACCACTAGCAATATTATGTTTACAAGTAATTAGTGCCACAAAGACACCCAACTAAAGTAATTGATCAAGAGTCCAAGCTGCTGAGCTCTGAAATCCATTGCTAAAAGGCACAATGTTTCCCACTGACTGCTTCCCGTCTGCAGACACAATAAAGCAGACCATTTCTGGTATAATGGGAGTCCTTCAATAGCTAATTTTGGCCAGGAGACTCCCACACAACCTTGCCTGGCATTTGTCAATAGTTAACTTTAGGGAAAATAAACTGTTGCTATTACTGTATTTTCAAAGGCTATTGCCTAAACACCAAAAGTTGAACTCAGTATGAAACTATTTTTCAAAATGCTTTTCAGCTTCTCATGTCGTTCCAGGATATGAGCTACAGTAAATGGGTTAGTAAACTACAGATAGTCAGACATTTGTTAAATGTAAATGTAACGCCTAATAATCAGAGACACCTAAAAGCTAAATGGCTGCTCTAATACTCTTAATTACTGTTTGATAGTCCCAACATCTCCATTTGACAGAATAAGAAACACCAAGCTTGTAAAAGCCAAGTTCTTAGGATCATATAATTTTAGAGGCAGGATTCAATGTTCCAATGTCAATCTTGCTTACCCTTTTCACCACACCAGAGTTAGAAGACAAATCTTTCATGAAAAGACCCTGAATGAATGGTTTACATGATGTATAGAATATATTCTAGTGCCAAACTTTGATTCACTTTATGAGAAAATTATCTTGATGTCATATAGCTTTTATTTTTTTATAAGACAGCTTTCTATTCTGAAAATTCTGGAATAAGATCAGTTTAAGTTTCTTAATGTGTATTAGCTATTAAAGTGCTCAGATAATAACACGCTGCTCTTAAATACAGCTATATAAACTAATATCGTTAAGAAATAATTTGTCCTCACAATAAAAAGATGATATATAAATCCTAAATTAAGTATCAAGTCAATACAGTGTTATACCTTGAATAAGCAAAACATTTTAAACTACATTAATGAAATATATACTGATATTGAGTTAAGAATTTTTAATGTAAGAAATTATCAAGCAAGCTGACAAAATTAGAGATAAAAGATCAGTTAAGTTCATTTCAAATCTTGTATTGAACTGACCAACAAAGTCTGCGTATCAATCCAACACCTACTGATGGTTGGATGGCACCTGCTTACTTAATTCAAACATTAATGTGGTTCAAGTCAATTTATGGCATTACTTGGAACCGAAATTGCAAATCACCTTCAAACCAAAGTTTCATTTACAAGTTTGAAGCCATAAAATTTCACTGAGTTCTCTCAGTTCTATCACTCTCAAGCCCTAAATCTCATCTAATCACAAATCACCTTTCTCCATCTTGTATAGTTACGTACTTTTTCCCCTTATGGTTCTTTCCACCCTACCACACCCTTCTTAATGTCCTTTCTAATATTTTCCACTGTACACACTAGACATAGCTCCTATAAAAATAAACTTCCTTATTCCTAGTCAGAACATTGTATCGTCTCCACACTATTTTGCTTTAAGGTTTAACTTACACGAATTCCTCTTGAACACAGGGTAATTCCATTTCATCAGGTCCAGAGCAGATACTCAGCAGAACCCCAGTCCACACCGTGACTTTCATTATTACTATCTTTTCAAATTGTGCAATGGATTTTTCTTCATTTAAGTTCACTCACCAGGTTATATCACCTTGAATACATGGATTTCTTAGCTTTCAGTTCCTTTCTTCAAAATTAATTACTCTTCACTCCAAAGTCCCACAATAATTCATAACCAATATCCATGGTCTACAATCAATAGCTTAGCCAGAGAATTTATGGCTTCCATTTCCATTTCCACTCCCATTTCAGTAAGCTATCTCCAACTTGAACCTCATTAGCCACTCTGAATGCCTTTATCGTTGGAGTTCAAACACTGATAATCTACTTTACATTACAATTTCCCATGTTTTAAAAAACCTTAAAATGTTCTTTCCAACATTCCTGTCCTGAAATATCCTTGAAATTTTTTCATTGCTTTGAAACTTACATCATCTCCCAAACAATTAGTCTATTTCTAATCTCATTTTCTTTTCTGCTTAACTGAAATGCTGATTTTCATTCCCATTTCTACTGAAGGCAAATTCATTCCCTTAAAACGCCAAATTGGCTATTTCTGGGAAAAATTACTAAACTAGATCCTCGATTTGTTTTTTTAGACTGGAACTAGTCTTTGTTTTACAGAATGAAGGCAATCAATGTAGCAAGGTATATATAATGAACTTAGTATAATTTCTGGGATGTCATAAGTATTTGGTAAATATTAAAGTCACCTATTATCACCAATATTTTCAAATCTCTCATATCGTTACCTTCCTACAATAAGGAGCTTGAAAACCCCAAATTCAGAATGGATCCTGCAATTATATTACTGAGTAGAGCTTGGGGAAAAAATAGATTAACTATACATATTAATTCCACTGAACTCACAGATTTCAAATTTAGCAAGGCTTTTCTCACTCATTTTGCTTTCTCTCCTTTCCATTACAGTTCCAAAGAACTTCACCCCTCCTCATGTTTCTTAATAACACTAGGCCATTATTTTTATTTGATATGGCTTCTTATTCAGAGACGTAAAAGTTGTCAGACAAGGCATGAAGCCCCACAGTGTGTTGTTTCTTAGCTGGTCAACTTTCTGTGTATTTTTAATCCTTAATCCATTCTTCCTCTGATAATGAAGGTATGTTTCATCCCAGTCAGCAAACAGACCCTCATCTGATATATAACTTCTTCTTGACCTAAAATGATTTGGACATCTAATCTGACATCTTTCCCCTTCATTGTGATCTAATGTCATTTCTTCCCTTGTACAATATGCTCTAAAAATACTGATTTAGTTTCAGTGTCTAGTCTACCCTATGCTATTATTTCATACCTTCATGCCCTTGCTGTCTTAATAGATAGGAGTACCTATGAAGGAATGAATCCTCCTCCCATTTTTCTATTAGGCAATCTCCTATTTATTCCTCAAGACCTGATTCAAGAATTTCTCCTCTGTAAGAGTAGTACACAAGAAAGACAAAAGAAAAGACAATAAGGAATGCTCACAGGGTAAGGAACTCCCAAAAAAGGTGGTACTACAGAAGCTTCACAATTTCTAGACTTACTAGAAGATAATGAATTTAAATTATTCTATAAGTTTTTTTGCTTAACTTCTATTTTTCACATACATTTACACCTATTTCATGTGAAGAATCTTAACTACTCCCTGACAGCAAAGAAATAAAGCCTTAAGCCTTTCAGATTTATAGATAATTATACAACTATCTCTAATTTCAGGAAATTACCAGCTTTCCATATGCTTATGAAGATTTTGAAAGGGAAGGGAAGGAAAAAAATCAAGCTATGACATGTTTGTTAGCAGAAAAAAGAAATTTAAACAGAGATCATTCACTTTGATTTTTCTGTGTTTTTCATAAACGTGTGAACTACCATTTACTACAGTATTGCAATACAGACCTAAGTTAACTTCTGAAACTGAAATGTAGGATTTTATAAACTTTGAACTGGATAACACCAGGGAACATTTGGCAAAGTTTCATGGTTTTCATTTTTGCTTTGTTTTGCTTTGCTTTGCTCACACTGCTTTTTCAGTTGTTTATTTAGAATGAGTTGTTGGGTTTTTGTTTTGTTTTGTTTTGGTGTTCAGGGCTTCATTTGGTCATCATCCTTATTAAGTTATATGACATAAATTCACATGTTTTACTGCAATTCAGATTTTAAGCTAAATGTTAGCAATCTGGCTGACAAAGACTCTAACTTACTCAGTACTCTCAAGGGCATGTTGATGTTGTGTGTGCAGCCACCTAGAAAGCCAATGATTGTTCAATGAATGAATGAGCACATTGTGGTTACATATGAGATAACTAAGTTTACATGCATTTATGTTTATCACTGTAAACTCACGCTGAAAATATATACATACTCAGAGACTCATTAGGACATAGTACTGTGTCGTATAACAAAGCACCTACTTACAATTCAAAAGGAATTAATTTATTACCAGATCTTATATTTAATGATTATGTGATCAAAGAGAGGTGAATTCTACTCTCTAAACCTTTGTTTTCCTATCTGCAAAATGTGAACAACTGTACTGGAATAAGTATTAAAAACAATATATGCAAAATACGGCAGCATATTAGTGGCATGGAGCAAGGTCTTAATGTGGCAGGTATTATCATCTATTAACATTTTATATAGCTCTTAAATGAATTATATTAATCTAAATTATCCAAGGGCTTTTTAAAAATTGACAACATAAATCTATTTAGAGTGCATACTGGCAGCGATAACTCATCCGTAATTTATGACATTAAAATATGAATTTTCTAACACCTTTGGGCCTATTGTCCCAATTATTATAAGCCATTTCAATAGTTACTTTCAATTAAATTTCATAATTCTTTACTCTGTAGACTATTTACAAATTTTTCACAACTGCTATGGAGTTTATCTCAATTGGTTCCCATAACCACAATCTTGGTTTATGGTTAATTCAATTCTCTGATTGGCATGTTCTTACTCAATCAACTTTAATTACTGTCCTTATATTTCATGATTTAAACCACTGGAATATTGGAAAAAGCCATTTATCTCTGAATTCTATTATCTCTCCCGAGATAATAGTTTCCTTCCTGGGAACTATTCTCTGCAGGAAGAATCAGATCAATCTAAATCTTTAACATGTACTTATTCATACATTCAACAGATGTACAGTGAGCACCACTTATCTCCTTGTTTCAATGATTTTGTCCCACCAGATTAATCTGTTGAAACTTTGAAAGCCTAAGGAGTCGTGAGGTGGGAACTTTGGGAAGTAATTAGGAATGAGATTAGTGTTTTTATCCATGAAACTACAAAGAGCTAGCTTGCCTTTTCTGCCATGTGAGAACACAAGAAATTTGTGACCTAGTTCAGGGTCTTACCTAACCTGATGGTACCTTGATTTTGGCCTTCTAGTTTCCTGGAATGTGAGAAATAATTTTTTGTTGTTTATAAACTGCACAGTCTGCACATTTTTGTTATAGGAACTCAAATGAACTACGACAATCTATGTGCCGTAGTTACAAAGATGAAAGTAACAAAATGTCAGGTATCAAGGAGCTCACAATCTATAATTACGTAAAGTAAACCTAGAAATAGAAAATTATGAAAAAATTGTTCTAAGTGAAATAATCTAAACTATGTGTATGACTTTATGAAAGCCTGTATAAAGAATATATAACCAGTCTGTTATAAGTAGTACAGGTCAGGGACAGAATTGTAGATAAAAAACAATGCTTTCAAAAAGAAGTTTCTTTTAAGGAGGAATCAATGGACTAAAAGGACAAGAAGGACATTTCAGGCCCTAGAGTCAGTATGAAGCACAGAAACATGAAGATAGTGTATTCATACAGGAAATTTTAACACAGTAAATTTATTTTGAAACTTTTTCTTACATCAGCTAGCAGAGTATATAAAGAGCATTAAAATGGGTAGGATATAATTTACTTTAGACTGTTTTAATTAAAATAAATTAGCATTATAATTTGTAAAAAAAATCTGCAAATTCACTTTTTTCTCAATACCGTAGGAAAAATATATTTTAAGAACTGAAATATTCTTTTCAATTTTTTAACTTACTCTTTGGAAAAGACATTTAGAATATTAGGCTTTTTATTAGTTACTAGAATAAGAGGTGGATATTTCTAATTATAACTCCACAGCAGCATTTGTTTTTGTTAGGAGCTGCTAATGACTTTCATTATGTCAATCATATGGTAAAAAATTATTGTATAAATTCCTACACGAGGGCAAAAACGGCACCATAAATGATCTTAGTAGCCAATAATGACATGAATTCTTCTGTTATTTGGGAAAATATAATCCAAAAGTATTTTAGGAAAAGAATTACATTTTTTTCAGAATCTCGGTCTTTTTTTACATATATATGTGAAAACAGGATAGGGATGCAAGCTATTCAGTGAATATTAGAAACTGAAACAGGAATTAGCTATCCTAATTCAAATCAGGTCTAACAACCAAAGTATAATGTAAGTCAATTGTTAGTAGAAAAGGTACAGAAATATGTACTGACCTATTGGGACACATGAACATGTCTACACTGTTCTTATAATTTGATATGATTCATATCAGTAGTAAATAATTTGTTATATATTAATTATAGGCAAACAAATATTCTAGTCACTTTTAAGAAAATTGTAAAACATTTTTCTAGAAGATTGTAATGCAAAATATTTTAGTATTTATACTTGAACTTGTAAAAATGAGAAAAAGTTTGATATAAAATATCCAATAACTTCTTATAGAGTATTTAAGAATTAAAAGTCAAGATTTGTCTCTTCTAGCACTAACCCTAATGAGCTTTGTGAATTTAGAAATTAGTTAACCTCTGAAAAGCAAACATTCTTCATTTACAAAATAGGAATACTTCACAGAGAACTGAAGGAATAAAATAATGTACTACTTCAGGACAGCTTGGCACTTGCATGACACATAGCATTGTTTATATCTTTTAAGAAAAAAAAGGTCAAGCCATTAAACTACAATAAAAAAATCTGCTAAAACTGTATTTTGAAATTTCTTCTGTCTAGACTTGTAATGTCTATAAAATAAACACAAGATTGAAAAATAATTGGAGACAAAAAAAGGGCAATGACCATCACACTAGGGTATATTTTTACTCTTAGAGGAATAATAAAACAGAAAGAGGAGGAAGGAAACATAGAAAAAGAATGATAAAGTGCAGGAAGACCAGAAGACAAAGAAGTGGAAATGACTAGTCATTATAAAATATCAGAATATTATTATATACAAAATATTGGGGGAAAGTTCACATGCCCAAATGCATCTTAGTAGTGTCCTGTGCAGATACTGAAGACTTGAAATTATCATTTACATACTAAATGGATGCACTTTAAAAAAATTAATTTTTGCAACATTTCTCTTTGTCTTCCAATGTGTACATAAAAAGAAGAGAGCAGGAGCTGATTCTTTTCACTGAGGGCAATCGGAGGTTGTTAATCGGAGATTAACTTTCTACAAAATCAGAAAAGACTAGGTTTTAAATTGAATGATATGACTTGGTGTTAGTTTCTTTTTGAATACTGAAAGGGTGGAACCTGACTATTCTTAATAATTAGCGTAGTCTCCACTGCTTGTATAAAGAAATTGGTAGAGTTCAGTGGTACCTGACTGATAGCGGTTCAAACTGAAATAGTAACAAAGTTTCCTAAATCATCCAAAATAAGGAATTATTTTATCATAATACACAAACTATCTGAAATATAATACGACAAAACTAGGTGCTCAGAGAGCAAGACTTGAATTAACTGTCTTTTCATTGCATGAAATTTCTGATCCTAAATCTATATAGTCTCTCTCCAAGCTCCTGTAGGTGGAATGCTCCTAACCACTTTTGGTTTAGCACTGACTGGTTCCAACAGATTTTTGTTCAGACGAACTCTTAAAATATTTCATAGACCTCAATTTATCTTTTCACATGCCAATTTTCTCTTCAAATGTATTTGTATAACACACCTACAATTTAAAAGCAACAATATTCAATAACAAACTACTACCTTGAAAGCATGATATTGTCACCAAATATTAAAGAGGTGCATAGTGAAAATATTCTATAAAATATTTAATTTGTAAATATCTGACAAACTTATGCTTCAGATATTAAAGAGCATAATGACAACTTCAAAGACAAAAATGTTCTTAATCAAAAAGTTCTTTGTTCCCTGACATTATGATAGGAAAAATGAATTCATCTGAGGGAGAAAAAGAAATGTTTAAGTTCTTGGAAATACTGTATTCTACATAGCTTTTAATTTAGAACCTATACCGTTTTGATCATTGTCCTCAATCTTTTAAAATTATTTAATCTGTAATAGAAAAAAAAATCCCTAGGACAGTAAAATCACATTCAGCATACCCACACAAATGTTTGAAAGTTAGTGCTATTTAAAGTAAATTCCTGAAATAGCTACTTATATATCTACTGAAAGCATAAATAAATATTCAAGCACTTAAGGTAAATCTTAGCAACACTGATATCTATCATGTTGTTATTAATATATGTAAAGTAACTTAAAACAGGAATGTTTGAGTTTTTAAGTATTTATAATTACAGTCTAGAGGCTACCTACCTCTCACAGGTGATGTATGATAGATAACAGGGACATAGCCAGCTTAAACATATGTCTTTACTAAAGAAGTCTGAAGGATTCTTTCAAGAAAATCATTATTTTCTGATGGACAGATGAATCAAGTCCGAAACACTCTCTCTGACATTTCTGATTCTACAAAAGCCTTCCCAAATTCGCATCCTTCTGAAGCGCAGGTAGGCATCAGGAAATAACAATCCCTAAAAAGCCCGTCATAAAATTTACTATAGTGTACTTGACAGTTGGATTTTCATACTGTAAAATGAATTTTAAACTAATGAAAAATGCACGAATTTGTTTCTAGATTATCAAGTGAAAAAGTGGTGTGCAAGAAATTAATTAGTAAGGTGAGGGGCATTTTAATGTTCTCTAGTGGTAACAGTATTAGACTGTGCCCTCGTTCATTGCATTGCATGATTTGTGATGTGTTCTACCATAAGCTCACTTTGTATATAAAACTAGGGAATTTGTTTCAGCTGGATTGCCAATGGAAGAGAATTGAAGAAATAAGTCACAAAGGCAATGTTAATAAGGGGCAGAAATTCAAGCTCTGATAGTACATTTTGTACCTGGATATAGCAAAGAACTTTCCAATTAGGCCTACAAGTAGAAAGCTGATAACTCCAAGCTGAGATTTATAGGAAGAGGTCAGCAGCATGTAATGAGAATTTGCAGCACATACATCCAGCGGTAACACCTTTAGTATAAGTATAGTTTCTAATGGCAAAAGCTAATGGCTCCACGACAATAATAAAAAATGGTGAGAGAATATTCTAGCCTCAGGCCTTGGAAAAAGAACTCTTGGCATTATACAATTTTACTAACACTAGCTGAAAAAATTATTCTAAAGGGGGAGTTTCATTCTCCTAAATACATCAGCTGCACTAGAATGTGAAAATTGCAGTAGACATGGAACACTCAGTTGAATTCCATCATTTCCTCAATGGAATTCACCTCTGGTCATGTCCAGGGGAGGAAAACAGGGAAGGAAAGAAAGAAGACAGGAAGGCAGGGAGGGAGGGAAAAGAAAGTAAAGGATGGAAGGTGGGAAGGAAGAACAAAGAGGGAGAAGGCAGGGGTGGGGAGGAGAGATATAAATTTCCTATCATTTACTATATAACATTCAAATAAAAAGTAAAAAAAAAAAAAATAGCTCTTAAAAGCACTGCAATTCATTTGACATTTATTGTGCACTTACCAGCATAATCTTAGATCATTCCCCAATGTGCACAATGTATATGGGTCACCCAGTGTTGTGCCCTGTCCATAATCTATGGCAGCCCTCCAGCCCTCTGGAGTTAGCAAATCTGAAAACAAGTGATCCCAACCATTTGACAGTGGGCAAGTTGATGAACCTGGCTAAGTTTAGCTTCCATAATTATAAAATGGGGATAACAACATTTAACAACCACCAAAGATTTCTGAGTAATAAATGTAATAAAACAAATAGCCTGGCAAAAATTAGTGAACTATAAACTCAACTGTTTATCTTATTATTACCAGAAACCATCTTTTGTGCCCAGTGCCACAAAAGTATACAGCAAGGTGCTGGTTGACACCTGGCTGAACATGAGATATCTGAAATGTTAGGGATTAAACTTGACAAGAAATGAGAAACATGTTGAATTCTTTAGTGTCAAGGTAGCTAAAAGAGAACTGAGAAGTTGTTGAGAAGAAGGTCTCAGGCACATCCAGGCAAGATCAAGACACAGCCATCATGGAAGCCAATGAAACAAAGCCAGTGACCACAAGACATTCAGGATTGAAACTCAGCCAGTCATGACATTAGGAACTTTTCACCCGATTTTCCTGTTGCTGCACCACTAGGAACTTGGTGGACTTCTAACCCTAACTTGAAAATTCTTCTTTCACTACATATATGATACCCCAGTTAGGCAACTCAAAGCACAATGTAAGGCGATGTTGTCTATCTCTGGACTCCTAATAAAATTCTCAGTAAACACTGATATTTTGCTTTGATCAGTTTGCCTTCATTTATGGGGAAAACTTTCTATTGCCAAACATGAAGTGATCCTCTCACTCTTATTAAACCTTCCCCATGAAAATGGACAGCAGACAAATGATGTGGCTTTGCGAGTTTGTACTGATTGATAGGATTAGTAGTTCACTGGGAGCTGAGGTATCTGCAGTCTTCTTGACGGCCACACTGTACACAAACTGCAGCTGTCCCGGTGCCACCACTTCCTTCCAAAACCAAGAGAAGGAATAGAGTAGGGTAGGGTAGAATTGAAAATAGCAAGTATAGAGAGCACAAGGAAGTATTAATCACGACATCTGCCTATTTTGGTAAACAGAATATGAAGTAAAGCATATTCTAGATATTTTAAGCATCTGTACAAGGACCAGCAAAATATACTTCAAAATCTTACAATACTAATCCCAAGTCTGATATTAGAATTCTCCTTCTTGCAGACAAGACCTATACATCACATATATTATTAAAAGCAGAGTGAATTCCTGATATTTATGCAACTTTCATTCACGTCGCTTCCAAATGCCAATGCTCCTCAGTCCATTAATCACAAGTTTCTTGCTACAGCTCCATCTTCAAACCCTTGCTCCTTAAGTGTGTTTCAGTCACTCATATACAGCCCCGAACACAAGGGCAGCTGTTTCAGTTGGATACCTGGTTACACTGCCAGCTGTTTTTCTTGATATTTAACAAATAAAAAAGAAATATGCTGAATTATTCCCATAGATAGCAGTGATTCTTGACCAGGGGTGACTACCCCACAGGGGTTATTTGGTATTGCTTGGAGATACACTTGTCTGCCACAACTAGGAGGGTGGTATTTTTTTCCAATAGATGAAGGCAGTGCCTGGACTCTGGTGAGCCAAGGGACAAGCTTGGAGCTCAAAATTTAACACACACTCTGGGGTTATGCAGTGTAGAATGAAAATGTACATGATCTTGAGAATGAGTACCTCCTTCAATACTGAAGTCTCTTGCCTCCTTAGCCTCATCCATGTCCCAACCCTGGGTAAAGGACTGTATATACCTCACTGTACATACCTCACAAAAGAAAGCACCCATTCCAAGGTATCAATAATCATGCTGATGTAAAGAAATCCAGACTGGTTTTAAGAATTTTAAAGTAAGTCAACTTTTGATTCCCTCCCTTAAAGTTACACATTGTTAAGTGCCTAAAAGTGAAAGTATACCAAGTTAGCATTTTTAATTATATTGAAGGAACATTGCATCATAACATAATATAGATTAAAGGTGTGCACTTCTTGAATCAGTATTTGTATACAATACATCAAGTTTACCACCAAAAATACCAAATTCTACGACTGAGTTTTAACCTATTTTATGTCAATAGCCTACACTGAAGTTAAATTGATTTGACCCTTTCCTTCCAGGCCTTTGTGCTCAGGCCCCAGTCTCCTACCTGCCTGTGTGTCATTCACTCATTCCATTTATATTTAGAGCAAGTCCTCATGCAAATTGACATCTTCCCATCATAATGTCACCCTCCCTTCTCAAGTTTGTTTACTCCTTCCTGGTCCTTATATTCTGTCTTGTATTATATCACAGTCATTTGTTTGCTTATTTAATACTCCCATTCTCACACCCCACATACAAACAAGCACACCAATACAAACACAGGTGCGCGCGCACATAAACACATGCACACACACACACACACACACACACACACATTTAACCTCTTTAAGGTCACAGATCAGGTTTCCTTATATTAATTTCCTCAACCCTTTCTATGAAGAAAAATGCTTTGAACACATAAAATACCCATCAAGTGTTTTAAATGGAAGGTACATATAATAATAATGATGAGACAGCATGAGCCACAATATTTCCTGGTGACTACCCACCTCACATTAGTAGGCCTCATTTAATCCAGTTCCAGTTTTCTCTTACTGGCAGATGTCTCTAGTTCAAGTTTGATGTATCAGAATTCTTGAGGTATTTCTTCTGCAGGTAACTGACTTGACATTCATTTACAAACAAAAATCACAACGGAATCTATTTTCTTTCCAGGGGTCTATTCTAGCAGCAGAAGGAATCAGACTTTTGCCTGATCTATAAGCCCAAATTCCCGAAGAAAATGAATCTAATTCTTACTAACAATTGAAAAAATAGCCTTATAGTATGTCAAACTCGTCAGGAAGTCAAACTGATGTAGTTTGAAAGGCATTTCATCAATCTTTAACTTACCCTTGACCTTAAAACTATTTTGAAACATTTCTAATTTTGACTTGTAACCAGAAACAACTAAGGCTACCTAAGTAATTAATACATAGTTATATATATATATCTATTTCAGTCAAATGTTTCAGCTATTGTTCTTAAAATAAATTTCATGCTTCTAAATATGTGACCTGACAAAAAATGAAACTGGAGGAGTTTTTCCCATGTATGATAAGAAATCACTTACTTTAATTATTTAATCTTCTTATCAGAGATTAGTTTAACCATTAACTAGCAACTGGAAAGACTAAATTCTAGTCTTACAAATTCATTATGAAACAGTTACTGTGAAAAAATAGCTACTGAAAATTAAAGGCATTATATATTTAATTGACAAAATAACTTTGAAAACTTGAGGTCACAGAGCTACCATGTTAGCTTTTCTTTGTGCTCAGAATCATTTTGCTCATAGCTACCACCTGGAAGAAGGGAATTGACTTGCTTTGAACATCCAGCATGCACCACTAATTTCGGTGTGTCTTTATTTCAATACTTGTAACAAACCCTAGCAAGAGAGATTTACCACCCACTTTTTGCAGATGAGGAAACAGCCTCAGAAAGGTTAAGAATTTAACCAAGTTTTCTACCATTGTGAAACAATGAAAATTACATTTGAAGTTTAAACTCTACATAGTCACATATTCTTAAATGCTTTGTGGTAGGAGTATTTTATAGAAATGATTTATAATTAGTATCAACTGCTTCCATTTTAAAATTGCTCATAAAATAGTTTTTCTTTCATTTTATTTCTAATGAGTAGATAATTTGCATAGTTTAATGCATAATATGTATGCTAGTTATAGTATAATATTTTAAATAAATAGGAGAATAGCATAGCATACCATTTTAATCATTTCTGAACAGAAAATTTAATTACCATTATTTCAGAATACTGAGTTCTCCAAGTACTATTCTACCACTGCATATGGAAGAAATAGAGACAGATACAGTAAGATTAAAAATATTATTGAGTGAATGTTTGTGTCCCTACCTTCCATATTCATATGTTGAATCCTTTATCCCCAATATGATTAGGAGAAGGTCCTTTGTGAGATAAAATTAAGTTTAGATGAGGTAATGGAGGTGGATATCTATGATGGAATTAATGCCCTTATTAAAAAGATGCCATAAATATCTCTCACTCACCATTCCCTCCCCTCTGCTCCTCTCTCCCCTATCCCCTAGACCCCTCTGTCCATCTTTCCCTCTCCCTCTCTATTGCCATGTGAGGACAAAGTAGGAAGATGATTGACGAACTAAAAGTCAGAAACCCAATCATTATGAACCCAGTTAGTCACATTTTGATCTTGGACTTGCCAGTCTCAAAAATTGTGAGAAATAAATATTTGCTGCTATAGTAGATCAAGTTAAGACACATAAATAGTAAATAGACTTACTAACTGATCTCTAAGTCATATAAATTAAGATAGTCTTTGAGACTCGATGCAGTCTTAAGAGATGATTTCTGTCTCTATTCTAAGGATGGGGAAATTTAATGTGAATGTTGGATGGATCATTAATTAATGGATTCATTTATTTAGTCACAATGCAATACCACTCAGCTGTAGAAAATGATGACATTGTCATTTATAATATTATGGATAGAACCTGAGGAGATTATGCTAAGTGAAATAAGTCAAAAAGAGTATGATAATATAAGTCTTCACCAATATGTGAGATATAACAAATAAAACTAAAAAATAGACCTTAGATTTTGACAAAAGAATGGTGGTTATTAAAGGGGTAGGGGTTTGGCAGTAGAAGGAATGGGCAGAAGGGGTAAATTAGATGGTAATGGATGATAACTGATGGTGGGCATGATATAAAGCTATGCTACTGGACCTTACATAGTGTTGTAAACCAGGGTTACCTCAGTTAAATAGAGAGAAGCAGTGGCAGCAGGAATGGAAATAAGATACTGAATTAGTGACTATACCTTCTTAATAGTTTGGTATTTGTATGTGAATGGTAATTAAGAATGACTCTGGTGTTTCCAACATGGCAAAATAGGTGGTGTTAGTGGATATGTAACAGTGGCATATTATGAATGAAAGAATATCAGAAAACCATGGTCGTACAGGACTGTGGCAAAAGCGATGAGTTAGTGCAAAAGTCGTTCACCTGAAAACCATCAGCTTAGAAGAGCTAAATTGAATCTCTGAAGACAGATGAAACACTGAAAAACAAGACTAAAGAAAGTGAAAAAACAGAGGCTTTGGAAATGAATAGCAATAGATGGTAGAAAAGAGTTTCTGAAGGAAGCCAAAATATGGAAGAAGATTGTCAAAAATACAAAACAGAATGGAAACCAAGTAAGATGATATATTTCTCCAAAGAAATACTTCATGTCCAATCTTACTTCCTCTCAAGATTTGTGAGCAAAAAATGTCATTAAAGGTTAAAAAAAAAAATCTTTCCTTAAGAGGTTAAAGTTTTTCTATAACAAAATGAATAACAAATGTCAGATATAGAAAGAGAAATAAATAAAAACCACAAAACAATAAAAATACACACATACAGAGATAATGATTGCTAACAGTTTACATAATAAATTGATGTATACTTTATATAGCACAAGAAATTTAAACAGCAATCTATTAAAGTTTATGTGTTTCTGAAAGAATTCATTTACATTTTTCTAATTAAATGCAGAAGAAATTAGTGGATTTATTTCACTGTTGGAGTTGTGACATAATACCACTGGAAATTATTTCTGTTTTAATTCATCCATTGTGCATAAACTCTCCTGAGTTCCAGGTCAATGTATGAAGCATAGCATGGTGATATGAGACCTATAGGGAAATACAAAATTGGCCTCATTTCTAATGAGGAAAAAAGTTTTATTTACAAGACAACTCAGCTGTGAAAATGAAGTAACAACATGAATTAATTTACACATTCTGCATTTAAAGATCAAGTACTTTAACAACTTCTCTCCATCTTTTTGAGAGTAGGGAAAAAACTATGTCAAATAATATTTGATAAAATTTTATAAAAATTTATAAAATTTTTAAATTTAAAAAATTTATAAAATTAAAGAATAACATTTTATAAAAACAAAGTCTCTTGTTATGTGCACTAGACTCCCGCATATCTGTTCAGATGAAATGTTTAAATCAATTTTACTCAGTGGCAGAGGAATTAAAGTTGTCATAGTTAGGAACTATATCCCTTTTAATTTTACGAGACTTGTTCTCCCTGTCACTCAACATGACCAGGTCATGACCGGCTGTGAGCCTGAGAATCCAGAGACTGCTGAGTTCAGCATTTTACCCCAGCACATTGATAGTCACTTATTCCTTTGCTGTGCATCACTGGTGGCTGGCAACTAGTGGGAAGAATCTCGAACTTGAATTTAAGAGTCCTGTTTGATGCTGGCTCCACTCTCTATGTGTTATGTGACCGTGAGTTTGTCAATCAAGAGCCTTAGTTTTATTCATCTATGAATGGAAAGAGTTATTGCATTGGTCCACCACATGTATCAATGAGATGAATCAATTAAAATTTTGTGACCATTGTAAACAATTATACAAATAAAAACCATTATTCGTTTTATTTATACATTTCTAAGCTACAAAGGGTCTGGAAATAACCCAGAACATAATTGAATGTACTAACTGGTGGGAAATTAGGCTGAATCCACATGCTCTTCACTTCAAACAAAAACAAAAACAAACATTTAAAAGAGGAGAGAAATTTGTTCCTCGATTTTCTTGGAATTATTTAGGCAAAAAGGAGTCGTCTGTAAAATATGATTCTACTTTTATAATCTGTAATTGTACCTACTTAACATAGTCTGCTTTTATCTCCATTATGATATAGTTTTTGCACACAATGGATCGTCTGTGAGTATATTATACATTGAAATAACAATTTCAATTGTGAAATATTTCACATAATGTAGCTTAGTCAATATAGTTATATTTCTACCTTTATTGATTTTTAGGAAGAAATTTTATGATTCAGTTAACTTTTATATGAAGGGAATTATATAAGAAAATGTTTTCTCAAAACTGACAAGTTAATTTTGTTTCTGTTTCACCAGTCAGTATTAAATATGTTTGCCATTGCCTCCCTTTCTTTCAATTTACTTATCGGCTGTGATGAAAGAATATAACTAGATAGAAACATTTATATCCGGTCACAGTCTCTTAGAACAGAGATTACATCACATGAGGGAAAATATATAACTAATATTTATTGAATAACCACTATACCTAAGGCATTAGTCTTACTTCTCACTTTTCACAGTAGTAACTCCTTTATTTTTCATCACAATTATAAGTAGGTTCAATTATTATAATCCCAATTTGAAAATGAATAATCTGAGTCAAAGAATAATTAAGTAAATTTTCCAAGGTTACAGTGTTAAGATTTGGAGAACAATTGTAATTCAGTCAGTGTAGTTGTTGAATCTAAGCTCTAACCATTCTGTGACAGTACCGCTTAAATAATGCATCTCAGTACTGCCATCAATGGGTGAGGTTAGGACAACTTTATAGTCGCTCTCAAGAATTTTAAGAAATACATATGGAGAGACTAAGACAATTAGACTGTGTTGAACACTCTAAGTGTGAAGTTGTTTAGCAATGAAACTGAACAGAAAATTGATAGGCCACAGTGCAAATCAGCTCTACATTACCCATCTGAATAAGATCTGACTGTAATTCCTGAAATGAGACTCTAAGAAATTTCTTTGTATTTTCAATTATTTAATTTTAATTTTTGCAAGTCTCTGTCCTCTGTAGTGTAAAATTCCTCAATGGAAACAACTAAAAACTGTACATTAAACAGAAGTAGAAGAAATACCTAGAGAATAAAATGAACTGAAAGAGGAAACTATATGATTAAATGGAGTATCTTATTCTGTTTCCACCTGAGATATTTGATGAACTGGGTGGACCTGAATTTGAGGTTTCACAGCTCAAAGGGTGTTTACAATAGATAATAAGAACAAGTAAGAGACAGAAAATCTAAAAGGTGATATGCCCTCCTGTGATCCAATAAACTGTATTACCATCACATTAGTAAAAAAGTTTTCAATACTCCATACATATACACATGCATACATGGATATGCATACCTACATCCACACCATACACAGGTGGTAACTTCAACGAAACCAATTTGTCTCTAAACTCTGCACTAGTGAAGGGCAATAAAAAAATATCACCTGACCAGCAGTTATTACTCATATGGCTCTGTAGCCAAATTTCATACTGTCATGGTGCTTCAAACATCCCAAACCCATCGACAGCACTGGATAATACCTTGACCCTCACAGAAAAATGAAAATTATCTTACTAGGGACCCAGTTTAGCACAAGTTTCAAATAACCCCCACATTATAAAGACCTCGGTAATGCTCTTTTATAAAACATTTCAAGTAAGAACCAGGAGAAACCACAGATAGAATCATATCCATAAAGATATCAGATAGAAAACTTTTCAAGCATGAAATAGAAATTAAATATGTTTTAAGTTAAAATATTAAATTATGATTAAAAGATCATAAAGAATTATATACGAAATAAACATGTTGATATATAATATATATATTATATATAATACATATACTTGTATATATATATTATATATATATATTAAAAAAAAAAGAAAAAAAACCTGTAACATTATACTTAGTATCGTAACTTTAAGAGATTAGGAAGAAGATAAGAATGTTTGATAATATCAGACCTATATAATATTTTATGAAAACTACTAAAGTAAATGATGAAAGAAGAGGAGCAGGAGAAGGAGGAGGAAAAGGCAGAGGAAGAGAAGGAGATGAAGATGAGGAATCTGCCACAAGCACTTTCTACATATGTAGGTTACATGAGCCTGAAGTAATCATTTTTGTTTATGACTTCCCGGTCTTGCTTTTATAAACCTTTCCCTTTCTGTAGTCCTTTAGAGCTCCTTTTACTTGCTAGATGGGATGTGGCCCAATTTATGAATAATTAAATAAATCAATTAGATCTCTAAATTTATTCAACTCGATTTTTGTTATTCAAAAAGCAAAATTATTTTTACACACAGAAAACAGATATAACTATCTACATGAAATGAAAATCTACAAACTAAAACACTAGTATCTAATCAAAGAATAAATTGTAGCAATACATATATATATATATATCCTCAAACATAGAATATGTACATTTAAAAGACAAATACATGTAATATTCTCAATATATAGTTATCCCTTTAAAAGTAAAAAGCAAACTACATCTTTTATAAATAAAAACTATTTTAAATGAAAGAAATGAAAGAGACCTGAATGGAAAAATAAACTTTGCTCATGAATTAAAACCTTCAAAACCACAAAAATGCTGACGATGTTCTGATTAAAATGCAATGAAATATTCCATTATTTTATACTTGAAAACCTGAGTTTGAAATGTGTTGAAAGACCAAAGACAAAAAACAGCAAAGCTATTTTAAAGTAAAACAAGAAGAGGGGTATGTGCATGATTAAATGTCCAGATTTGCTATGAAGCTGTGATGACTGACGATGAGTGGCAATAGTGCTAGGAAAGATGCATTCACCAAGGAACAGAATAGAAATTCAGGAAATAAGAACATGCATGCATGAGTGTTTTGTGTGTGAACCCTCGCAGGCATGCACACACACACAGATAATTTTTATTTTGACTGTCATTATCAATAAGTAGAGAAAATATAGCTATAAGTCAACTGGGGTCATTCATATGGAAAAATAATGACACTAGACTTTTCCCTCACACCATGTAGAAAAGTGAACACCAAAAGAATAACCATTCTGGATTTTTAAAAAGTGTAGTTGAACCATTCAATAACGGCATAAGGCTATTTAAATCTTAATTAGAATTAAATTTAAATTAAAAAATTTAGCTCCTCAAACTATACGCATTTAAAATGCTCAGTAGCAACATGTGACTAGTGGACACCATACTGAAAAGTATCAGTGTAATATACTTCTATCAGTGCAGAAAAAAAGTCTATGGTACAATCCTGAAAGATATTTAGGACAGTATATCACCTTGGGGTTGAGAAATAATTTTAAACAGGAAGTAACAAATTAAACAAACTAAAGAGAATATAATAACTGATACAGTCAGCTAGTAAAATGTAAAAACATGTATCAAAAGACACTACATAAGCGATGAAAAAATAAAGCCTTAATATGAAGGATAGTAACTGCAATATGCAAACACATAATATATGAGACATATAAAGAATCGACATAAAATGAAATTATAAATAATAATATAAAATTTGAACAGCAGACATATTAGTTACCTCACTCTATTTGATGACAGAAAGGTATAATTATAACTTGACTTATTTTACCAATATACATAGTAGACTGAAAAGCTTGACAAAGCACTATTCTCTACTTCAAATAATTTAAATAACAAAAACATATTTTTCAGTCTGGAAGGAATTTTTAACTGGCTTAGAAAATAGTCCAGCAACATAAAAGTAGGTTGGTAATAATATTTGAACATATTATCAAATAGGTACTTCCAATGTTAGCTCATCATTCATTAAATGAGTTTTCTGGTTCACTTAATAATTTATCTTTAACTTATTTTGAGCACACAATATTGTACTTGGGGGGCTCATAGTATCTTTACATGACCTTTCGCTCAGTGTAGAATTTGGTGATGACTAAGCCATTGGTTTCAAATTTAATTCAATAAAAAGAAAAACACAAACGAGTGTGTGTGTCTCCGTGTGTGTATGATTGAAGGATGGAATGAAAAACTAGATGAAGTTATAAATATATGAGGATTACTGAAAATATAATAGAAACACATTGTTTTCTCAGAGTAAAGGCAAATTTCTAGCCCTGAATTAATATGAGTTGGTTTTACTCTAAATCATTGACTTCCTCCTTAACAAAAAATAAAATAACAAAGAAAAGATAAGTAAATCACACTTGCCTAGCTTGCATAGAATAAATTTTCCTATTTTAATAAAATCTAAATTTTAGGGACATTTCGCTGGAGATCCCCTCACATTCTTTTGCCATGTGACAATACAGGGGAAAGATGCCACCTATGAGATAGGAACTGGACCCTCACTAGCCTCTGTACCAAAGCTTCTGGGGTCATGTTCCGGGACCTTTTAGCTTAAGGAACTGTGAAAAATGAATTCGTTTGTAATGTAAAAACAAATAAAAACCTAAATTTAAAAGCTCATAAGTCTGTATCCACTATCTGAAATGAAACTGCACTAATGCCATATATCCAAGTGGTCTATTTTGCACTGTCTTAGGTTTAACAAAATTCTGACACATATTACATAAAGCCTGGTTTTTCATTCTGGCATATTGTGCAAAATTAACAAGATTAAACAACTTCAAAATAATTTACATTAACTATAAACCAGCTTTAAAATGACTATGAAGCAGTAATGCATAGCAGTTTGATCCTACATAAAGTACGTAAGTATGGGCCAATGATTCTAGCAGACTCTATGAGGATCCCAAGAGATCACGATGGGCTTTCACCTCTCAGGGTTCCTGTAGCTTAAAAATGAAACGAAAACAGTAGCTTGCCGATTTGGGGACAAGGTAAATAGTGTCAGATAGTTGAACAGAAAATGGAACATTCAAGTCAGATTAGTCACCAGTAATAATCACGAAGAATCCATACCACAAATCGAGATCCTGGCCCAAAGGATGGAGAGTGCATGATGAGTGAGTTTAAAGTCAACCTAAAGTCACCTAGGTAAATTAGCTGTCATGACAGACATAATCCACTTTAGAAAAGTAGAACTTAAACTCCTGGGTTGAGGTTCAAAGAGTCCTTTTCCCAGAGAAGGAGACTTATAAAGAACATGCTAGTGCACCTATAAACAGTGCAGGTGGTTGGAGAGTCAGAGATTTATACAATCAATAATCAGTATGTGAAGTCAGGCATAAAGGAGTCTTAGTAATAGAAGAATATGGGTTTGGGAAACTCAAGCTCATGACTACAGGTATATAATTTCTATTATAAAGAAAAAAACAAAAAAAATGTCTAAGCTTGAGAGGACAATGGTGGGATTCACAGGTAAATCATCGTATACTGTCTTAAATCTAACATGCTGAGAAATACTGCTGGAAATGAATCCCTTCAGCTGTCATTAACATACATTCCATGGAGGTTCATCTCACTTTATTTCAGGGTCCAAGGCAGAAGCTGTTTAATTATGTATTCTGTCTTTATTCAAATTAGCCAGCCTAACCAGATTATGTTTGAGTTGGACTTGTAAATACAATCAGTGGGCTAATTTTGCATAGCTAAGAAAGACAGAGGAAAGGCCATATATTCACACACTGGTGTAAAGGGCAATTTTTATTTAAAAGTAATATTATGAATAATTAGAATGATAAATATTCCTCCTCATTTGGAGGGGGTTAACTTTTGTGCATAATTTTATGTTTCTGATTAATATTGCCATATGGTTTCTTGGTGTGCTATTTTCTTATCGCACATTTGATTTCCTCACAAATGTCTGCCTGCTGCTTCCTCCTCTGCTACACAAGACATATTCATTTTCTCTTAATAATTTCTTATTTTTTATTGCTTCCAAATGAGACCTACATTCCTTATTCTATCCTGTTGTTCCAAGGGTAAAAGCACAATCATCTTTCTTTTTATAAAACAAAAACAGAAAGTCATTAGAAGGGCCAGATTAATGAAAACATCAAGAAAAATGTTTTAACTATTTGAGCACCACATGACAAAAACTATGGTCTAGCTCCATAGATAATGCCTTTCGATTGATGCTGTCTCCTTAATATTAAATTTAAGGCAGATCATATTGTTGCATCTTCACATGTAGTCTCCATAAAAATATCTCACTATAAATTTCATAAATACTTCGACTTTATTCAGAGGAAAATGTTCTACTTGAAGCAGTAAATAATTTCAAAGCTAATCTGTTTTGCTTTGCATCTAAAATCCTAACAATGAATCTATACCACTCAGAGTTCTTTGGGTAGGCAAAGGATAGAATAACATGGATAAAAAAAGGTTATAGGATCTGAAGTTGCTAGAAATCAAAATCCATAGCTAAAGGAAAAGTGGATCAAGTAAACAGAAACAGCATATAATTCAACTGCAGAGTTTAAGTGTTGTTAGTCAGCTGCCCTCTATGTCTCTATAGGGTCCTGAGGAGATGGTAAGAATATGATTCAAATGTTAAAATGCAGAATCTAGACTGAGAGTGTCTAGTCTCAAAAACTATCTCTATTATGTTGTACTAACTTTGTACACTCTGGTAAATTACTTAATGTTTCAATACCTTGGTTCTTTTTGTGAAAAATGTAATAATGAAACCTATCTTATGTATGTGGATTAAACAAGACAGTACTTGTAAAGCATTCACAATGCTTGAGAGGATAGGCACCATTAAATGTAAGTCATAATTATAACTTTGTTATGACTTTTGTTTTGTGCATACTCTCTCCATTCTTCTTTCTCTAGCAGTTTTCTTTCATTTGCACACATGCCAACATAGCTACCTCTTTGGAGTTGATAGAACTTCAGTGTCCACCACTTCTGATTTACTCAGCCCATGTCACCTGATATACATATGACAACCATCACTAGGACATGAATTGTGTTAATTCCTTTAGACTCTTTCAGCAGGGAGTCAATGACCCGCCTTTGTGGTATGAAGGTTACCAATTAAAGATTAATAAAAATGTAAAGCATACAACTCATAGGCACTTTCCCTCTAAACTAATATTAAAATAAACTTACAAATGAATCTGGCTAAGAAAAATATGAGCTGCTTGTAAGATGGTGAGTTCACTAAATGCCTGCAAACTTTTCAATTGAAGCTGGATAATCTCTGTTCATGGATTTAGCAGGATTAACATATTGGGTGAAATATTAGGCTAAACCACCTCTCATTTTCTGTGAGTGTATGATTTAATTTTTACAGACACATGTATAAAATCCATGATGCTAAATTGAAATGAAGTCTTCAAGGAAAACCTGGAGAATAAATTTTCCTTTGTTTGAATTATAGAAATCTGAAAAGCTAGAGGTATAACTACAAATCAGATTAGGTAAAGGCTAAATGTCCATTTTAATAAAAAGTACTTTGTAAAATCTTCATGTTAAAGTGAAAAGTCTTAGAAAAGTTAAAATGTTCCCTATATATATATATATATATATATATATATATATATATGGCAGTGTTTTTATAATATACAGGAGTAGAAAAATTACATCAGCATAAAATTTTACATGGAAAACACAGCCAACTTCCACATAAAACATAATTTACATTATTAAATTTATCATCCATTATGCCAAAATTTCACTGTAGACAGGTGAGCAAAACAAAATCAAAGAAAAAAGTAACTGTGGGAAAGGAGAAAGGAACGACGGGGCCAAGGACTACGTCATAATAATTTTTCTTTGGAAAGTATTTATGAATATGTTTTCTCCAAACCACTATTAAGAAGGGGCGATCACACACCATGGAAGTGTGATTATTAAATGATTAATACCACTAACTGTCATGCATTTTGGACTTGGAAGAGAATATTCCTAGTTTAAAATAATTAGCTTTGCATAATCTATTTTCATTATTTTGGAGACTGCATGAAGTGTGGGAAAAAAAAGTTCAGTGTCCTAATGCTTAATAGACTGACAAACATTAGTCAAAAAGAGGAAACCTGTACTTCTTGTATGCAGATGACTTCTAATTTCATAGGTATCAGTCATGGTAGAATGGAATAAGATTATATTGAAACACAATTATAAAATATTATTAAGTATCAACATTTTTAAATCTATAGTAAAACAGCAATTTGTTGATTAACCATTTGGTTTAATAACTGTTTGAGCCCATGTTATATGAAATAAAGCTGTGGAATGTGGTGACAAAAACATTTAGAGATGTTGCGTTGCAGTGTTAAAAGAAATATGTACATTTTATCCAGTAAAAAATCATATAAATGGCATTGATAATTAAGCAATGCAGCGATATGGTTATAGATCACCATTCTGGGTTACAGATGTCAGGGATTCAGTATATTTTTGGAATATTCCTGCATTAAACACTACATGTCTTCGCCTCAGATAAGATAAAAAAAAATATATAAGATAAAAGTTGGTTACTCAACAGTAAAATAAATCCATATTTTTAGTAGTTAAGAGTTATTACTATCAAAGTATTTCAACATTTTAGAATGTCTCTATGTATGAAGGGGAAAGCCAGGGAAATAAGGGAAACCAGATGTCAGTGAAATAAATACTTTTTTTAAGAATTAAAAGTTCACAGTTTAGGAAAGTAGAGTGATGCTATGAAAAAAACACAAAACAGTAATAGTGAATTCACATGAGAAGACTCATTTAGTCTCTGATAATGAAGTTATATTTAAATTATTCTGAGTCTTGTAGTCTAGACACCAGATGTCAAACTTCAGTATCCCTACTTCAATAATCCCATCAGCATTTTGCTTTTATTATTGTTTATTATATCAATATTAAAATTTCAAAACAGATACAATTTTTAGCTTGTCATTTGAATAAGAAAACAGGGATGGGGTTTTCTACTTTGATATACATTGAAAAATACCTGTGAATATGTCACATGTTTAGAACTGTGAAAATTAAATCCAAATTTAATTTCTCTTCAGGGCTTTGTATCATCAATAATTTCAAGATTCTATTTTGCCTAAACACAAAGTTTTTCCCTCAAGGAAATGTTTCCTAAATGGTGTTTCATAATATTCCAATGCCATGAATTTCCCTTCAAAATGGTATCTGTAATCAAATCAGCTTGGAAAATTTTGAAATTCAGCATTGCCTAAATATATTAGATTGGAGGCTAGTGTCTGCCCAAAGCCAACAAGCGTTTTTATGAGTATATTAATAACGATAATGAGAAAAGTACATGTATTTAATAAAAACATTTTCCCTTTATAAATCTTATAAATATGCACTAATTTAGACAATGTAATCACATTGACTATAGATATGCAGAATAGAGCAATAATAATGCAGACTGCATTTTTATTAAATAATTTGTGGAGACATGTGCATAACAATAATGTTAAACAGAATTGATTTCATCCTTACATTATATATTAATTCAAATATGTATTAGGAAAAACATAGATTCATTATTTAATAGTGAGCCACCTCACCATTGAATGCATTTAAGCCTCAATGAAAAATTAAAATTACAAAAACTACCTCATTTCAAGTAAATTATCGGGCAGAATATGACTTTTAACTGGGTAATGATGCTAGAAAGTATACTACTGAGTGTAATAGTGGAAATGAGTCCTAGTTACATTTTAAGTAATGAATGTTGAGGGAGCTGTGTAAATTACATGCATCTTAGTTCTCCCCATATATTCTGTCAATGTTGAAATTTCCTTCATTTCCATGAAATAGAAATTTTTAAGAATAAAATGACCCCGTTTCCCTTCTTCATTCTATTAAACATAGTTTTTAATTACTATCATTAATAGCTAATTTGAGAAACTGAATACATAAGAATAAACAGAATCAAGCAAAATCTTATGAATCTGTTGGGTTATATTTACACAATAAAATAAACGATAATTTCAAAATCAATCAGAATATTTTTGTATTTGTGAAAAATATATAAAGCAATATTTTATCACAAGAACACTACCAAAGTGAAATAGCTACCAAAGTTTTAAATAAATTCAGGAAAATCTAAGAGCTTACTTGTAGAAGATAAATATAAATGTAAACAGTTTTAGTAGTCTGCCTAGAATATCTGAATATTGACAAATTATTTTTTAAGGTGGTTTGTTTTGTTTGATCAAAGTAAATGACAAAACGCTTTCATCAAAAGCAAAGGAAAAATTCCCATAAAAAGATGTTATTTAGATGCTACCTTCAGTAAAGTCTTTAATAAGTGCTTCCAGTTCTTTTGTTATATGACAAGCAAAATGCTGTGCAATGACATTTCTCCTCTATGTTTCTACAGCTAAAGGTTACAAGCTCAGGGTGGCAAAGCAACAAGCCACTTACTCTGGGCATCACGCTGTTGCTTGGCCTTCAGGCTTTCTTTCTAAGTCTGGCTTCTGGCAACAGTTAAGTTTCCATGACTATTATTTGGAGTTTCCCCTTCCAGTAAAAGCAAAGGGCATTTCAGTGAGCAGTCACTAGGTCCGTGTAAAGTCAATGCTAAGATCCAACAGAGTCAAGCCATGGAGCAAGGACCCGGTCAGGAAACAAGATGATGCGACAAGCAGGCTCCAACAGGCTCATCTTTTCAGACTCTGGCACTTCAGTGTTCACAAGATAAATTGGCCTCTTATCAGTAAGGTGAAGTTTAGAAAACATGCTTCCTAAGTATCCTTATGTATTGAGCAACAAGCCAAATGTGGATTTGTGAGACAATCCCAACACCCTCCATGACACTTCAATGACAGGAATCGTGACCTAAGATAAAAATGCTTCTCAACTTCACGAGTTTCATTAATGACACCACTCTGTGACTACGCCGTGCATAGGTTTCACAGAGGCAGCAAACACAGCATCAGAATGTCTGTCTTGGCACATTTCTCGCCACATATCTGTTTTCAACACCGTGAGGAAGTATCTACAGCAAGGCATTGTCAAAAATAAATAAAGAGAAAAGTCAGTGTCAAGCATATGAAAAGAGAGTTTTTATTAGTGATCACTGGCATACTTGAAACAAAAATTAAACTGAAAAACTGAGAATTTAGATGGTTGTATGTCTTTTTATTTTCAGATTTCTAGGATTTTCAGAGACTTCCCAAGACTCCAGAAAGGAGATGGCTATACAAAGGATACATGATTTATTTTAAAAAAAGTATCACTCTCTTAAGCATAATTAAAGAATCATGGCATTTCAACTACTTACATTATTATTATGCCTTTTAGTAACACAGCGCACATCGGAACCATTTTCTTTAAAATTAATGATTTGATTACAAAAGAGGGTCCTTTTTAGGAGGCAAAATTGTACATGGAACAACCTTTATCACTCCAATAGACTTCACATAGATATCTGGGGATATCTTACTTGTTTAATTCAAGATTAATTAATAATACTTAATAGGATCATTGGTTATTTTCCACATATGTTGTCAACTTGAATCTAGTTCCACTTGTGTGGAAAAAAATGCATTCAGGATTGCCTCATTTGCATAACTTCTCTTGGTTTGAATTACTGGTATTAGATTTTTAGTTTTGGAAAACTACAATTTATATATTATATACTGCCTGCAAAATAGATGGTCAACGCTCTTTATCTTTCCACAAAAGTGTTCAGTTAACCCATGAAGCATTTCCTGTGCCTCCTGCTCCCATCAACTCTCTCCTGTAAAATACTATTCAGTAGGCAATAAATAATATTAAAAATTTCCCCACACCTCTTTAATTGATTATCTTTGGGTCAAGGAAAGGACATTTTATTTCAATGTACAAATCATATTCTCTTGTCAGCTATAAAGTCCCATTCATATTGTAAAAGTTTTAGAAACTGTAAAAGACTTAAGACACAGGGTAGCTGAACTCACCTGTCTTGCCTTTTGAAAATTTACAATTTCAGTAATGTATTTTGAAGCTAGGTGTTACTATGAAAGAAAAAAAATAAACATATACGCTGGAAACTCATTTTAGCACTATCTTAACGTTCCTGTCAAGACTATGGTTAAAAACTAAATTGACAATAATGAGGGACTTTCTAAATTCCTTTGAAAGAGGTTTAAGATGGACTCAAATTGAATTTCAAGTCATAATGAAGTTCTGGTATTTTAATAAAGTAGTTATTACTATGTTTGACTATTCTTTTCTTTTTAGATGTGAGTAATCTTTCTTATTAAAATATAATTGGTTCCCTCGGCCTTCAACCACATAAGGATACAACAAATCTGAGAAATAGAAGAGGGCCCTCGCCACCAGACTTGCTAGCACCTGATCGTAGACTTCAGCCTCATAAGCTATCCATTTATTAGTGTTTTGGTTTAGCAGACTGAAGAGATTAAGATAATGTGAAAAAACAGCTAAACAAAGTTTTGGCAATATTATTTTTGCCCTTTTAATTTATCTTTTGCTTTTTGAAAAAGACTTCCAAGTATTATTTTGATATTTAAAAATATGGTGTTTTTAAGTTAGCACCTTTTTTAAAAAACAAAATCCTAAGTATTCCTTTTATCTTTTCAATAATTTCCCTTTTCTATAAAATATGTGTATGAGAGTGAAATGCAGATTTTACAAATAGAGCTGTTACCTAATCCTAAAACATCAGATACTTTGTTTCCATCCTAAATTAGCACTAACAATGTCCACATTATAATATAGCTTTACAATAATGACTGTTAGGATTTTGTGAGTCCTTGCATATAAACCCTATCTCTCTCACACAACTAGCACCTCCTCTTCTCCCTTTTTCAGTTCCATATACTTGAGCATGTAAATACTTCTGAAAATTCTTAGGACACCAAAAAATAATAAAAAACTACTTTTTAAAGTTTAGATACTATAGAATACAGCTCAGTATCTGATCATAGAGCAAGCAAGTTAGTGATCACTTTAAGGGTCAGTAAGAGAACTCATGTATGTGAACTTAATAGCTTAGAAACTAAAACAATGAATGGAAATATTCACTCATAAAACGAAAGTTATAGACTAAATGTGCATTATCATTCTGATGATAAACAATGAAGTGTCCCAATGAAGAGTAATAACTAGATTTCTAATTTCTAAGCATTAAAATAAGATATACATTTTTTGAACTAGTGATACGTCTATAGAGTGATACGTCTCTTCCCTTTATGGAGAAAATTTGAAGAAAAATGTAGACAAAAGGTCCAGGTGTCACACTGAGATAAGGTCACAAATCAATGATAATGAATAAAAATAAAATGGAAAGCAAAATGTGTATTTTTTCCACTGAAGTACGTTTTTTGTTAAATTAATGCACATATTACTTACAATATTAACCTTAAAAGGGAGATAGAGTTCACTTGAGCTTTAGATCTTATAGCTTTAAATCCTCCTATACCAGGCTATTACCGTAATTAATGCCCTCCCTGTGGCACAAGTGGCCAGGATACTCTCCACAGAGAAGCTAATGTGCCCTCTGTGGGACGCACTTACTTTTTCTTATATTCCCTGTGGCTTCCTCTGACTCATTCACTTTTTCATATCCATGCATTATTTTGCAATATCCATTAATGATATGCAAATATTTCTCCAGCAGATGCCACTTTTAAAGTCGGAAAACAAAACTACTGTTAAGTTGCATTGGTCCTTTGTTTTTATTATGAAAGAGGTTGTTGCTTTAGTAAAATATATTCAAGCAATGTATTACTATAATAAGATGCTATGCAACAGGTAACCCAGATCCATAGGAGTGTTAGGAAGAGATACCACAGAAAAGGGGTGGGGGATGGAAAAAAACTGAACATTAAGAGGCAAGAAAAAGAAAGAGGTCAGGACATAAAATGAAAGCAGAAAGTTCTGGTTTCATAAAAATCAGTATTGTCAATAAAAAAATACAGAAACATTTGTAGTAAATGAAGAATCAATGTTTATAAAATATGACACAATGTTTTTAATAGGAAAAACGAAATCACTTTAGGAAGTATTGGCTAATTCACCTTTTTTAACTTTCTGAAAGTTTATTCCTTTCTGTGTCCTAGCCCCAACAGTAATTTATTAACCACACTGGACAGAGACTATAATTACTAGTAATACAGTCATCAGCATTTATTTATTCCATCTGTTCCTTAGTATTCTCTTCCATAAAATGCAAATTATAATATCTACTTTATTGGAGTATTGTAAGTTCTTAATAAGTATGAAAAACTCTTTGTGCTTAGTTATTGTCCTCAATATCTAGTATTTATTTTATATAATTAATAATTAGAAACTCTATGTATCTAAATCTAACACATGTATACTTCATGCAGTTAGAGATAACACGGAAAAAATATTCCATTCAATGTATAATAGTCAATTTTATAAAATGAATAAATATTATAGATTAGTCATTTTTCTCTAACGACTGTACTTCACTGTCACAAATTATTAGTAAAAGAAAAACATTATTTTTAAATATCTCACTAATTGATTTAAATATCTCAAGTGTAAGAATCACCACTCTAGTTGACTACTTACAAAATGCATGCTCATAAATTGTTATATGAATTAGATAAATTGTTGAGTTATATAGAGTAATATCATCCTTATATTTCATCAGACTTTTGTATTTATCCATTGGTTCTTGTTCTTGAGTTTAATGACTTTTAAAATGATTATCTCCTCATTTCACTTAAACACTATTCATTTCTCTGCTCCAAATCATTTCCACTCTTCATTAGAGAGTCTTTGATTCCTCCATCACATAGTAAAGTTTGTTTCTTCTGCAGTAGGAATCGAAAATATTTTTCTCTGAAGTGCCAGATAGTAAATATTTTAGACTCCAGAGGCTGTCGCAACTACTCAACTCTACCCTGCAGCAAAAAATGGGCCATAGAAAGTATTAAAAAAACAGATGTGGCTACATTCTACTAAAACATAACTTATGAAACTAGGTAGGGCTATAGTTGAAGGTCGAAGGGCTATAGTCTGTCAGCTTCTATGCCAAATGATCATTATTTTTTTATCATTTATTTTGACCTGTTCTGGATTATTCCTTTAACAAAATATCATTGAAATTACAATATTCTCAGGAAACCTGGTAAGATGCCTTATACATATTATTTTCAGATCTCTTTTTTTTCTTTACTTTACAGAGCAATGCTTTATTATTAACTGGTTTGAATTCATTTAAATTGTGGGAGAAAGATCTAGCTGCTATTAGCATATTACCTGTACTTAAACATCTACTGAGGTTTGACTCAGAGTTTTCCAAGCCTCTTCTTGCTCTATTATATCTGTAAATAAATATAATCTATTCTACATGACAATGACAAGTATAAAAATATGTTATTAAACGATCATATAAGTAGAGGCAATTAGTGTCAATAATTATGTCGGCATATATATTTGTGTCTAAGTATGAATACCTCTAAGTTATGATATAAATATTGTCTTTGTAGTTTTTAAATATGTTTATGTGCATTATTATATCTAAAAGGAAAGAAAGGGATTGCCATCTTAAAATTCTCTTGGGATATAGTTCCAACTGACATTACTAACTTTGAGGCTAAGTGAAAATTCCAGCTTTTAAATATTCTTGTAGCATCAAAATCATTGTCTTCTTATGTATCCAAAATCTGAGTTAGTCCATATTGGTAGCCCTACATTACTGCAAAGACAATAAACTGTGCAGAGTCCCCTACTTAAATCATGCTGTGAAAAATAATATTATAACTCATAAATACTTGTTCACAGAAGAGAATTCTTCAATAATAAAGATGCTGCCTTTAAATACGACACAGGTCGAGATAAAGCAAACAATTATGACAGTTGTTTATTTGTATTATTTACCTACCGTTCAGCAACTATCCAATGCTGTAAATTACATAGCTTCCATTTTTAAAAATGAGAAAACTGGGTTTATGAAGGCTTATAGACCTTGATATTGGTTAAACATGTGGCTAAATTATAATTTAATTTAGGTTTACCAAGCCACATAGTCTCAATTCAATAAGTGACAGAGACAGGAAAAAAGAGAGAAGAGAGACTAAGACCACAGAATGAGAGACAGACTACAGAGTGACAATGCCACTGGAGGTCTACAAAAAGTTTTCTAAAGCACATAAATTGTTTGACTTTGCTTTGAGAATTTGATTCAAGGCTAAAAGGAATTTACCTGTTTTATTCATAGTCATATCTCTAACATCTAAAATGTTGTCTGGAGCACATGGGTGAATAAACAGTTGAAAGAGATTTATATTCATTGGACAGAAATAGTCCAGAGGCTTTATTCAAAATCCCACTTCACTGCAGATTTGACATGTACATGTCCATGAGACCCTCCGGACCCTCTTCTGTCAGGCACCCACGGGCACTCACCATTTGGAGCTTCCGCAGGAGTGCACCGTGCTAGGCTTACTCCACCCTGACCACCTTGCAACCAGCTCTAAAGAGATCTCATCTTGGGCTTATTATTTCTTCAGTATCCTTAATGGTCTTCCAGTCTCCTTGAGTTCACAATGAGTAAGAGGTCATTATTTTCTCTAATCATTTTCATTTGATTCGAGATATTTCTTCAAACAATAAGGAAGCCTTAAAACACTGTTGACTGTGCTTAACAGATCAGTTTTTTTAAACATTTCTCTAACTTCCTTCCTCTTGCTCTCTTAATACCCACTGTAGCATTGGATATTTTAAAATGTTAATATCAAGAAGGTGTTTCATAGTTAATAGATTCAAATCTCTCCACTGACAAGATGTGTAGCCATGGCAAGATATTTAAACTCTGTGTCCTAAGTCCCTCATCTTTTAAATGAAGGTAATAATAAAGGTTCTTTCTAAAGTTTTAAGGATAAAATCAGTTAAAACATTAATGTAACAAAATGATGATTAGCATATAGACATGTTCATTAAAAAGGAAGCTCTTTTTCTCAAGATTATCTCTACAACTTTATTGTAATCACTTCTTTGGTCCAGTGCTCTAAATTCAATATATATAAATACACACATATATATATACATTCTGCATGTTTCTTATTTTCCATCTTTAGATATTAATATATAAGAGAATAACTTTAATGAGTGGCTTATCTCTAATTGCAAATCAATTTAAAGGGAGCTGACCTGCCTTCCATCCTTCCTTCTTTGCCTCCCTCCCTTCAGTTGTTTATTCATTTATTGTTTCATTATACTGAAGGCTACAAAAAGAAAATAGTCAGCTCTGAGATAACAGTGAGGTTCTCACAAAGAGAACCTTTGTGTGCCTTATTTCCATCTTATGACTTCATCTGGAAAAAGAAGGTTTTGATAGCCCATTGGGTCATGATAAAACTTCAAATACTTAAGTATTCATTAAAAAGCACATTTCTAGACTTTCCTAACCTTGAATGTATCTGAAAACTGGTCCTAAAAAAGGAGTAACCAGGTTATGTAAAGAACAGGTAGAAAAACTGAGTAAGTTAGAGAGATAAAGAAAACATAAGACATGCTTGCTGTCACTGCATATGTAAAGACTATCAATCAAAAAAGGAATTTATTTTGTGTGACCCCAAATAGTTTAGGAAGGATCCTAGGAAAAAGCAAGAATTTAGTCACAGTTGAAATTGCCTTAAAAATAGCAGGCTGCCTCACTATGTATATTTAAAATAAAGACTACATGATGGGTTATCAAAGACGTTGAAGAAACAGTACCTAAAAATGGAAACAACTATCCTCTAAATTTTTTCAACTCCATAATCTGCAGAAATGTTAACAGATATACAAATATGGATATATTACTATCATTGCAATTCAGAAATTTATCTTATATGGAAAAACTGAAGACTTCCATATAAATTCAACTATGGTAAAATGTTTAAAACAAAAAACGTCACAAATGCAATGTTACTGAAATTTCAACAAAGCTGTTTCTACCTATTCAGAGACTTCCAAGGGAAACTGAATATGGTTTTTAAGCCCAGTTTTGAAGGTGAGGTTAAAGCTAGACATGGGAATAGCAGAAAGTTAGAGCATCATAAGATGAAAGAACAGCATGATTAAAGGTATGGTGCCATGAAAATGAATGAGGCCCAGGGGACTGATTAATTTGACCTGAATATGGTGGCAGTGGGGGATGAGCCTGGAAAAGCTTTTTTCCTTTCACAGGGGCAGAAATATTGGCACTTCGACAAAGGTAATGAGTCACCAGTGCTATCTGCATGCGGTGAAGGAGTGCACTTCAAGTGTTTAGTGGCATGTGCAGAAGGCTAGCTGCTAGAGTGAGAGAGTAGAGGTGAGGAGACCTGCTAAGAGACAAGACTTTAATTTGCCAAAAGTGCCTAAACAATGTGGCAGTATTAGAAAGAGCAAACTGGTGAAAGAAATATTCTGGATGTACAATTGTCAGGTCTTAGGAACTGACTGTGAGAAACAAGATCAGGGAAGAGGGGGTTTTAACAGTTTCTATACTAGCGTGCTAATATCAGTAAAAGAAAGAAAAGCAACAGAAGAAAGGAAAACACAGAATTTCAGAAGAGATAACAGGGTGTTGGAGGAGTTGGCAGCACAGTCAAGTGGAGCTGTCTATCTGGCATTTGGAAAGGTGGCTCTTGAATCCACTCCTTCAAATGCAAGTATTTTCATAAGAGATTATGTATTTTATTCTTTGAAGAAACACAAAAGTATTTCAAATTTGATGATAAAATGTTCTCAAGGATAATTTCCTTAAACATTCTCAATTTGATCCTATTGGCCAACAGTATTTAACCACATCTCGTACCTTTCTTTCAAAAGCTATATTTAAATATACTTAAATATATTTAAAATATATTTTAAAAAATTACAAAGTTTTGCAAGGACTGAGAGGAAACTATGAGTATACAGAAGACAAGGGTCACTGACACTAAATGTCCTGCAGTGAGAGAGGCATTCCTGCACAATGAAGAGGTGTTCTGCCACAGATGTCAAGAGTGTCACCTGGTAAGAATTACAGTCACATGATACTGCTCATCACTGAATGCATCTTCTGCATAATCAAGAAGAACTGATAGAAGTTTGGATTCTGAAATTTTGGAGAATCAATTTCAAAATAAACTAGTAGCTATTACATAGCCCATCCCTTAGAAACGTTCAAGAAAATGCATGCCTTTCATTTTGACTCTTTACTCATAGCTAATCTAGTTCCAAAAGAAATTTATCTTCAAGTAAATTACTTAGTAAGGCAGCTTCTTCTTATAAATGATGCTTTTTCTACATGATAGCTCTAATCAGAATCTGACTGGGGTAAAGATGATGGATAAGAATAAATTTCATTGTGTCAGTCAATGAGGAGCTTGTCAATGCTTGAAATAAAATGGTTTCTAAAAATTTCCAGTGCTTTGTGGAGCTCTTTATCTAAACAAATATTTCTCTTGAATTTACTATTGATTTTAATGTTTTCAACAGAAAATTGCCATTTTAATGCCAGGTAATACCAAAAAGTAATCACCAGTGTACATAACTGAACCACAGACATTTTTATGGGACTATCCTAACTGCAAAAATATTTTAACAAATGTATCTTTATATCTGCTTCTTGTAGTTATTACTCAAATTCCATGTAATATTTTCATGAACTCACTAGGAATTTCAATGAATATTAATAAGTGTGTAAGAAAATTTTGGTATCAGGTGAGGAAAATTATTTTTTAAATATGTGCATTACTTGTAACATTGATAGTTATGGATATGTTGAAAATATCTCTTGTGTATCAGGTACTGGTTAGTTCAGTCTTAAATGGACTAGTTTTATTATTGACAGTTTCAATTTATTCCCAACTATTAAGGTTTATCCCTAAATGCACATACTCCCCTCTTGTTTACTAATTGCCAAATGTATATGTGGTAAACAATATTTCTTCCTCTAGACAATGGCCCATATTAGACTATTCTCTCATTTATGATATAATCTGCTCAAACTTCCAAGTAGGTAGACTATGCTCCTGGGTTTACCATTTAACAGACCAAAAGAGAAAAGGAAGATTTCTCTGTAATTAAAAAAAAAGTTCTATTGCTCACTAAGATTCAGTGTGTAGTTGTTTCCCAATATATTCCTTAATTACTTTAATCCAAATGGCTTTGAGAAAGCCTGTGACAAAGCAGGATGATTTCTCAGAGGGTATTTTCACTCAATGGTTTTTTATGCAATCCAACACTGTTAGGACATCTAATAAGTAACCTGGCAATTCAGAGCTCCCAAAAATTGGTTTAAAAAATGGTGATCTTTATAATAGCCTAACAGCCTTAAAGTACTATCTACCAAGGAGCGTGGTATCTTTGTGTATGTACTCAGCACAGTGCTAAGTATTTCAGATCTTCTCATTTAATCTTCATAATTACATGTGAAAATATTCTTCTGGTATGTGACAAAATTCATATTTAGAAAGCTTTTCACACATGAAGAAATCAAGATTTAGTGAGGTTTAATAACTTACCCTAGCTACTACATGGCAGAGCCAAGACCAAATCTCAGAGTCCCTGTTTTAACACTCTGCCTGATCCTGTCCACAAGGGTCCTCAGATGAATCATAAATGGTCTCACCTCGCAAGAACCATCTAGTGTAAGCAGAGAAACAGGAAGCTTACCCAAATGATTACAAGTCAAGGAAAGACAGAATAATTTCTCTAAGAGAAGTTCAGATCAGGTAAAAAGGCACTTCAGTAGTACAAAGATTACCTCAAGATGAGGGGATTTGGAGTAGTTGTTTTTTTTTTTTTTTTTTAATTATTTGGAATGGGTTGCAGGAAGGGGAGAAAGGGTAATACAGGGATATTACTGGAATTTGTTGGATGTCATTCTATTTGACAGGTACATACAGTAGAAGACAATTTACATTTGTTTTCTTCTTTGGAGTTCAGAACAACCATAAAATATTACCCCTCACCCCCACTGAACAAAACTAAGTTAACTAACCAGTGTCTTAACTGAAATTTGCCCCAGACCCACTGAGTGATGAATGGCCTGTCCTTTCTTTCAGTCTACCTCGTGTAGGTTTCTTTTTTGACCTTTAGGAGATATAGGTACCTTTTGTTAACTTTTCAGCTCAAAGATAAATGATTTCATAATTCATACAAAGGACCCTTACTGACTAGTTGACTAGATGTATTCAGAACTAGGCAAAGGCTCCCTCCAAAGATACCCAACTATCTGTTCCCAGGACAGATCCATGTAAGGTTTCTGCAAGACATAGAGTTGTAGGTAGGCAAGGAAGCTTGGTCTTTCCTTATTTCCCATTTTTCTTCCTTTCCGACATTGTTGTCTTCCAACCACTAACTAGCAGTGTGACATAGGCAATAACTTAATTTTTGTTCCTAAATTCATCTTACGTAAATGGAGATACTGAAGATCTACCCCATAGACTGTTAAGGGAATAAAACGGATTAATACAGAAGGCAGTATCACAGTGCCAGGAACATATCAGTATTACAGAGATGTCATAGTTACTATATTCTTGGGCTTCACAGAGTAAGGGGATTAGCCTTTCCAAGGAGTAGAAGAAACTGTAGCTGTATTCATCTTTCAAAAAAATGAAAAATATCCATTAGTAAAGGTAATGTTCAGATAAAAAATGTCCACTCCACATAGCAAGAAGAAAAATCTCTGTTATCTACTTATAGTCACTCTTAATGAACAATGGGGCTGGGTTTCTGAGGCAAGGTACATTTCTCAAATTTGTTTTTTAATAGATCTTTCAAACATTCATTACAGTTGTTAAATTGTATTTAAAGTATTCTCTTAGACTGAGGAGGTAATTGACTGAAGACCAATAGGATAGGAAGATTACCCTAGATACCAGATATGAATATTTTGATAGCAGAATTCTAACCTCATTCATCTTGGTAACCACAGTAGTGTCTGGAATGATTCCAAGCATTTAAAAAAATAGTCTATATTTTAGGTGTTTTCCAAATACTTTATCCCTCACAATAGTACTTTAGGGTAGGTATCATTAATCCCATTTTATAGATAGAAAAGCCAAAGATGAGATTATTTTAAAAATAACTTAACCTTACAAAACTGAAGAACTTAGCTCAAAGTCTAGGTCTAACTAAGAACTTACCATTCTCTATGTGAATGTCTCAAAATATGTTTGGTGAATACAGAAGTGAAAAATGCAGGAGATTTCCTTTTATTTCATATCAATATACAGGAAGATGAATCTGGACAAGGGATGGCTCTTTAGGTCACTTTGCACTCCTTCTCAGGAGGGCTTGTGGCCAAAAATAAAACCCAGTTATTATTACAAAGAATAGATGCATGTTTAGAAATATGAGCATTTATAGGAAGAAGTACTAACTTGGACACTGGGTTACAATTCAGTGCTAAAATGTCATATCACTTGCCGTTATCAAAACACTCCCTGGTGGAGGTGGAAAATATGCAATAATTGCAAACTGCTGATGAGAATTTTGCAGAAAAAGTTGCTAACTTTATGAGTTTTTATATATAATACACGGAGTTGCTTAACGTGCTTTTCATTTTACTAAAAGCATTCAGTGGCCAGCTCACTTAGCTTGTTTTAAATATCATGTGCTGAGAGGCAAAAGCAGTCAGGATTGCTTCACCAGAGCTGAATAGGGGTCACCTTGTTCAGTCCTTGTCTGCTCTGGGCAGTTAGCACCCAGCTTTGATTCTTCAGCCACATGGCCCCCAATGCACACTTAGTGCTTGTGGGTCCCATGACACACTTTCGATGTAAAGTGCCTGTTGAAAATTTGCAGCCTTCCTGAGCGCTCTGTTTGGGTTCAACCATAAAGCACGGGGGTGTCAGGAAAGGGGACTAGTGCCCACAGTTTCCTCCTTCAGTCTTTTTCACACCACCCTCACCATTTCCAAGATTTTATTCTTCTGATGCATCTCATATTAGACCTGGGAAGGGAGTAGGTCATGAAAATATTAGCTTTCGTCCAACCCTGCCTTCATTTAGTCCGACTACTGACTACCTCTCCAGGAAAGAGAGACAGAGACGAGAGAGGAGAGAGAGGTGACAGGGGAGAGAGGGAGAGGAGAGGCAGAGAGCGAGACTGTCTACTTTTAATATCCCTGTAGAAGACCATACAATTCCTGTGTGCGCGCGTGTGCGTGCGTGCGTGCGTGCGTACTTTCAATATATTTAGAGCAGACCACAACATTTTCTCATCAGCGCTACCAGGAAAGCACCCTAGATCAACCGCCTTCCCCATGGCAGTTAGCGATCCGTTTTGTGGAAGTTAGGGACCAAAGGTTGTGGAGAGAGCAGCTGCAGGAGGCCATCCACTGAAAGAGGAGGTCTTCACACGGGAGCTGCCCTGCCAGTCTCCCGCGGTACCTGGCCCGGAAAGCCTGCGGAAACTCAAGTGGCGCAGCCTCCCCTCTACCTGCGCGCAGCCCGTCGCCCTTCTGCCAGGTGCAGAGCTCGCCAGCGCACGTCTTTCCATCCGTCTCCCCTCCCGCCGCGCTACTTGCAACCCCACAAAGACAGACAAACCACCTCTCTCAGACCTATCACGTCCTCCTCCCAGACTCTAGAGCCCAGATCATTTGCTACCTGAGAAGACTTCCCTACCGTCTCTCACCACCCCACCGCCGCTGACCCAACCCAACAAGGCCGTCCTAGTTGCTCGCGGATTCAGGGCAGGATGCTGGTGAGGCGCACCCTGGGGACAAGCCGCTCTCGGAGCCCACCCTCCCAGACTGCACAGCCAAGCAGATGCTGGAGCATCGCGGCGACGTGATCTCTGTGCCCAAGCCCAGAGCGTGGGCGCCTCCCGGCCTCCAGTACGCTGGCTTGCTGGGCACTGCGGCTGGGGTCCTCTCCGCCTACCGCCCCAATGCGCGCGCCCAGAGCCCCGCCCGGCTGAGCCCCGCCGCAGCGCCCTCGCCCCGGTCCCAGTGCCTGGGTGACGCGAGCCCTCCCGGGACTGCAGATTGGGTGGTGGCTTTGCCTCTGTAAGGGCGCGTTTGTCACAGACTAGCCGTTATTTACAAACGCGCGTGCAGCTCGGGTGACTTGCAAGCTTGGCTTCGACTACGCCAGCGCTGACTCCTCCGCCCTCCCGGGGTTACTCACTTTATCCGGCCTCCGGCCCTGGGTGGGCGCTACAGTTCCTAGGTGGCCCTAGCCAAGGCCGCTCGGTCTCGCTGCCACCGGGTGAATGGAATTATTTATTTATTTGTGGCCCTCGACGCGTCCTCGCCCGCAGCCACCGCAGTCGGAGGAGGAGGAGGAGCAGCGCCTCTGGGACGCCCGGGACGCTCGCCGGGCACAGGGAGGTGGGCGTGGTGGGGAGGGCTTTGCGGGAGACGAGCGGGCGGTGCCCCGGGGACCTGGACCCACTGAGGGTGCCCAAGCGTCTGTCAAGGCGATGGGCACTTCCTCGGTGGCTTGGGGCACTCCATTTCAGATTTTAGTCGGGACGTCGAGAGAAAGCGAAAAGTCTGGGAGGGTTAACTGTTGCTCTAGAAGGGGCGTGGCGTGCTTTACCGGAGAACCTGGGGCGCTGCTTTTAGGAGCCAGGTGCGCTGTGGCTGTTTACATCCTCAGGAAGTAGCACTACCTCTGAGAGGGGAAAGGAATAAACTGAGAGGGACCTGCTGGAGGGCAGAGATGGTTCTCCCTGTGACTTGGAGCGAGAGGCTTAGGTTTTCAGTGGGGTCTCTTTTTGAGGGAAGGTGGAGTTTGGAGATGAGGCTCACCGACCAATTCACTCAAGAGGAAAAATTACTCTATGGGAAGAGGAGTATAGAAAATAACAAAGGAAGGACTTGAAAATAGGATACAATGAAAGTCGTTTGTAAATAGATCCTTTCATGTTTAGGTTCTCAAATTATTTAAATTTTCAAAATAGAATTTAGTTATTTGACAACGAATAGTGCCAGGGATTTAATTTCACTATCATTGGTTTGATTTTTTCCACCTTTATATTTTTTTCTCCCGTCTCAAGATGTTTCTTGGGAAAGTTAGGAGAAGGTCTGGAAATGAATAAGTTTAGGTGACTTCAAAGGTTGTGCTCCTTTAATGTCTTTAAAATTAAATTACTATTTAGAAAAAAAGAGAAACTGTCCAGGATAATAAACCTGAACTTGTTTTTAGGAATTCATTCTGCAATTTTTCTGTCAGTTTAACTCATCTGCCCACCTCATTTCTTCTCCTAAAAAGTGAAAAAGATAAAGCATTGTTATCGAATCATAAATAATAATATAGCTTTCTAGAAGTTTTCCTTGTTTATTCTGGAACTTAAGTCATTTACAAGAGGCCAAGATAATTCCATTGAAATAACTGATACTTCAAAGTCTAAAGAGCAGAGTCAAAATGTTAATACTAGTAATAATTATACTTATTTATTAAGTGTTTATCATTGTGAGCACACTTCTAGTCGCTTATGTGGTTTATCTCAATACATAGCCCTGTTCTGTGAGTATGGTGAATATTCACATTTTACACATTTGGAAACAGGTAAGTCACTGACTAAATTTTCATTTCCTTACTTCTGCCACAGCTAGACTGTGGGCCTGGAGAAAATTTAAAGTTTCATTTCTGCAGTTACAAAGTAGATATATCAACTTTGTATTCTCATCATAAGATATACACAAGATTATGTGTAGACTGAATGGTAGCTACTATGAGATGAATAAATGGTGGCTATCATTAGTAACTTAAAAAAGATTTAAGGGTGGGAGCAGTTTGGAAATTAAAGAACTAAGGTAGAAATTCCTAGAAAGAACCTAAGTTTTTTTAAGCAAAAATCTGTAAATCGACATTTGTATAATATATAATAGACATGTGAGTGCCTACTATTTGCCATTATTTCTGCCCACAGCTTGCCTTTAAAAAATATATAATAGGCATATAATAATGATTAAAAACCTAGCAATGACTATGAGCACTTCATTTTCATTGCAAAAAGAAGTTAAAATTGAAAAAAAAAATATGAAGACACACAATTCAAGATCGTGTTCTTTAGTTTTCCTATTGATATTTTTCCTGCTCAATGATCACATTGTTATTTCAAAACAGAGAAGACAAAAGACCATATACTTCCTGAATTTTGACACTATTCTCTCTTTCACTTCTCTTTGGTGTTTCTTTTTTTGTTTCTTTTTCTTTCCCACATTTCTGTGTTCTTGGCTTATTTATTTCATTGTCAAATCCCCCCTCAAATGCTTAAATAGCATTATGTTATAACTGTGGCACATTTTTAAGTCCTGCTTTTCCAGCAATTAAAATTCTGGATCCAACTGCCTCAGTACTAGCATTTGGAGATTCATTCCTAATTTGCCTTGTTGATATGGTTCAACATGCTATGTAAATATTTGCTTGAATTGGAAAGGAATCTGAAAAGAGAATAGGTGGAAACAATCCAGTCAATTTAACCTATGACTTATAGTCTTACTATTGTCCAGAAATTGAGGGGGTGGGGAGGGAGGGAGGGAGATACTATTTAAGAAAAGAACAGACCCCGTCATTGGAACTTAAAATGTTTTGAGTAAAATTTTTGGTTTGATTTCCATTCAGAAAATGAAATAACAATGGGAGAAACAATAGCAATATAGTCTTATAATCTAGCAACTCATGTTCCACAGATAAACTAGTGAATGCATACAATATGAACTAATAAAGCCCAACTATCTTGCATTATATGTACATACCCTCATATTGCAGATTCTCTGACCCTTCTTCATTCCTCCGTCATGCCATATCTTCTCACGTTTCTCTTTTCCTCCCCATTCCCCAACCCTTATTCCATATCAAACTTGTTTAAGCCGTTTATTCTTTAAGACCAAGCATGTATGTCTTTAGCTCTGTGACATTTCAAGGATTGCTTCCATAAGAACTAATTCCTAGACACGAACTCCAGGTGATAGCTTGATTCCACATCTCCACAGATCTGTCTTCAAACTGACTCTGAAAAATAAATACAATTAAAATAATTTTTATGATTTTTTCTGTCTCTCCAGTTTATTAGGCTGTTGGAGGGTGGACATGATGTTTTGTTCATCTCTGTAAACCTCCAGAATCTACACAAAGTCTTGCAGATAGAGGTAATCAATAATGTTTGCCAAATGGAAAGATGATAATGTGTCTTGTCTAGGCAACAGATATGTGGTAGAGGCTGTTGGTGCTTCTGGCTTCTCTTATGTTGGGACAAGGTAACTCATTATAACAGAGTATGACTGAGAGTGGCATATTTATTTCTGGGCAAAAGGAGTTAGGAATCACTGTGCCTCCTTCATTATTGCTTTTCCTTGCTCTAATATCTAATAGCCTCATGTTCCAGAGTAGCTACGATAAGAGTCACTAAATGACAGAGGCCAATTTACTTGCACTGGACTTTGTGTGAGCAAGAAACCATTAATATGTTAAGCCACTGAAATGCCAGGTTTTATTTGTCAAGTACATAAGTTGGCTTCTTCTAATGAAGAGGAGTTGTTAGTAAGATAACAACTCATAATGGCATAAAGACCCAATGAAACACTGAATTTATGAGAATGCTTTGATGTTCTAATGTCAAAATGTATATATTCTCACAACCCAAAATGATATAGAGCAATTTTTTCACAGCAAGACTCTGTAAAACCAAAGTAGGTAGGTAGGTAGGGTGTGAATGTGTGTGTGTGTGTGTGTGTGTGTGTGTGTGTGTGTGTGTGTGTATCTAACATGCCAATAGGCCCCTCAGTCTGAGTGAAAAAAAACATTACCCTACCATCCATTGGCAGCATACTCTGCCTGAGATTGTAGCTGGCTAGCAGCTGTGAATATGATTGTTTTGATCTAGTTTCACAAATATGTAAATTAAAAGCAGCATCTTTGCATTGATTCTAGATGTATATCAAGAGTATATCCATATAGGCTAATTTGAAAATACCTTCCATAGAAACCTGTCATAGGATATAATTAAAAAAAAAAAAGAAAATGATCTTATTGGACAAAGTCTCTCAAAAACTATAAAATAGGCCCGAAAGGTCTTTTATTAAAATAAATGATATTTGGTATTCCAAAAATTTCTCAATGAATTCTGCATTTAAGTTCCTGTCAATTGGCATTTTTGTAATTTTACATTCTTTTTAATGTTATCCATAACATAAGCTTAATAGGTTCTTATTTAAGTATCATGTAGATATATATCTGAGTATTAATTTTTCTGAAAGTATATAAAATTAGAAACTTGAATATAAAGTTTTCATAATTGTTAAGTTCTTTGGCAGATGTCTTGTAAATAGTGACATATGAATGTAGCAATGAATTTTATTAAATGAAACAATTTTGACAATGTGGTGCTAGATATGTTAGGTTTCAGTGCCTTTTCACGTACATGTGATCTTAGGTGGGTCACTTAAAATTCTGTGGTATTTTCAAAACACTTCATATAAAATTGTTTTAAAAATGAAGGACATGTTTATGTATGATAGTTTTATTCTAATTAAACAAAAATAAATGCTCACTTTTCATATTCTGAACAGCAGTGTTGATCTTGATGCCTTATAAAATGCAATTACAAGGTTGGCTTCTTAACTTGTAACCTTGTCTAACTTGCAGAGTGCCTAGAATGCCCTTGAATGATTAATCATTGTTTATATTTACATAATGCCTCATAAGACATGGGAATCATGCAAAATGCTCTCAGCTCACACGGGAATCATGCAAAATGCTCTCAGCTCGGTTTCTCAGAAGTTAGGGTTTCAGCTGTCTTAACTTTGTTTCTCTTCTAAAATCAAGACTTTATTACCATTTGTTTTCTATTCAAGATCACTTTTCCTGCTTTGCCATCTGCCAGGAATTAAATCAAAGTGCATATTTGTTTTGTGGTGTTTTGCCATATAATACTGACTGATTTCTTAATGCTGTTTAACTTTTTCTGAGAGTTGACTGAGTCTGACCTTGAATTATCAATTGTCAAAATTTTTCCAAGAAAAAATTAGTGTGAGATCTGTTATGCCAAATGAGATATATGTTTCAAATCCATGTATTTGTGTGTAATTTCCTCTGCAGTTTAGCCCTATGATTTGGGCTGGAGCACATCAATACTGATGATCAGTGAGGTATGATTTTGTATGTTTTCTTGGTCCACCAAATTTTTTTTTTCTTTTTTTTCTTCATTTACTCAACATGTATCTATATCTATATATCAATCTCTAATCTATAGATAGATGTAGATAGGTAAATAGATAGATAAACAACTGTTACAAAACCAGACATTACTATTTGTTGGCATGCAATATGATTGATTTTTCAGAGATTTTTTTCAGTGCAGGTCCAGATTCATGTAATGCAACGATGGCTTTGAAATATTTATCTTCATGAGTTTCATTCAGTCATTGGACATACTTATTTAACAACTATTTTATACCAGGCATTGTGTTCAACTTTTTAGATATAAATAGTGGTTCTCTAAAAAAAATAAAATTATTTCTTTATTTTTATTACTGATTGTGATCCTAATATATAATTACATCCACCAAATGATTATATTTCAACATATGCACATATCGAAGTATAAATATTAGTATATTATGTTTCCTAAATGGTGCTCTTTGTAATTTGTTTTCAATCTAAACTGGAATAGACTAGCCTCGCTATTGAGCTAAATAGCTACCCAGAAATCATAAATATGTTTCAAAAAAACATGTAAAGTTTTTCTTCAGTTGCTGTGTGAAGGACACTGAGCTTTCTTAAAATGTCAAAGAGTCAAACAAATTTATATTTCTTTTTCAAAATACCAGCTTTATATTGATAAACTTTATTGAAGTATAACTTACATATGTTAAAATGCATGCATCTTAAGTATACATTTTGATGAGTTTTGACAAATTTAAACACTCATTTAACCACTACTCCAATCAAGATATAGAGAGCACTTTATCATGCATTCATTCATTCCTCCTCACAATTCAAACAATTGCTGATCTGGTTTTTATCATCATGGATTTGATGTCCATGCTAAACTTTTATGCAAATGGAATGATATTACAAGTTACTTGTTTGTATTTGGCTTCTTTTCCCTGCCTATTTTTCTTTAATTCATCTGCATGGTTATGTGTGAGCATTAGTAGTTTGTTCTTTCATTGGTGGATAGTATTCTATTATGTAGAAATGCCACAAATGTTTTCTTTATCAAATCACATGTTGGTAGGTATTTGGATACTTTTTATTATTCACTTGTATAAATACTTAAATGCAAATATTTCTGTGCACATGTATTACTGTATCAAGTTTTATTCTTAATACATAAAATAAAAGCCATCTTATTCTTTAGTAAAAAATCAGGACTGATATACAGGGAAAAATGTCAAGCAGTTTTGTTTTTTCTGATTTTTTTTTGTCTTAGATCTTTAAAACTTTACACCATGTGGTGGACACAGTTGTTTCCTAGATCCCAGGTGCAGTCCAGATGTAGATTGTGGGTTAGCAAGTGTTTTCACCTATCAGCAATTTAAGTTCTAATTTAGTTACAGGAAGTCTCATCCTCTGATTTCACCTCCTTTTTGGTATTCTTGCATCTGGTGACTATGTAGAATGTGGGTTAGCAAGTGTTTTCACCTATCAGTAATTTAAGTTCTAATTTAGTTACAAGAAGTCTCATCCTCTGATTTCACCTCCTTTTTAGTATCCTTGCATCTGGTGACTAGGTGTGGTAGATATATGAAAAAAAAAAAAAAAACCTGGGTTAATCATTTTGGCCCAATGTGGGATATGCAGGTGGACAATACTTGGCTTCAGAAATCTCTGCTGGTCACAATATAATTTCCTTTTCTGTCCAGTCTTGACAACTTCCCTTTCCTTTTTATAGTTTCCCTTCTTAGGTTATTGATTCCTAATCCAATGTTTAAAAGTTGGTACTAGGAGGGTTTTGAAAAAACAGATGAAACTATAGGCATTTAGAAATATGCTTTTCCATGGATGGCAATGAGGAAAGAACCATCACAAATAACTTCTGGAACAATGTAGTGGCTCTTTCAGCAGTATTAGGGGGCATAACAGTGGAAAGTATGCACTAGTGAGAGTGAAGTATGAGATTATTTAGAGATAGGGAGTAAATATTATCTATAAGGATAACAGAACTAAAGCCAAAAGCAGTTACAAGTCTTGACCAGTGGCTCTGGAAGAGAGCTTGTATGACTACTTGACCCTAAGGGTGCAAGAGTTCAAACATAAAATTATATGGAAAGGAGTTGATTGACGTGGAGTACTTTCTTCTGATATACTATTTAACACATAGGCAACTACACAAGAGATGGTGTGACCTCTATTAGAAGGGCTCCAAGAAAAGTGGAAAAAAGCAATTGGCCATGATAAGTATATTAGTCAGGGTTCTCCAGAGAAGTATATCACTTGGATATCTATCGTCTATCTACCATCTATCATCTGTTTCTATATAGTAACCATTTATTTTAAGGAATGCACTTATTTAAATGTTTCTGACATTTAAAAAAAATACCTTCAGAGATGCATCTAGACTGATGTTTGATTGAACAACTGTCTACCATAGACTAACTAATCAGCACATAAAATTAAACATCACACTAGGGAAAGTTAAAAGGCCAGAATTTTCACATCAAATCATGGAGGAAAACATTAAGATGTTTAAAAAAGTGAATATTCAGGAATATGTATACAATGCATAACCAAAACACCAGATGATTAGATCATGGGGAGACTCCTGCATGTAGCATGCAACAAGACCAGAAGGAATACGCTAGTGAGAGGGACACTAGCGTCACCAGAGTGTTCAGTGAGCTCTCTTACATAGTGCAGACAAGAATGTTACAGAACTAGGCTCATTGACAGCAATGAGGCTGATAATATCACAAAGAAATAAATTCCAAAATGTGTATTTAACTATCAGAAATCAGGATACAGTAATTACTTTAATGACTAATAAGCTTGGTCTGGCATCCTAGGGTGACACCTCCACAGAGTTATTCAGATGATTAATAGAACATGATATACTAAAGGGCAGGCAATATTGACAGTTGACAAGGGCAGGCTCATCTTGGAACAGCAGGAGAAATCAAAGTTGGATCACTGGCAGGGGAGGTAGAAAGTAATCACTCTAAAAAATAAAGCACAAACTTTTGCCCTGGTTCCAGACCTAAATCAGTTTTTAAATTTGAAATATTAACTACAGAGATGACTGGTTTTTAGGAGAAGCAATCCTGAAACACCATAACAATTATAGTTGAATGATTACATTAGTCTTTCCCCAAGAATCCTGGAGTCATTTCATTGGGGAAGGGAGATTCCCAGATATTATAAAGGTTGAAAGACACCCAAAGTATCACCATATACTTTCTAAGAGTTTGGGCATATAGGCTTTAGATAATAAATGAAGCATTGCTAAAGTTCAGCTTACACTGGGATTATGAGTAGGTATCCCTCTTCCGGTGGTCATTTCCCACCCAGGATATAAACACTGGATAGTTGGAGAAAGTCTCACTTTGAATCCTTGGTCTTTCATGTAAAAGTTATTATAGTGGGTAAGATCAAATAGAGACCCTGACCACTGCCCCTCCTACCAAGATAATAAATCAAGAGTGGAGGAAATGGGAACAGGAAAACAGACAAGTTCACCATAAAAGTCCTAGAGAAAGCAGGGTCAGTGATTCCTCAATATTTTCACTTAATTCACTGAACTGACTCTTACAGAAAATGAATAATTTCTGAAGGGTGATCATGAACTACTATATCCCCAACCACATGATAGCCCTGATTACTACCACCATGCCAGAAATGGTATTTTTGCTAGAATACATTAATGGTCTCTAATACAGAACATGGGATCACGCATTGATCAATTCTTTTCTATACCAGTCAGAAAAGAGAATGAGAAATAGTGTGCATTTACATGGACTAGAAGGCAATATACATATCCATGGCTCTGCTAAAATATAAAGAAATGATAAAATATGAAGAAATATGCCCATCTGAATGTACCAATAATTTATACATATATATATATACAAATGTATATGTAGAGAGAGAGATCCATTATACTGATAACACTATATTAATAAGGCATAATGAACAAGAAGTGGCAAGCACACTGGTGTTATCAGCAAGCAGATCATTCCAGGGAAGAGATACATATAAAAATGCTTAGCAACTTTCCACTTCTGTAAAATCTGTGAGGGTCTAGTGTTCCATAGTGTAATAGGACTTTACCAAAGTAAAGATAAATGATCACACTTTTCACCTATTATTATTAAAAGGGAACCATGTCATATGCCTGTCTCTGGGTTTTGGAGGCAGCATATTTTATGTCTTTAGAGAGATACTGCTCTGTTCCATTAGCTAAGGGATGTGAACAATTTCTGAGTTGAGCCTAGATGAAGAAAAATTGTTGCTTCTTGGAGATCATAGAACAACAACAACAAAAAAGAATGAAGAAAAAAAGAAGAGGAATTACTTTCTTGATAGTGTTAGTTGGCTCAAATCATCAGGTTGCTGTCACACATAGGGACAAGGAGAGAATACTGTGGAACTTGGTGAGCCACACTGACTTCTACTGATAACCACTTACCCAATCATGACAGTAAATATGTCCATCAACCCCAGGATACACAGACCACGGTGACAAGAAGTTTGTGCCCCTTGGCCATGAGGATAAGATTCATACCACTAGGGAAGTCCAGCATGTCAGCAGAGGAGTATCTAAGGGTGAGTAAAACCTAGATGCTAGTGGAGGAGGAAGAAGTTTACGGCTGAGTATACATTTTGACTCCAAGTAAAACTGTTGTAACCTTTGGCTTCTAAAAGTCCCCTCAGGAAGAAAGATCACTTGTATCCTGCTTTATCACAAGCTGTTTCTTGAACATATATTAAGAAATAGATGCAATTATTCCAAAAGTAAACTATGAAGAGATGCCACTCAGATTCCCTTCCAAGAACAGTTTGTGGGGAGTGCCATCAGCCAACAGCCTCCAGAGTTGGCTCTTTAATTCTCTGCCTCAGTTGTTTAGCAAACTACTTCACCTGCACCTAGCGATGGAGCAATGTAGGGTTGAAGAAAGACTTGGCCTTTTTTCCCAACACTGAACACTGTAGGCAGCCCAATGGACTTCTGTATTTACTGCCATTACTAAAGGAAGAATTAATTGATGCCCACATGGGATTCCTGTATTCTCTCCAGAGTTCCATAGCCAGTGCACCAAGGTTCTGTTAGGTTCGTATCACAGTTGGACTTCTTCTTCTGTCCAGTATTGCTTACTCCCCATTTCTTTCTCTAATAGACAAATCATCACTAAATTCAGTGACACTAGTTTTTGGAGAATCCAACTAATAATACACTAATGTAGAAAAGCAAACCTGGAATATCTTCCTTTAGCTAAGACTTTGGTACCTACTTTTAAGACCTAGAATTATGTAAAATTCCTGTATATAAAGAGTACAGAGCATCACTAAGCCAGCAATAAGAAAATTAAATTAAAACGCTCACAAAATTAACATTGTTTTATAATATGAGATAATTTCCTATCCCCTTCCTCTCTGAAAATTTTGGTTTAACTTCTATATCCTGTAATTTGAAATGGCTGTAATTTAACTCACACACATGATTTGTTTGAGTTTTACTTCTGTTTGCAAGCTCTTCTAAGTGAGTCATGCTTGTTTTTATTCAGATTTTTATTCGTTTGAGGCAGTACAATTTAACCTCCATGAAAATTCACTGTTCTTAGGTAAATAGTTTTGAGAAATGCCTCCAATCCCCTAACCTCCACCAGAATCATATCAGTACACTCCTTCCACCCACCAGCCCTTGTCAGTCACTGATTTGGGTTTTGTTTTATACTTTTTAACTGGTTTTTTTTTTTTTTTTTTAACTCAGCAGCTCTGTTTCTTTCTCTTGACACTTTCTCCCCCTTCACAATGATACCTGGTGTTTTAAGCTAACTCCAATTTAGTGACATCAGGCTTATCCCTCAGGAAATAGCTCCCTTGCAACTTCTGGAACATCTTATATTCACCCGAGGAAAATTTCTGTTGCTGCATGACATGATGTGTTAATACAGCTTCCACATTACCTAGCTCTGGGGCTTTACCTCATGCCTTTTCCAATCAGTCAAGCTAGCTCCTTCCTTCTCAGAGTTCATTGCTTTAAGGTTCTCAAAGATTCCCACTTGAACTGGGTAATCTCATAGAGGCTCCAGGACTCATGAAATCAAATGAATTTATATTTCAAGTCTAATAACTCTGAGTATATCATCTACTTTCTCCTTATAAGTTTTAAATTTAAAGGGCTTACTGCTTCATTAAATTGTAAGTCCATTTAACAGGAAACACCTTTACTACTAGAACTTGAACTACATTATAAAGGATAGAAAGTTTGTTTTTATGTACTAGAACCATTCCTAATTCAAGCCTTCATCAAACATCACCTGGATAATTAAAACTATTCTCTTCTAAATTATTTCCCTACCTCCAATCATGTTGTACCTTCGGCATTTCATCCTTTGCAACAACATCAGTATTATCTTTCCGCCTGCTAGGATCTTCCTGTTAAATCAGTGAGAGCGAATGATTAGAAAGTAAAGACTAAGGAGACCTCATCTATGGCATATGTGACATTTAAAATCATTGCTTATTCATTTGATTAACTCCTCCGTTCAGTTCCCCACCCAAAGTAATATAATTGGGTGGGGGTAAAAGTACAGATATAAAAAGTTTGCATTTGTGCTGTAGCAGTAATTTGCAGTGCACAGAATATCTTCCCATCATGTAAGAAATACATATAATAGGAAAGGGTGATTTGGAGAAATAATGAGAAAATAATAGTCTGAGAAAAGAAATTTAAGTATCAATACAATTTGCCTTTATTGAGTATTTCCACTTGAAAATCCAGAGGTAAGCTAGGAAGTGTACAATTCAGGTTTTGATCTAAATAATTGTTTAGTGAAGGAAAAGTGAAATAGTGGTGAACTCAATGTATTATATGCAGATGTTGATTTACTATTTTACACCTATATTAATGTTATAATGCAATATCCCTTCAATAAATCAATTTTTTAAAAAGAAAAGAATTATCTGCTATTTCTTAAAAAATATCTGGTTTACTAGTTGTATTTAGAACAATAAACAGCCCATCAACACATTCCTTCACATGCCCATCTGATTTAATTTGAATCATTATGCTTAATATTTCTTATTTTAATTTCCTAAATTAGAAATATAATTAGCCTTAATTTTTGGTTTTGATTTATTATTCCTATTGCAGCTGGTGATATTATAATACTCTGGGTAAACTTCAAATAAAGCTGCCCCTATGTCTTCTCTGTTTGGTGTTATCATAGGAATGTCATTTTTATATGCACAAGAATGAACTACTGAACACCATTGACAGCTGCTCTTAAAAAGTTAAAACTTAAATGGATGATTAATGAATATACTTGAAAGTATAAATAGATGATTGCAATTATATTTTAAGACACTTCTGTTATTATAACTAGATAAGGCCATTTCTGTGCTTTTTCCCAGCAGATCAATATGTAATCTCAAAATCAGAATCAATAACACAATTCAAATTTATTGAGAGTTTACTATATGGAACAAAAATGGAAAAAAGGTATTTCACAAGTAGCCACTATGTATCAGGAACTATGTTAGGTCAGACCAGAACCTCCTCTCTGACATGGGAAGCTAGCAACCAAGTGTAGTTCCTAATTGATAACATGATTCTACCCTACCTATTTGAAGAAGTAGAATAATATTATATTACCCATCTGCAACACTTCTGAGAGTGCAAAGGGCAACATAAATTACTAATTATTATTATGAACTATTACTTTTCTGAAAGCTGGACTATTCTAGGCAGCTGGAATGCATACTCACCCTATCTAAAAGAATTATCTGATCTACCCTGATTTTTCTTTTGCCACTTCCCTTAGGGCTCAGCACACATACTGATAAGCTTTCACTTCTTGGACCATACTGAGTTATTTTCCATCTTGAGTCTATACTGCCCCACCTATATTTTGTTTCCCTCACCCCAACCCCTAGTAACTCATCATTCAAAATTCAGTTCAAATATCATTTCTTTAGAGATCCAGAGTAGGTGAGTTCTCCCTATTCTATAACGTGTCTTTCTTGTATAGTGTTTTCATATTAGTTTATGTGCTATATAGCTATTTGATTAAAAGCTGCCTTCTACCTGAATGGTAGTTTCATTAAAGTATTGAGGGGCCTTGTCCTTTTCTTATTCTATATTTAGTAACTAACAAAGTGTCTAAGAGACACAGAATATTTAAGATACCTTGTGATATTTAAAGAAAGGTATATGACATCATTCTATTTGCTGTAACAGTTTAATAGAGTCACTTATATTTTCCTCATTATTTTGAAATAACCCGTTTCACTGCATTAAATTCATGTTTTCATCTCCTCTTCATTCTCTGCTATATTTAGTAGTAAGAGATGCAGGCAAAAATGATTATAAAAATATTTATCACTGGATACAGGTAAATAAGGTATATACCAATGTTTAGTGTGGTTGACATTTTGCAAATGTGAATAAAACATAATAAAGTAGGGAATTTGAACATAACTCTGTAGCATATTGATAATAAATGTTGAATTTACTAAGTCCAATTAAATGGATATAACTAATAACATTTTATTTATGAACCTATATAAACTGTGACTTATTGGGCAATAAATTTATAAGAGTTCAGTGAATTACAAATTAGATTTGGGGTTTACTTACTTTTAAATTTTTGTTTTCATAAGTGCCTCAAATTTTCTTTCTGTATCTATCTTAACAGACTATTTTATGTGGTTTATTTTTATTTTTTATTTTTTATGTTTTTTAAAGGAAAGGTTTACATAGGGATGAAGGCAAGTAGGTGGACAGGTACAAAGGAGAGGAATAATTCTAATCAATATATCAATATCCATTTACTTTTATTACACAAGCTACTTCAGTACTTGCCTTAAATTTTTATATTTTAAATTTAATTTCATATTTTATTTTATTTTATGCGTGTCTGGCTGACTATATTTCTTTGAGACAAAAACTGAGACATTGGGATGGCAAATGTGGGTGGGGTTATAGGCACTGATGACTAAGGGGAGGGGAGGAGGCGGCCCAATCTGAGCAGGAGCAGAGTAGCCAGGCCAGCAACAAGTAAGTACTATGTGGTGCCCACTGGTGATCACATAATAGTGACATGTGGTCCAGCAGGGCTTCCTATAAATGGCCAGGACCAGAAATTTTGGCAAGTTAAGCAAAATCTAAATTTGGTACCCCTATAAGCCCTGCTGTAAATGTCCTGCCTAAACACATATGCTTTAACCATCCCAGTACCAGAAATGCTCACCAACTATCCCAGTGCTAGAAATGTCCAATAGCCCACACAATGCCAGAGATCACATCTCCCCATAGTGCCAGAAATAACCCCCAGAGTACTTACCTGCAGCTTGACCACACTGTGGTGCTCTGCTCCCTTTAAAGAAACAGGTGCCATTGGAGTCAGGGCAAATCCTCTTCCCACATGGCTCCTGGGAACAGAAGCAGCCATGGCTGCCCTCTGCCCTCCACAACAGTCAGTGCCAGCAAGGGTGATTTTAACACGGGTTAAGAGGGGCAGCTGCTTTTGGGCGCCCTCAACAGGGTAACTCAACTGCCCCCTTTACATTTACTGGCCCTGGTTTATTAAAAATGGCTCAAAATTGACATTTATATTAAAATGACAGTACAGTCAGGAAATAGGAAAAAAATGTCACTGTCCCGTTTAACACTATGTATGGTCAGCCAATGCATGCCTCTTTCTGTCTCCTTATTAAGTCACAATATTAATTCCTTTCCACTTAATGTCTTTATCGTCTCTTTAGGTTCTATTTTTCGTTTTTCATCAACTGCTTTGCTGGTTTATCTTCAATGACATCTTCATAGTAAGGAGAGCTGCTTAATTAACAGAAGAATAGGAAGTAATCTCGTATTGTTAGGTTCTGTTGGTAATGCTGTTTGGTTTAAAACAGTGGTATAGCTATTAGCCCTTCTGGTTTACAGTTTTACGACAACATTAAATTTAGTCAAAGGCTAGTGAAAATTAAGTATATATTTTTGATCCAAGTTTTCTGACCCATGAATTATATCCATTAAGTTCATCAGGCTCTCAGAACCCTAAGTTAAACATTCTGTTTTAATGAATGCTCAATCTATGGCTAGCGGTAGTGAAAAGAATGCATTCATCCCATAAATATTTATTGCATTTAACATTGAGTCTTCTAAGTATTGAAGCCAAAGATTCTTTTGAAATAATTTTCCTTCTGCAGATATAGACATGTAAACAAAGTATAAAACTAGATATAAAAATAATTGCTATATGCTGTATAAAGAATTCCTTAAAAGTGGAAAAATTCTGGAATATTAAGCAGACAAAAATATTTTATACTCACATTTTCTTTTTAAAACTGGAACTTTGACAACATGAAAAAAATTATTTGGAGACATGATAACGACATGACATTGGTGAAGACGATGATGATGATGTGTGTGCATGTGTAAATAGAACGGTGAAAATATTGCTAAAGGAGAATAAGGGGCTGAGAATATTTTCAAGATTTTTACTTGAATTACTACATGGATGGTATGCTGGTTGCCAAAATAATGTATGTAAGAAATTCTAATTTATCAGAAAAGTTATGTATTCCCTTTTACAAATAGAAAATGGAGTCACTAGTTTGAAAAATTCATCAAGTAAATGGAACAATAGTAAGAATTAAGGACTGCTTGGGAATTAGTGCTATGTAGATCATTTTAGTCAGTAAAAAGGATGAATTTACTAATGAAAGCAAATAGAGAAAAATAGAAGTGACTCAAGGATGGACCCTTAGAAAAGATGAACAATAAAGGTACAGTAAAAGAGAGGACTTCTCTTGAAAGTAGAGATTGGGTGCTTTGCAAGATAAAGAGAAATTTTACTTTGGCCCAGAAACAATTCAAATTAGTTAAAATTAAAGTTTGGTTTTATTTAATGATTTATGAATTGATCTGCATCTAATCTAGCAAATAGAAAGGAGATCTTGGAGCTGAATGGAATCAAGAAAGTTCATTGGCCAAAGGGAGCACAAACAAGGAGGTTATATATCAGGCAAAAACAGATTAGTTATTGCAAAGCTACTTTCCTTTAGGGATGCAGGGGTCTATCAGTCAGATTACCTAACTAGTGCTGATCAGATGATTCCTGATTGAATGGTTTAAGATTTCACTGTGAGAGCCAAAGCTACAGCTAAGTCTTTGTTTTGTGATGTGGGGTTTAGCATAAGTGTGGCCATTTGGGGCTTCCTGTCTTATTTTTAACAGCCCTTTATTCTTTACTCAACTTTATCATTACTTCATTTATATTCAACTTTCACAGTTTTTATCGTCTAAGAATATTGCATAAGAATAATTATATATATTTACAATTTTTTTTCATTCTTGATGAAATGAACAGAAATTCCATAAACAAGTTGCATTAATGCCATATTCCTGTCTTTTAAACAAAAGACATACCAGATGTTCATTCTTCTCTTCTAGCCTTGTCTCTGCCCACTATTTTTAGTATCTTGTACCTTTTCTGGTCAGTTTTGGGCAGCAGGTTTAGGATCTAAGATTTTCCCTCCAGACATTATTTAATCACAAAATCATGATTCTTTACTATCCCTCATTGAATTTACCATAACAATACTATTAAAGCTATAAACCCTTTTTCTCTAGTTATTGCTTCTTTACATTTCCCCTTTCATTCCACCTCACAATATTTTTTTCATAGTGGAAGAACGATTAGTTCTCTTGGATGCATTCAGGTTTGAGGATCTTCTTTCCACATGATTCTTTTTGCAGGGCATTTAGCATTAGCTTACTAAATCAGAAGATTAAGATTAAAAAATAAACACAAAAATACATTACCCAGCTTTGTTGGCTTTTAGAATTTTTTTCAATGGCATCTTAAAGGTGTTGTAAATATTATATTCAAATAACATATTCAATTATTTTATCCATAAAATTTCCTTTGAAATATGTTACAATTTCATGCTTTCCCTTACTTTCTTAAAACTTCAATTTCTTCATTTTTTTCTCTCGCCATTGATTTTGAGAAATTAGTTATTTCCATTAATACTTTTTTAAAAGAAAAGATGCAGGCAGGATTAAAGACAATCAGGGGCAGGCAGGAAAAAAGAGGAGGAGGAAGCACTTCATTTATTTTATTTAGTTGTTCATCTTGGTTGTTCCTGGACCCTGGGACCTGAACTGGGATCCTTGGGATTATGTGAACTGCTGAAGGCACCTGATGAAAATGCTGCTTCACCATGGCGGGCCTACCCTTGTTATTTTTTGAAAGGTGATAAATGTACACACAGAGAGAATATAAAACATAAATGTATACTGCTTAAATTATTAAAAATGAACAGTCAAGAGAACATTATGAAGCAGCTCCCAGAATTTCCTCATCAGTCCATTCCATGCTGCACTTTTCCTGATTTTTATGTATGTTTTCATGTTCTTGTTTGATGTTTATTTTGATACCCCCATATGCATTCCTAAACATTACAATTTAGTTTTTGCTATTTTAGAAATTTATATAAATTAACTTTACAGTATATGTTTCTTCTGCTTGATTTCTCTTGCTCAGCATCGCTTTTACAATTTCACTGGTGACGTTGCAGGTCTATTAACTTTTTTATTTATTTAATTTCATTTTATGCAAGAATCAAAATATATTAAACTATTTTGCTATTGGCAGAGTTTTACTCTTACATGGCTGCTAAAACATTCCTCTCCCTTTTTCATAGAGCATCATATGCCCACAATTTCCATGTCTAAAATATTTAGGAATAGAATTGCTTGCTTGTGGATGTGTGTGTTTTTAACTTTAGCAAATAATTTGCTTGTTCAAAAACAGTTCACATTCCTTGGAACATTGTAGGAATTACTGTTGTTACCTCCTCTTTCTAATATTTGGTGCCATCAGATCTTTTTATTATATCCATTATGGTGCTTATAGAGTAATAATTCATTATGTGCTTAACATGAATTTTCTGTCTTATAATGAAATTTTATATTTTTGTGTGCATACTGGCCAGTCACATCTTTTTTATGAAGTTGAATTACTTATCTTTCCCATTTTCCCATTGGGTTGCCTTCTTATTTACAGACATTCTTTATATATTTTTATGTATACTATAAACAAACTCTTTTTGAATTAAATATGTTATTAAATATATCCTCCTATCTTATCATTTTCATTTTTACACCCTAATGGTGACTTTTGTAAAGAGGTTATTAATTTTGATGTAACCAAATTTATAAATCTTTTCTTGATTATTTTTCATTTTTTGTTCAACTTTAGAAATCTTTCTCTACCAAATGTCATAAAGATATTCTTCTCTATTATCTTCTAAAAGAATTGTGTTTTGCTTTCCTCTCCATGTTTAGTTCTATAAATATTAGCAGTGTGAGTAAGGTCCAGTCTCATTTTTCCCCATGAATACACAATTGTCCCAGCACTGCTTTGTCATTTCTATGCAAACACATCTTTGTCATATGCTGTGTCTATATATCACTAGGTCTGTTACAGGGTCCTTTATGCTATTTATTTCTTTCCATGTCCCTGGGTCAATATCAAACTGTATACTTTTAAATTTTATAAAAAATTTACTATACCTATAATTAGGTGATAGGTCACATTGATTTTGTTTTCCATACATTTGTCATTTTCTGTGATCTTTTTTAAATGCATCACCAACATGTACTCTGATAGAAATTCTTTTAGCCAACAGTCTGGTAGTTGGGAATTCTTTCATTTTTGTTCTACTTGAAATATCTTTATTCTGATCCTGCTTTAAAAGGAGGTTCTTTTAGATGGGAAATGCTGCTTTCAATCTCTTGATAAATTATTCCAGTCTTTGGCTTTCTTTTTCTATTGACATGACAGCTGTCAGTCTGCTTCTACTTGTCAATAGTAAAAGTACTATTATTAACTCTTTGATGTCCTAAAGAAAGTAGTTGAAATATTTTGTGCAGTTTTAAAATTATGTCCAAGATACACAGTCTGAACTGTATAGAACTGAAATCCATCCATGCTTCCAATGAAATATACACACACTCACAAAAATGCACACATGATTTTCTTCTCTTCTTAAGTTAAAAATATTTCCCCCAAATTGTCTTTCATTTTATCATTAAAACAACAGCAAATTATTTATGGAGTATTTCTGTACTTTTGTTAGTCAATCATAGATATTGCTTTAATCCTTAAAAACCTTTTATCACCAAGTAATTTAAGAGTTATGAAGGACATTATGTGGTTATCATCATTTTACATGTAAAAAGAAGAAAGCACAGAAAGCTAGTCATTTACTCAGAGTAGTCTGTTAAAAGATGATTCTGAGACTAGATTTTTTTCAAACTTCTAGTCCATGAATTTTATCATACTTCAAAGAGAGTAGACAGTAGAAAACATTGCACAGAATAATCTATTTAACATAGAATATTGAAATTTTCTTTTACATGACAATTGAGAAAATAGGAACTATTATTTTCCAAAACTTAAACAAATCAGGGGCTCACCTAACACATTGTCTATCAGTGATCAGTATGTATAGTGATCATTGTTTTATTATTTGATGAGGAGTCCAGGGGACACCTCTTAAAATGTGAATTCTGTAAAATAACTCTAGTAGCTAAGGTATACAAACACTTACCCAATTAAATTAAATTGATATTTATTAAATATATAGAGCTATAATGCTTAAAAACCCATTATCTCATCAGGATTGGATTTCAAGAGATGTGAATATGAGAAATTGAATACTAAGAATATGTTGTTAATAAAGTTGCTATAAATAGTACATTAAATTTGCTTTCTCTGAAAATGTATGTCATCTTTTTTCATACAACTTACTGATATCAACTGACAACATTACAAACATTTCTACTAGAGGCATAATTCAATTGGAATAATTTAAATTGGAAAACAGAATTTTCAGTGTAATTTCTTATACTGCATCAAATTTCTATGGAAAGCTGTATTTCTATTATCTAAAATAAATAACTCTGAACTCCTGAGTGTCAAAATGAATCGCTGTATAAATGTCTAATAACATCTATCCTGATATTCAAAGTGGTATAAATGGATTTTTCATAGTCTGTCTTCTTATTTCCTGGTGAGAATTCTTCATTAAAAGTTCATGAAAAAGATAATAGTAAAGCCCTGCAATCAAACCCTATTTAATAGATTTCTTTTGAAACAATATTGCTATCTCCATAATTCTGGGACAATTTTAAAAGAGTAGCATATTTAATTATAATCCATGTTTTCTGGGATCACTCAGATATATTTTCTTTTCTAAATGTAATATATGGCAATGGTTTCCCATCTTTTGAGAAAAACTCATGTAAAGTATAATTTTATGAAAATATTTTTGAAACATTCTGGCATGGGTCTTTTTACAGAGAAATTAGTGCTATTTCACTTAACAAAAATATTAAAAGCAAAGTATTTTAAACATACCAAAGTATTTTTAAATACCAATCACAAACTTACATATTTTCATATTAATTACTTCTTGACAAGGTGTGAAGGAAAAAAAACCTTGTCTATTAGTAACTAGAAATTACTGTCAAAGGAGAATTCATCATAAAAATTAAAACCATCCTAATTTATAGTAAATATCAATGAACAGCAAATCAATTTACAAAATCAATTGCAACCATTCGCATGAAATAGTTTACTGCTACACAGTCAGACACGGTATACTGAAGAGATATTAAAGTAATGGAATTCATATTACTAATAACTATAGAAGCTACCTTTTACTTTTAACACAGATGTGTTTCTGACTCTACAAGACTACAGTCATTATTTCTTTTTAAATAAAATGCTAATATCATAGCATTTATTAATTTTTTAATTTTGGTTTAGATAATGGTTTTGCATATTTTTCTTTTTTAGTTTTTCTAGTCTTTCTACATATTTATTGAAAACCTCCTCTTAACTGTTCTAGGTTTGGCAGGGTCTAGTGTAAATAAGAAAGATAGGATCCCCTTGCAGCTGGAGTTATATTCTAGTAGAAAAAGAAAAGCTCACTAATGAACATAAAATAAAGAACTGATAAGATAAACAAAAGTCAAACATAACAGAACATGCAGGACAAGTATTAAATCTGAGAGAGTAGCTGAAATTACACAATTAAAAATATTTTTCTCAGAGAGGTGCATATTAAATGGACTTAAATAACAAGGTCAAGAAGTCTATTCAAAAACAAAAGGAAAATTAATCCAGGCATAATCAACAAGCAGCCTTGGAAAGGTTCTGAATCAGCAGTGTACTTGAGTATTAAAATGGCTGATGGGTGGAGGGCAGGATGTGTTGACGTATATATGAGGAAAGGGGAACCTATACATATGAATTTATTTTAATGTGTAAAAATAAAATTAAAAAACAAACGGGAGATAAGGAGTGTGCACCCTGGTGGCCTAATGGGCTAGTATACCCTGGAAGCAGTTACCACATACATCCCAAGGTCCCAGGTTCAAGACCCAGGGCCAGGTGAAACAAACAATGTGAGTAACTAGAAAAAAGTACTTCAAAAACAAAAAAAAGGTTGCGAAAAGTCTAGGTCGCCAGGTCTTGTTTGAGCAAGTCATGTACTGTGGCTACAATACAGTGTGCAAAAGGGCCAGAGGGGAGGAGTAGTGGTTCAGGGTGACTTCAAGGAAGGAGACAGGGCGTCATGTAGTGCCCTGGAAACTTTATAACTTAGGGCTTCATTCATTTTAAACTCAAAGAGAAGCCTTTTACAGATTACAAGTAGTGACACAGGTAGGGAGACCTTCAATATCACATTCCAATATTTTTCCTCTCAAACAAGTTTACAATCTTAATGTATGTCTGCAAACTCAATACTTTTAAAAAACTTTTGCAAATCTCCTTCCCACTTGCCTTTCCAATAGATGTCCAAAGAATACCTACATAGACTTTCTACAACTGCTAGTGATGAAAAGCTACACCTAGGCTTACATGGCTCCTTTTTTTAGATTAATATGTCTTTTAGGTGACTAAAATAAGTGTTATCTATAAAAATAAAAAAAATGATGTTTAAATGCAATCAGGCCAATAATGAAAACAGAAGAAATGGGAAGAAATTTGTGACATATTTTGAAAGTAGAGCAGATAGAATTACTAAAAATGTAGATATAGGCAATGGTTTTCTGAGTCAGTCATCTTCTTTTAAAATCCCTCTTCATTGCTAGAGACTTCACTCGAGTCCTGCCCATTACCTAGTAAATGAAGAAACTGCCTCTTGTGTAGGTTATACTATTTTAGTTCTTTGAGGAATATTGCCTGTTGTTTTATATACTTGAAAGATTCACCAGTTATGCTAGACATACTAGATAATAAAATTACAGATGAAATATGATCTCTTTTTAATTAGGTTAGTTATAATTATTTTGATTCATAAATTTCAAAGTTAAAAAGCCTCCCATATAATAATCCAGAAATGCTCTTTGAACTTGTTGAGAAATTATCATTAGGCCTCTGTGAAATTTCATTATTTCCTTTATGTAAATGTAATTGTTAAATAAGCCTCACAATTAAATAATATCCTATGAAACCAGTTTATTTCTAATTATTTTCTACAGGAAAAATCTTTGGATTGCACATATCCTTCACCAAGTCTTGTCTTTAAACTGGCATGTATCTATTGCCTTTGACAGTTTTTGTTATATGATTTTCAAACCTTCATCTGAAAATAATTCATTTGCAAAGATTTCTCTAAAATGTGGGGCCTAGAGCCTAACATTGTTCTCCACATGTCCAAGGGCCCGCTCAGAGTTGTGGATCAGCTGTGGGTTCTTCTGTCCTTACTTCTAACCATTCAATGATGATCTTTTCCCTAAGTGTACGTAGGCGTTTGGGGGCAAGGATACAGCATTATTGACTTAAATTAGCTCGAAATCGTCTATACCAACTTGATTTTCCTTCGTGTAAACTATTAAGCCTATTTCTTCTACGTGAAATTTCAGTTGATTTTTAAAACTCAAACTCACATATATCATTCATGTATGCTCAAAGGGCATTCCTGGATTATTTGATGGAATACCCTTACTAACTTTAAAATTAAGTGGGAAAAGAGTCAACTCATTTGGGGTTCTTTAAACAGAAAAATGAATTTTAAAAAATCCTGGGTTAACTGGTGATGTCCCTTTTAGGGACAGAGAATCACACTTGGAGCTTATGCAGGTGGGAATACGGTGCTTCATTTGTGTGTCTCTGAAACTTCTAAGTCTGATTGTAGCTCTAAATAGTATTTTGAAAAGAGAGTATCCACCTTCTGAGTTTAAAGGTAATTTTTGTCTCTCAGTGAAACTCATAAAGTGCAGAATTTCCTAAACATAGAAAAGAGGTTCAGAAGATGAGCTGGTAAATAATTAACAACATCCATTACTTCTATTTAGAAGATTGGGATATACTCTGTAATTTAATATAGGCTTTTCTTGTTATTTGGATTGTAAAATTATGATGTCTTTTACTAACTTACTAGTTAACCATCAAGAAAGATATGGACTTGTAAATATTGACTTCAAAGATACCTAATGTCAAATTTGAAAGAAAAAAATGGAAAACAATTCCTGTTAGGAAGTTACTCTTTTCTGACATTAAAAAAGTGTTTAGTATTATATTTGAGAATATTTAATTGTTGTAATAAGCAGATATGAGATTTCCTGATAGTAATAGAAGATTACTCAAAAAGGGATCTGTAGACTTTTGCACAATACTTCCTTAGGTTGTTAAAATGTGTATTTTTAAGTACTACTTCAAAACTATTAATTTATAACCTGGCTTAGATCTCTAGAATATAGATTTTTAGCAAAACCTCTACCCAAGAAAATTTGAGAACCACTTTTTTAAATATCAGTTTTCTCTTATCTAACTTATTTGAGAATTCTCTTCCTACTTTGCTCCTACTTGTAAAACTAGACATGTAAATATCTCTACTATTATTGCAAACAATAAAATGACAAATAGATATCTACTAAAATTTTCTTACTATTTAATTCAATTTTGTGACTATGTAGCACATTCATATGATTAAAAAATTTAGCCAATATAAAAAGATATACAATTATTCTTACTCCAATTCTTTTTTTAATCACTTTTGTTAGTTTGTGTACCCTGTTAGTATCTTCATAAAAGTATTTTTATTTTCTCTTTTTTCTTTCATAAAATAGCAAGGTATATACTGTTCTGTGTCTTGCTTTTGTTACTTGTCCTGAAGATCTCTTCATATTAGTGATGTATGCATTATCACCAACTGAATGTTCTTAACTTGTTTTCACTTAAAAGATTTCATTTTTAAATGAAATTACCTTGATGATATTTATAGATACTTCACACTGCATTACAATATTAAGAAAGAAAAGAAAAGTATAGTCAGGGAGTAATGATTCAACTAATCAAGTTAAAGTTACAAAGTGACTGTTTTTTTCAGTTTTTTTTTTTCTGAAACTAAAGAGGTTATTTTGTGAAGGAGAGGACATTAAGCATAAGACAATCTAATGAAAGCAGAACTTAGAAAATAAATTGGGAATGTCTAAATTTTTTTTAATTTTGCAAATGGAAAAAACTTAAATTATACTATATAAAAATAAGATGAAATATTTTTATTTTGATACCTTATCTGAAATAGATGTATTAATTAATTTTATGTTCATAAATATTATTATAATAGAAATTATTTGAATTGCAACTCCCAAAATTATCAACTACAACATTGATAAGTGCCATTTTGGGAGGTAAGGAATGATTGAATATTGACTATTTTGAATGGTTCTACCTAAACATGAGTTTTTCTGTTAGATATGAGACAAAGTTTCAGTGACAAAGAATGTTAGTAGAGAGCTCACTTAAAGGCATTACAGTCACAAGATAAACTTGATTACCTGTGTAAAGTATGAAAGCAAAAAAGAACAGACACAAAGAAGCAATTATTCATCCTATTTCTCCCTTTAATTTTCATCATCTCTAATGAGATTTCGCTATTTCAGTTTTAGGTTGAAGGAAGATTATAGAGTGAATATTACAGAGGATTAATTTTTCAAATATATTTGTACTCATATAGACGCGTACATATACTTGAGACTTTAAAACACCCAGCATTCTTTGTCACAATTCAATTTCCTGTTATTTGAGTTCTCAACTCTGTCTCCTACATCTACAATTGAATATTAATAATTAATTAATATTTATTAATATTTATTTAATTTATTAATATTGAATTAATATTCTTCCAAGCACTCCACATTTTACTTTCTTTTTTTGATGCTATTTGTTACAAGTTCATCAGACACTTGACACATGCATATTATGTCTTCTATGTAGATTACAAATATTTCTTCAGACTAATGTTTCATATCTTCAAGTTGTTTTATAGTTGTTTTTTTATTTTTTTAAATTCCCCTCACTACTTGGTAAGAAAGATATACATACAATGAAATTTCAAGAGATATTTCCTGAATAAATAACAATTTCTAGTAAGTTAAATTAGAAATGCCCATATGCCTTCAAGGGCTTAAAAACAAAAGGAATAGATAAGAACTTTTCAAGGTTGTAAGTGGGTATCTTGTAAACTTGAGAATGTTTAAATATGTATAACCATATTTCTTTAATAGTTTCAAAACAAAGCACAGATCAGCATATTGAGGCTCACAAAAAAAGTATTTACTCAAATCAAAAATCAACAACTAAATAAATGAAGATATTTCTTGTTCTTACTCCCTGACTTCCTTCCTCCCTTCTTCAAAAGAGAAACAACTATTTACTTTCTCCCACATAAAAACAACTCTGTTACACATAATGATGTTAATATTATCATCTCATATTTTATAAATATTTGTAAGTATTCATATTTTCTCTTAGACTGATAATTTCCCTCATAAAATGTTCCTATAATGTCATATGTGAGTAAATAGCAAAATTCAGGTTTCTGAAATATACTGTTAAATTACCCTTTCTACACATTTAGCTTTAATTTTGAGCATTTTGTAAACTACTTTAAACAATTTTTCCCTCAACATTTAAATAAAATGCTGCATGAAGGAAACATTGCCTCTATTTCTTTAGATATTAATTTCTATGTTCTCTAAAGTTATGCTGTCTAATATGTAGCTTTTAGAATGAAATAAAATGAAATCCAAATTAAATATTTCAATTGCCTTAGCCACATTTCAAATACCACTCTAGAACATCATGTATATGCCTTAATTTATACTGTATTTATAATAATGAACTGCCAGATTTATCTCAGATTCTTTTATCATTTTCTTAATGGTATCATCTCAGATGATCTTTAGGGATTGACTTTTCTTTCTCAGTAACAAAGTACAAGATGGCAAATTAGCCCTTTTCTTAGTTTGGTTTTTTGTTTGACTTTGAGAGTGGGGCGGCAGCGGGGCTCTTTTGACAGTTTGGCTTTGAAATTTCAGGCTTGGCACACATGAAACAGAAGGAAGCTTTACCTTAAATTTGCATTAAAAATTGGAAACAACACTTTTTAAATGGTAGTAAAACTGTTTTTCCAAGTCAGCATTACTCCAGGGTAAATGGAAAATTAAAACAAGTATAAACTTGCTTAAATCTTCAAATCTGGGTTTGTCCCTTATTTTGAAGATAATTATAGACAATTTCATGTTCAATGTTGTAATTAGTTTCTTTCCTAAATATGACCATGCTATTTACGAACTATGCAATAATATGCAGCAGAGATAGTCATTTTAAGAAGTTTTTCCTAATTTATAAAATAAGAGTGACTGTATACTTTTACAATCTGGTATTCCAAAATTTCTCAATCTTGAAAGTAATCTTTTATTTTGAAATATCTACTTACAAGAATGACTTTTCATCAAGTCATTGGGTTTAAGTAACTAGACTGATTTCTGCTTTATATTAGCATTAAGTACTTACAGAGACCAAAAAAAACCCTCTTTTACATTAATGTAATATTAAAATTTCTCAGCTTATTCTGTTGTTCCAGTGAGTTGATCTTTGCTTTTTCTCCCATAATTGACTCCATGTTAATGTTTTAGTTTATCTGTTACATTAATCTTGCCTTTATCTCAGTTCTAATCATAGCCACTTTAGAGTTTAATACTCATAAAACCCTTTATTCCAACCTCCAGCTTACTTTATCCTCTGCTAATCCGAAACTGCACTTCCTGAAACATTGATATATCTCCTCTGGGTCTGCTGTAGAGATTTTTCAGTGGGGATTTAAGTTTGTAATATAACCATCCCTCATTTAACATATGGGACCACCTCTGTTGACACTGATAATGTCATTTGTTCTCCCAACTGCTGTAAGAAACCTGCCACATTCACCTCTTCATCTAGCTTTGTTCTTGATTATCAAGAACAAATTGAAGATTTGAGGTTACGCTCTTCTCTAAAAGGATGTGAATATTTTCTCCCAAGTATCCAGTCTTTTGAGAGATGATGACATCTGCTGCATACTTCTATCTTTGTGGATGGATACCTACCATTTATAGAGATCCCTCAAATTCTTTTTCTGGAAAATTTTCGACCTATTATTCTATGACATACTGTCTAGATGTCGACTGACTATATATACCCTTGGAGGACTCTAAAGTTCATCTATAAAGAATTTGGTCAATCCTGTCAGTCTCCCAATGAAAATCAGTTATGACAACATGCCAAAACCTCTGACATTTTTTCCCTTAACTGAGGACTACTGAGCAATCATTTATAGGAAACTATGTGGTAACTATGATAGATGTCTTACAAATATTGTCTGTTGTACTCTTACTTTAACTCTTTATTTGAATTCAGACATGAAGCAGTATTAAAGTATTAGTATACATATTTTTATTATTAAAATATTTATATTTATTTGTTATATGCTGAATGCACTCATGTTAGGTTCTGGATTAAAGACAGACTTTTTATTAAATATCTCACAAGAAATAATAAATTTTTCCACTCATCTATACCTTACACCTTATGTCTAGTATAACATGATGAGAGCTAAGTCAATTATTCTATGCAAGTCACCAGATAATATAATGAAGAATGAAGGGAAAATATATCTTTCTTTGCTTATAAGAGTATAAGATGTTGTCATCCTCTTCCCTCTCGAATCTCCACCTTGTTCCAGCTATTTAGCGTATGAATACAATCTCCCCAGATGTCATATAATTCCTTGTGTTCTTTTCCTTTAAAACAGTAGGTTTGTCTACAAATTCTAGTTGTCTACATGACCTGCCTACTCATCCTACAATGAAATATAAATATCTAAAGAGCTAGAAATATAAATATCTAGAGAGCTATCTTGGGAGTTTAAACTTGCTAACTAGATTTGACTACAAACATTTGGCCCAATCAGAGAGAAAGAGATGTCTATTATCCTTTTGTATGAGAGCAATTAACTAAAATAACAAAAATCTCAAAGTATGCAAAGAGTAAAACATTTCTGTAGGAAATAAAATTATTTCCTATCTTTATAACACACATTTCCACGCTTTAGGAGACTTTAACATTTTTCCCAAAACACTGAAAAATCCTGTCAGATTTAATTTCCTTGCAATTAAGAACATATAAATAACTTGGAGAAGTTACTAAAAAAATGTGACTCAGAAGAAGAAAATGGTTAAACTATTGCCAGTCAAATCACAAAAATAGAAAAGCGAATGTCTAATAAATTTATAAAAAATACTTAATTTTAACAAGTATTGAGAAATGAAAATTGAAATCAAAATAATATACCACTTCACACATAAAATTTATAACTAATAAAGTCTGATAATGTTGGTAATGATATGAATCAATATCTATATTTAAAAGCAGTTAGAAATGTTGATCGTGGTTACTTTTTTCGTAATCCCAGGAACTGTATTCATAGAAAATACACTTGTGTGTGCATAGTGTAGTCAGAATAGTATCCCCAAAAAATGTCCATGTTATAAATTTGAGGCACTATGAATATGTGAACTTAAATGGAAAAAGGGATTAGAAGAGGCAGATAAATGAAGATTGCTAAAAAACTAACGTTGAAATAGAGAGATTTTCCTGAATTATTCAGTTTGGTCAGTGTAAGCCTGTGTATCTTTAAAAATGCAGAACTAAAGAAAGAAAGAGCAATCCAACATAGAAGGAAACATCAGTACCCACCTTCATCAATGTGAAGATAATTCAGACCAAAAAATTAAGGAAATATTGGACTTAAACTACATTTTAGACTAGATGGATATTTGCAGAACATTGCATCCAAAAGTAGCAGGATACACATTCTTTTCAGTCACATGAAACATTCTCCAGGATAGATTATGTTAGGCCACAAAACAAGTCTTAATACATTTAAGAAGACTGAAATAATATTAAGAATCTTTTACAGGCAAAATAACATGGAAATGCAAATCATTTACAAGAAGAAAGCTTGGAAAATCCACACATGTGTGGAGAATAAGCAACACGCTTCTGAACACCAATGGATCAAAGAAAAATTTTTTAATCTTGAGATAAATGAAAATGGAAATAAAACATATCAAAATTTGGGGATACAGAAAAAGCAGTTCCAAGAGGAAAGTTTATAATGATAAATCACTACATTAAGAAAAATAGATGTATCTCAAATAAATAACTTTACGCACAGGTGTTAGAAAAGAAGAAAAAACAAGATCAAACTCAATAGAAGGAAGGAAATAACAATCATATTGGAAACAAAAGAAATAGAGCCAAAAATAGCAATAGAAAAGATCCACGAATCTAAGAGCTCGTTTTATTTTAAAGACTGAAAAAAAAAAGATGGAAAGATTTCTAGCTAGACCTACCTTAAAATAACTCTAACAAACAGGATTGTAAACGAAAGGGGAATCATGCTACTTATACCACACAAATGCAAAGGATCGTAAAAGAACACAATGAACAATTATAAATCATTAAGTTGAAAAACCTAGAATGGGTTGAATTCCTAGAAGTATACAACATGCCAAGAATGAATCATGAAGGAACTTAAAAAAATTCTTAAAAATAGTCCCTTCTTTAATTGCAGGGGATATGATTCAAGATACCCAGTGAATGCCTTAAATTATAGAGGACATCAAACCCTATTTAGACTGTATTTTCCTATCCATATACAGTAAAGCAAAGTTTAATTTATAAATTAGGCACAGCAAGAGACAACTATTACTAGGAAAATAACAAACGATGATAACAATACATCATAATAAAATTACATAAATATGGTCTCTCTCTCTAGAAATATCTTATTTTAAACTTTTACAGACCATAACTGACCACAGCAGATTGGAGGCAATAACTGATGCTGTGAAAAACAAACCTTTGAGTAAATGGGGGACTACTATGCTAGTAAGGAGATTTAATTAGTAATCAAAACCTTCCCAACAAAAAAAAGTCCAGGACCAGATGACTCCACTGGGTAATTCTACTACACATGAAGAAATAATACCAATAACCTCTCAAATTCTTCCAGCAATAGAAAGAGATTTATACTTCCAAATTCATTTTACAAGGTCAGCATTACACTGATGCTAAAAACAAAAATACCACAAGAAAATAAAATTACAGATCATTATCTCTGAGGAGCATAGATGCAAAAATTCCCAGCAAATACCAAACAACAGTACATCAAAAGATCATACATAATGATCAAGAGCATTTTATTCCAGAAGAACAAAAATGGTTCAAATTTCACAAATAAATTAATATCATAAAACACATTAGTAAAACTGAAGATAAAAACCATCTGACTGATGCTTTTTGGTGACTTAGTTGCCAAGCCTGCTGGCTCTGGCTGGCACTATCCACATACATCCTAAGAACCCAAGTTTGTGGGTGAAACCAGGATAAACAACTAAATAATACACAAATGCTTCTTCCTCCTTATTGTTCCTGCCTACCTGTCTGTGCCCTTCATTCCTGCCTCCAGCATTCCTTAAAAAATCATATGGATCATCTTAATAAATTTCCAATTTTTTAATAAAATTCAACATATATTAAGGATATAAACTCTCAGCAAACTGGGTATAGATAATACTACTTCAATGTAATAAAGGTAAAATATGACAAGTCCACTGTTCATATTATACTCAGTAGTGAAAAGCTAAATGCTTTCCCTCCTAGAGAAGAAGAATACAAAGATGTTATAATTTTTATTCAGCCTAGTGCTGGAAATCCTAGTCAGAGCTATTAGGAAAGAAAAAGGAATAAAAAGCATACTAATTGGAAATGAAGAAGTTGCAGAAGTTGCACCCTAGTTGCAGGTGCCATGATAATAAATACAGCAAACTTTGAGCTCCACCAAAAAATTTTAGAACTAAAAACAAATTAAGTAAAGTGTTAGGACAGAAAATCAACATCAACTACATTTCTGTACACAAATAGTGAAATATCACAAAGAGAAATTAATAAAACTATCCCACTTACAATTACATCAAAACAGGTAAAATACTTAGGAATAAATTTAACAAAGGAGGTAGATGAAGTCTGCGCTAAAAGCAGTATCATCAGTGAAACAAACTGAAGATGAAACAAGTGTAATAACATTTAATGCCCATTAATTGGAATAATTAATATTGTTAAAATAGCCATGCAACGCAAATCAATGCACAGATTTAATGCAATCCCTATCAGTTTCTAGGTAATTTTTACATAAATAGAAACAAATCCTAAAATTTGAATGCTGTTAAACAAGACCCCAGATAGCCAAAGAAATAATGAGAAGGGGATAAACTTGGGATGTCATACTTCCTGATTTTAAACTGTATTACCAAGTTAGCATAATCAAAGCTATATTTTCTTGGAGTAAAACTGTTATGGCAGAGTCTCCAGATGACTAAAATACTGACAGGTGATCACTCAGGTAGAGAAAAGCACTTTATTGTACCAGTGCTGACCCAGGGGTATTGTTACCCAAAGGTGAGCAATGGGGGGAGCACCTTTTATACTCTGAGGTAAAGATTGATCCCCTTATCTATGTGTGATTTCTACTGTCAACTCATATCTGTTATGTACAGCTGCAGAGTAGGGACGGATGCTTGTGTATCCTTGGATATAGCTACAGCCTCTGTAGTAGCATGGAAAATTCCTGGCAGACTAACTTTTGCATTGGGGTCAGGGAAAAGGTCTTCTACCACAAAGCCATATACACAGAATAGTGGGAGAGAGAACAGTGCCCAGAAAGAAATCTATGTATAAATGGTAAAATTATAACAAGAACATACAACAGGGAAAATAGAATCTCTTGAATCAATGGTACTGGGTAAAATGAATCCCGATCTTACATCACACACAAAATTAATTTAAAACAGATTAAAGATAAATTTAATACCTAAGACATAAAACTCCTCATAGAAAACATATGATAAAAGTTCCTTGACATTAGTCTTGACAAGAAATTTTTTGAATTTACATCAAAAGTAAAGGCAACAAAGGAAAAAATGAAGAAGTGGTACTATATCAAACTGAAAAAGATTCTCACAGCAAAGGATACCATCAATAAAATGAAAAAAAAAAAAAACCTACTGAATGAGAGAAAATATTTGAAAATCATATATCTAATGAGGTGTTGATATTAAGACATAAACTTAATAACAAGCCAAAAAGAGAATTAGAGATCTGATATTTTAAATGGGCATATAAACTGAATAGACATATATTCAAAAGAAATTATATAAATGGTCAATAAGTACATGAAAAATGATCAATAATTCTAATCATCAGACAAGTGAAAATCAGAATGAATTGAGCTATCAGATTATAATTATCAGAATGACTGTCATCAAAGAGGCCAGTGATAACAAGTGTTGGTGGAGCTATGAAGAAAAGGAATGTTGTTCACTCGTGGTGAGACTGCAGATTGGCAGTCACTATGGTAAACATTAAGGAGCTCCTCAAAAAATTAAAAATAACAGTAGTGCTATTCAACAATCCCACTCCCAGGTGTATATCCAAAAGAAATGAAAGTACTACTTGGAAGAGCTATCTTCACTCCCATATTCATTGCAGCATTATTCACAATAGCCAATATTGTGTGTGTCAACATGTATGGCTGTCAATGGGTGAATGAATAAAGAAGATATCATAACAAATTGATAATTATGATGAATAATAATTCCATACATAATATTCCATTCCATATATGTATATGCCTGTATACACAAGAAAAACAAGAAAATCATTCAGCTAAGAGAAAGAACTTTGAAGGCATTATGCTAAAAGAAATCTCATAGAAAAAAAACCCCAAACTGCATGATATTACTAAGATGAGGAGCCTAAGAAAATCAGTCATAGAAACAAGTAGAAAAGTTGCTTCTAGGGGCTAGGGTAAAGGGTTGGAGGAAATAGAGCTTGGTAAAAGTATACATATTTCAGCTATAAAATGAATATGGTCTGAGTATATAAAGTAAAATATGGTGGCTGTAGTCAACAATAGCCTATTGTATAATTAAGCTTTGCAAAGAGGATAGAACTTAGGTGTTCTTACTAAAGAGAAGGAAGGAGAAAGAGCGAAGGAGGGAGGAAAGAGAGAAGGGAGAAGCAAGGAAGGAAGGGAGGGAGGAAGGAAGATAAATTTTTTTTTAAATGTGAAATGATGAATGTGTTAAATCTTTTCACCAAAGTATATTATATCAAAGTAGTGCAATGTACACTTTAAATATATTACCAATTTGTTTGCACAATTTTGTTTGCCTCAATAAAATGTAAAAAATGAAAGAGGGAGGTAGAAGGGAGAGAAATGGATAGATGGCTGCCTGAAAAGGTCTTGGGCAGATGTTGCTAGTTTGGAAGATTGAGGAAGGGGATCTCAAGTCAAGGGATGTAGGTAGCCTCTAGAAAAATGAAGGGGTGGAAAAAAAAATGAATCCCTACTAAAGTGTCCAGAAAGAAACCCTTGCCAAACCCTTGAGTTTAGCCTAGTAAAATTTATTTTGTGTGTGCCCTAATGCCTCAGGGGTTAAGCAGCCTGCCCCTGTGGAACAGTTCATGGGCCCAGATTTGTGGTCTGAGGTTGGGGAACACCTAAAATGAACAACTAAATAGGAAAAATACTTCTTCCTTCTCTTCCTGCTCTCTCTTTCTCACTGCCTGCTTTCATTCCTCTTAACAAAATAAGTTGAATTTGGACATCTGCTATAAAGCTGTGTTATGATAATAAATACATATTGCCTGAGTGACTAATTTATGACAATTTGTTAAAATAGCAATAGGAAATAGCTATAAAACACAAAGAAGCATACAAAAGATTCATAGAAGCATTGATCATGATTTTAAAGGGAGAAAAATGAATAATATTTACTCTTAGAACAATATATAGCAGCAAGAATGAATGGACCAGATCTTCTCATAGAAACATAGGGGATGTTGACAAAATATGAGCAAATACAGAATGTAATGCTGAGTATAGAACCATTGAAGAAATATTTCATGTGCTCTAAAAGTATAAAGAAATATAAATTTACAATCACCACATTCAGAATAATAGTGACCTGTGTGTGAGGACAATGGGGTAGGAGGACATTATCAAGAAATTATACTATTTGTAAAACAAATGTGGGAAATATACAATAAGGACAAATTTTTTGTCTATAAATTTATAACTGAATTAGTTCACAAGTAACATTTTAAATGTTCTGCTTAAAGCCAAATATGAGCTCACATAATGTCCCTGCTCAAAACATTCAATTGACAGTCATTTTTCTTTCAAAAAGCCTCCTGTAACTTTTTCAAAAATATTTGTATTTTCTTTGTTACTCACTTTGCTCTAACTTTGTTTATTTTCTATTGTTATAAAAGTTGCTGAACTTTTCCATTATCATTGTCTTTAAATTGTTTTACCACTGTCTGTATTACTTCTTTCACCAGAGTTTAGTAGTATTATGAGTAAATTTATTGTCTGAGTATTTGAAGATAATGGTGTTCATGGGAAAAAAGGAAATAACCGCTCCTCAGAAAGGATCTGACTTCCAAAGAAAATAATATTTTCTGTGCTTTAAGATATGAATCTTCCTTACCATCAAGACATGTTTATTTCTCCTATGAACAGTTTATTGAAAGGAGGAACGAGGCTTAGAATGAACTCTGTGTTTCGAGGATTGAAAAGAAAAAAAAGTCCTTGGGTAGTATCCTGGGTAAGAACAATGATTGGAATTACTATTAGGCTTAACTTTTTCAAGTCAGAAAATCTCTCAGGCAGTGAGACTTCCAAGGAAAATAATTGTTGGGGTACAGACATACATTTCTGACTAGAGCATGTGTCCTCTGGGTATATAACCAGGATTACTAAATCAAATGGTAGCTCCATCTTTAATTTTTTGAGGACTCTCCACACTGTTTTTCAAAGAGATGGCACCAATTTGCATTGCCACCAACAGTGTAGGAAGTTTACTTTTTCTCCACATCCTTCCAACTCCTGCTGTTTCCAATGTGTTTGATACATGCCATTTTTACTAGTGTAAGGTAATATAGTTCTCAATAGCCAAGATATGGAAATATGAAAACAACATATGTATATAGATAGATAGATAGATAGATATCACAGTTACTTTATCCAGTAATCATTTAGTTTAAATTATATATAGATATATGTGTGTGTGTGTGTGTGTGTGTGTGTGTGTATTCTATGCAACTACTTTAAAATAATGAAATTTTTCTTTTTGCAACAATCTGGAAAGGATCATGCTAAGTGAGATAAGTCAGACAGAAAAAGAGTAATGCAGGATGGTTCACTCATATGTGGAATATAGTGAAAAAGAAACAAATAGTAGTTAAATGCCCGCAAAATGCATAGGACACAAGATGATGGCTGTCAGGGCTATAGGAGCCGGGAGGGAAGGAGGGAAGGAACAAGGTGGTAGTAAAAGACCCTGGAACTCTGGTGGTGGATGTGGTTTGAATTACAGACTGGAATGTAATTTCAGTATCCTAAAATGAATATAACATTGTGAATGAAAGAAACAATAAATATTACCTTTAAAAAAGGAAATGATTGTTGAGGTCATCACTGAAAAAGAGAGAGAATTAACGACTAGGGTAGTGGTCAGCTCGACTTAAATACAAAGGGAGAGAGCTCATATTGTGGGGTATCCTTTAGAGAAGAATCTGCTAAAATGAAGCTGAGGAAAAAGTAGGACTTAACTACAGTAAAAAGATCATCTGAAAGATGGCAGAAGACCAGTTTTCTATGGCAGGACAGTGTGGCAATAGCAAGAAGCAAAGTCAAATATAGTAGCAAACTGCAACACTATTATAGTTTGTGAGTAGAAGTCCATGGAATATCTATTTGTATTAAATGAGATCCCATTCTTGTTAGGATTTACTTTAAGCAATTTTCCTCTTTGCCTTTGCTAATTTACAGATGATACCACTGAATTTGCCTTTTGTGAAGATGGAACTTCCTAAATAAGGGAATAATCTTCATTACATATTATAAAATTATACTGTAATTAGACTGAGGTCACGTAGACATTTTATTTCCTGTAATGAGAACATGAATACATACTATGCTCATATCAGTTTTCAGCAAATAATTAGCTTACCCTCCTAATAAAAATGACTGTCTTTGTACAGTACTATTACTATGCTACCAAAGAAACTGTGAAGACTTATGAGCAAACCATTATAATATTAAATTAATTTACTATACAAGTTGGTAAACTTGATAATCTTTGCTAAAAATAAGTATTTATCTAACCAAAATGTAATTGGTGGTCCTTTTCTCTATTAATAAGCATTGTCAAATTTAGATTACAAGGCATATCTAAAACATTTTGAACAATTTGCATTTGAATTGAAATGTGTGCACTCTCACAGCTGGAACAATGGACAAAAGTCAGTTTCCTTTAGGGGAAAAAATAGAAAATTGCTTACCAGGAAGAAATCAGCATGAACAGATGATAGTTACAGATTTAGCTCGCTGATTATAAGCACTATTTTAGAAGTCTCATTTCTGCATGTTCCCTGTAGCATTATCAGTATTCAAGCTTTTTCAGAAACTACACATATGTGGCTACAGGAAGGCAAAAGTAATTTGAGGTCCTGCTGTTTCACATTCAGTTTTGATGTGAATGGGGATATGGAAACTTTAGAGCAGTAAAGATAATTTGCTGATTCTATCATACCTTTCTTAGTTTGAGTCTGGGTATTAACATTTTCAGCTTACTTTATGAGTTGTAACAAGTTCATTAGAAGATATGACATAAGTAGAATAAATTCTGTATTTTAAGCAACAGTTGAGAGGACAGTCTGACTTCTTGGTCCACTGTTTCTCCAGAATCATATGGCCCCATCTTAGTTTCCCAGTACATACTGCCTACATAATTCTGCCACCTCCATCAACCCCATCTACGTGACCAAAAGTCTCAGTCTCTTGTATTACCACCCTGCTCTAAAGAAAAGAGAAAAAAAAATTAATGTCTTTGGATTTTGCTTTATAATATGCATTTTAATGTAAAAAGAACACTGTGTTATAAAATTTATTAACTACACAACAATATTACTGTGACAGAAATGAATAATAAGGTCTAAGTCAATTTTCAACATATAGTCAGCATTACTAGATAGCAGTTGTGGTGACTGCCATATGATTTATTATACACAGTGCAGGGGAAAAAGTGACCATCGCAACATTCTGACTTACAACTCCTCTCTGCTCCCAGGAAAAATCACACTTCTGAGCTGCCATTTGTAATTCTAGTTGGCACCAATCATATTGGAAAAACATGAATCATACATGACCATTTTTGAGAGATAGGTGGATATTCAGTTTTCAGCTTGCTCAAATGAGTTGCCTAATTCTTTGACCCTCTCTAGTGACATCCCTATTGCCTAGGCTTATGTTTGTATCTGATAAAGAAACAAAGACATTAAAAAAGGTTGGAGTGAGGGGGGGTACTAAAATTGCATCTCCCTATCCTGAACAGGATTTCTCACCTTTTTCCCTTTTTTTCAATGGATTTCACTTTTTCATTTATTTTTAAAAAATGGGGGTGTGGGGGGGGTGGGGGGAATGGGTTCTACTAAAATCTATAATAAATACAAAATTTTAATTTTGCTACCAATGTTTCCAAAGGAGGCTAGTATAATTATATTAGAACATTGGACCAACAGAGAAGGAAGTATTTGTTTTATAGAGAGTCTATAGTACTTACCAAGTACCTGCTCAGTAAATGGTTTCACTCACTAATGACCCCTGTGTAAGACAGGATCCTCTTATAGATGGACTAGAAAAGTTCTGTGCTAAGGTTTTTAAATGTTTGGGAATCTGGAATTGATACTTGGTTGAAACAAAGATGAAAATGAAGTTGTTGGAGGAGGTTATTTAGAGGACATGACCTCCAGTTGACCCATGAGCTGCACCAGGCAATTGGAGGCTCTTTATTGTTATCACTAGTTTTTTTAAAGTAAGTTCAGCTCATCCTTCCCATACTCAAGTGCCACTTCAGGAGCACAGCCTTGAGAGACTAATGCATTATTGAGATCATCTGGACTGAATACATGACTGAATCTAATTAAGGTCTCTATATAAAGTTTTAAGACTGTGGCAGACAGGCAGGAATCTACTTGTCTCGTCTGATGTCTGAATCAAGTCTCATAAGTAAGTCCCTTGCTTACTGAAACTGCCACTTTCCAGTTTGGAGTGGCTTGTCTCTTTCTTCAAGATCTTTTCTTGCCCTCTCTATAAGGAGACCAGCTTCAAATTTTATTCAGGGAACTCCCACAGTTGCAAAGTAACAAAAATGTGTTAGCGATTTGCAATGTGATGTTAGAAGTTCAAACTTCCCTGGAGGCACTTGGTGTAAGCTTGTCTATGTTGTTTAGAAATGATTATATTGATGTCTTACACTTGTTCTAACTGATTTCACAGACTGGCTTTACTCACATCAGTTAAAAGGACCCCACTGTAAAGTGTATCTGGCTCCGTTAAAAATCAAGATAGCTTATGCATATCTTGTTGGTTTATAAACGGAAATAAAAGCATTTTCTGTGTGACCAAGAAAGGACGCTGGGGGCTGGCATCTTCAATAACTGCCTACACTATCTTTCTCCTTTTGTACTACATCCTTCATTTTTTACAATCTTATGTGAGTACATCTTGAGAAGACTTGTGAATCGTTCAATTAGTCAATCTTGTGTAAGCAAGGCAAAAACACATCCTGTAAATTTCTTTCAAGGAAAAACAAAACAAAACACAAAACTACTTTTCTAATCACTGAGATTTGAAATAATCACTCGTATATGAACTGGCTTTTATTCACTAAGAAAAGGATAATATTGCTTGGAAACTATTCTCATTTCCTTTTTTGCTATCTGCAGCATGGCAATTGTATCATGATTTTTCAAAGTTGAACACATACATGTGCATGACTTAGAATATACAGTAAATAGTGTGTATGTATGTGTGATATACATCACTTGTTTCTGGGGTCAAAATCTTAAGTCTAACATATATAAGTTATGGAATCTCAGTCACTCTGTGTTTTCTGCCTGCCTTAGTTTTGTCATCTGTAGAATGTGGCTAGTATTAGTAACAGATTCAATCAGTTGATGCATCTTTCATAATAAGTGATTAGTTAATGTTAGCTCTTATTGTTGCTATTATTAGTAGTAGTAGTACCACTATGTTTATGTAAGTTTTCAAATGAACAAAGGTGCATTGTATAAGAATTGGAAGGACACTCCTTAAATTGGAAATTTTGCATTTTTGGCATAAGATGTAGAACACCTTAATTTGCAGTTAATACTTATAGTCAGCAATTTTATCATCAGAAGTAAGCACATGGATTTATTATTTCAGTTGTAAATCTTGTTTTCACATCATGTGAATAGAATTCTATTTGATAAAGAATGTGAACTCTAAAATATAATACAAAATTAGTATCACTCTGAGTTTTAGTTCAGTTATTGGTTTCAGTGTGGAATGACGCTCTTGTTAAGAATTAGGTATCCCCTACAAGCACATCATCTGAGTAGAGCAAAGACTTGTGACTGGGACTGATACTGCTGCAATGTGATAAACACTGAGACTTCTTGATAAATCAATCTCCAAGGTTCAGCTCATTCACAGTGTGAGGTTACTTACCTGTTCAAAGTACATCACTTTTGTCCTCAGTTTTCATATTGGCTTCCTGTCAGGGTTTTTATTGATTTTAAAGTTTTATTGTTGATGTTTAAAGCACTTAATGGCCTAATACCTTCTTATATTAGGGATTTGCTTATACTCACAGGACAAGAATAAATTTTGAGACCTTCTTCTGCTAGCTGAATGTCAGTCTTAAATGTCACCTTGAGATTTAGAGTTCAAAATCTTTTTGTCTTTCGTTCATGTTCTTTTGGAGGTCAGATAAGACATTAGAAAGAAAATAACATATCTTTTCCAAAGATGGGTGGGGATATGATGGAAAAGCATATTGAGACCTTTGATTTTCCAAATTAATGTTTTCAGATTCTCAGATGAGATTTGTAACAGACCAAATCCCTCAGACATGTTACAACTAAATCTATGAAATGTGGAAATTTTCAAATTATGTTTATATTTTAAAAATTTAGAAAATAAATGCTATGTTGCGTGAATGAATATTTTGGACAGTAGTAGTATTTCTCATCTAAGATAGGAAAAACTGTTCACTTTATTTTTAATGTCCATATCTTAAGTTACATTTTTTAATATCCTAAAATGTTTATGATAAATTTATAAATGGAAAACTGCTTTAAATTTTTAAATTTAAATTTTAAAATAAGTCACAAATAGCCTTTTTGGAATTTAACATTTATGTTATATGTTGACGGTAACTCTGGTTAATGATATGTTTAACACCAAGAGCAATCTAGTTTTTTGGGAGGAAAATAACTGTTCAATGTGAATGTAAAATGTTAAAACATAATATAGAATATTAAATCTTTGTGACTGCCTATCAACATCTGTATATATTACATTAAGTTTGTCACTAAGAATTTAATGTATCCTTCACCACTCAATTGACCCCCTTTATCCAGTTTTTCCAATCTTTTTCCCTTCTCTTCAGGTAACCATTAATTTGATATTATACTCTAAAGGTTTATTTTTATTTAGTTAGTTCATTTATTTGGTTTCTCTGTATACTACATGAGTGAAATTATAAGGTATTTGTATTTCTCAATCTGACTAATTTCACTATGCATAATGCCCTATAGACTTACTTATGTTATTGCAAATGTCAGGATCCCTCCCTCCTTCACCTCCCTTTCCAGTAGTATTCTATTGTTATCAAGTAATATACCACAGCTGATCAAATCATCTGTTGATAAGCACTTTGGTTGTTTTTAACTCTTAGCTGTTGTATATAATGCTGAAATTAATGTGGGAGTTCATATATCTCTTTATATTTAGTGTTTTGGTATTCTTTGGGTAAATACCCAGAAGTGGAATAACAGGGTCATATGGAGTTTCTGTTTTTATTTTGGGGGGTTCTCCATACTTATTTCCATTTATTTGTATTATCCTAAAATAAAAATATAATGACTCTTTTATAAGAGCACTAATTCCATTCATGAGGGTATCCACTTTCACGACCAAATTACCACCCAAAGGATCTACTCATTTCATAATATTGGGTGTTAGGATTTCAACATGTGCATTTGGGGGGAGATATAAGCATTTAGTTCATTGTACCATTTCATTTCAATATAAGATTATAGCATTTTATTTTGCTTCAAGCACTGGTCTCTAAACCGAACATACTGAGTTTCAAAAAATTTGATCCTAGGACTTATTCAGCCTATAGTACAATAATACTGAGAAACAGCAGCTGCTTGAGAGCAGAAAGAAGTAACTAAATCAATTTGGAGAATTTCAGGGGTAATCAAAGAGGTACATTTCATTTTAACTTTGAAAAGTAAGTCACATTTTGCTACATGGAAGTGGGGACCAGGAAAGTGATTTCTAGGAAATAAGATGTCATGTGTGCAAAGACAAATAAGTATGAAAGATCACGACCCATTAAGTTAAGAAACAGTAATGAATTAATCTGGAATTAGAGGAGGCCATCTTAGGGAATATGTACTTTGTCTAAACTTTATTTTGAGGACCTTTGATTTTTGGACCACCCATGAGTCTCATTGTTGTCATACCAGTGGGATTTGTGATCTATTTGGATATATGAGTATTGCCAAAGTGAAGAAATTTTTGTACATAGACCACACAGAAACTAATGATTGTGTTACTACTTGTAGCTCTGAGAGTAATGTTTGGATATAACTTAAATGTCCCCAAATAAGAGAATTGTAAAGTTAATCATGATATCTCTATAAAACATTATGAAATGATCTTAAAATGATTTTGATGTTGAAGAAAATGGCAATATCATATTGCATTGTTCAATCACATAACTCAAAAAGTAAATCTAGGTTTATTTTAATTCGTTCAATTTCTCCCTTATTAAGTCATAATATTAATTTTTCCTATGAATGTGATGATATACTTACTTTAATAGAATGCTTTCACTCATTTATTCCCCAAACATTAAATCATGATGTATTTCAATTTTTATAAGATATCTTTACATGTATAAAACAGATCTTTAAAAAAAGTTGCAAAAGTTTTGCCTAATATTAGTAGAATGACATTAGTAAATCTGTCAGTCATATTGGTGGATAAGAATCTGTTTATTTCTTGATTATCTTTCCACTGAAGAATTCAGCATTTGGTACCATGAAAGCTAAACAATGAAAAGGAATAAATTTATTAAATTTAAAGCTCCAAAGTCTACATTAGTAGATCTAAGAAAGGTGGCCTATGTTTAAGAAGTGCAAAATTTATATACAACCTCCAATAAAAGTAATTTGATAAGGACTATATTCAAATAAAGCACTATTAATTCGTATTTAATTCACATAAATCTGAAACTATACTAGACTGCCATGTCTTTTAATTTTGTAAAGGCTAATAAAAATAAAACCTGTTTTTTTCTAATCAGTTTTTTTTCTGGCATAGACCCAGGTGAGAAAAATTGAAGGTGTGTTCCTCCTTTCAGGTAACTAAGGAATCATTAAATAAATTACTTTCCCCGAAGACTGTACAGGCCTGTTTTCATCTGATGGCAACAGGTCGGGCATGTTTCAAAAAGTTACTGCACCTTCATTGGGGAGAGGGCTCTGTGATGGGGGTATTAGCAGAGAGGCAGGGTAGTAAAACATGCAGGAAGAGCCAAGTGGATGAGAACAAAACAAAAAAGTAGGCAAAGACAGCAAAATGTAGGCAGGACATCTCGACTACAGTCAGTGCAGGCAGAAGCACTTATTTCAGAAAATCCATCTGTTACATTCAAGTCCATGCTCAGCACTGGCCAGTCGCCAAGTCCACTGACAAGTTTTGAGCGTGGGTCATATTCTCATGCTATCCTACAGTGACATATTTTTATAAAGTGTGTAACCAACCACTGTACTACACTTGTTTATAATTTCTAGTGGTATTTTAATGGGGTCTTTTGGGTTTTCTATGTATATTATTATGTCATCTGAAAAATAGTGATGATTTTCATTTCTTCTGTGTGGATGCCTTTTATTTATTTCTGTTTTCTCATTGTTCTGGCGAGTCCAATGTTTTGATGGAAACAACCACAAAAGGAACACCATAATCAGGAAAATAAATATGTTAATCACACTCAAAAGTTGTCTCAAGCCTCTTTGTCTCTTTCTTTTCTCCAATCACTGATCTGCTTTCTTTTCTCCAATCACTGATCTGCTTTCTGTTACTATGAGATGTTAATAAGTCATTGATTTTTACAGATGAAAAATTTAATTTTATGTATACTGAAATTTATTTATTCACCTGCTGATAGTATTTGGATTTCAACTACTTTGGAGTTAGCAACAAATAATTATGGATACCTCTATGTGATTAAATGTATAGAAATATACTTCCATTTCTCTTGGGTAAATATCTGGGAATTTGGTGGCTGTGTCATATAGTAGTAGATGTTTGAACATCTTATGAAAACATATATTTATTTAGTCTCATTTAACAGCATAGAATATGATCTTTCTTCATACATTTTCATAATGTGCTTCTAATGAGTTTTTGCTACATTTCCCTGGGTGTAGCATTCAATAAATATCAAGTAGGTTAAATTGACTGAGAATGCTGCTAAAATCTCCTATATTCTTACTGATTTCTGGGGCTATTTATTCTATCAATTATTGAAAGAGGAGTATTAATTATTTTTACTCTAATTTACTGTTTCTCTTTACATTCATGTAAGTTTTGTTTCATATATTTTATTAAGTACATAGCTTTTTAGAATAGATAATATTTAGATGAATTGAAACACACATAACTTTGAAATATACTTTGTATATTAATAGGTACTCCAGATTTCTATTGAATAAAGTTAGCACGTTATATATTTTCCCATTATTTTACTTTTAATTTTAGTTTCCTATTTAAGCAGAAGTCTTATAGGCAATACATGTTGATTTTCATATTTATCCATTCTGACAACATTAATTGGCATGTTTATTCATTTACATTTAATTATTAATATATTAGTAAATCTTATATGTTGCTATTTTCTTTTTATCTTTTCTTTATTTCTGTTTTATTATTTTCTGCCTTGTTTCAGATTAAGTAAAATCTGTCATTTTTATCTTTTTGTTGGATTATTAGCCCTTGTTATTATATACATTTTTATCTTATCACAGCCTTTATACGTTTTTACTTATACTTTATTTACCTTTATTATAATAACATTTGAAAATATACTTGTTTTTTTCCATCTGTCTTTGTGTTATAAGTGTCATCCATTGAACTCCATTTTACTTTTATTTTACATTCACTTTTTAAAACAGAATGCTCTATTTATTCATGTTGTTACCTTTTTTGGGACTTTTTGTCTAACTTTTTAACAGGTATTTTCCTGCTGCCTGAAGGACTTCCTTTGACATTTTTGAAATATAGATCTGGTGATGATAAAGTTTGCCTTTCTTCTTTACTTTAAAATGATCATTTATGGATTCTAATTAAATAGCTTATTTATTGTTCTCTTCGATAATTCTATCACCTGTGATGTTTCTGGGTCTATTCTTATGGATTTATTCTTCTCCTCAGGAGGGCCAATTTTTTGTTCATTTTTGCATACCTAGGTATTTTTAGTGGAGGCCAGACATTGTGAATTTTACCTTATTGTGTAAAGATTTTACTATAAGTAAATAATTATAAGTAAATAATAAGACAATTGAATAATTGTCTGGGATTCATCTAGCTGGGATTTCAAGTTTTTCAAGTCTTAATTCGAAACTTTGTTAAGCTGGGTCAGAATAATATTTCTTATAGGTCTAGTTTTCCTGTTGTTTAGACAAAACCTTTTTGAGTATTCTTCCCATAATTATTAGGTTTTCCACTTTGGCTGGTGGGAGCAGGAACTCAGCCCTTTAAGATATCCAGGGATTATTCTCTCAAGTCCTTTCTGGTCATTCTTTATAGGTTTCAGTAGGTTCTTCACATACATGCAAGGGTTAATATTCAGCTAAGGCCTAAAGGAGCCTTACCTGCCTTAGTTTAAACTATCACAAACTAGTGCTTTCTGTTTCTGGGCCTGTGTGCTACTATCTACCTCTATCCTTGTCTCCTTGTTTCTCTCTAGCTCTGTGTCTCTTTATCTCACTGCCTGTCTCTGTCACCACTGTCTGTATCCCTCCATCTATTCCTCTATCTGTATCCCTGTCTCTATCCCTCATCTCTATATTGTGCGCTGTCTCTCTCCTCTCCCCCTCCCCCTCCCCCTCCCGCTCCCTCTCTACCTCCCTCCCTCCATCTGTGTATCTCTCTTTACTCTGCTCAATAAATTCCACCGTTCTTTGCTTTTCTGGCCTTAAAGGTCCATATCAACAACTCAGAATGACTATCATTCTCTGCCTAGATTCCTCTTCTGGAGATGAAGCCTCAAATCTCATGTTAGCAGTAATTAAGGGAAATTATAGGACTGTTTCTGACTCCATAGTATTCTTGATCTCATTTATTGCCATGTTTATACCCTGAATCTTGATTAGTTTCTTATTTAAGTCTTCAATTCTGCCACTTGATCATTAATTGAACTCATGGCATTGCTTTGCTGAGTCATCTTGTTATTCTTTTAACTCTGAGTTTTTGGGGTTTTTTTTTTAGTTTCTTTAGGATTGCTACTTTGAATTCTTTATCCACTAAAAAGATGTAATTCTCTAAGTAATTCATATCTGATTTCTGGTTAGGTTTTTTTTTTTTTCTCTTTGTGATGTCTTAACACCTTGAGTTCTCAGATTATTTTGTTCTCTCTTCCTCTTTATGAAGTCCTTCAATCTGAGCTACTCATATTGCTTTACCAACTGGTGATTTTCTTATTTTATTTTCTATTTTTGATACTTGAAAGTTTCCTTGATAAGGATCACTTGTTGATTAAGCAAAGTGATGCTGTCTACTGGGTGAGGGAACAGTGCATGAAGTGAAAGTGGGATAGTTGTTATTGTGGTTATAAGGGTGTGGTGGCACCGAAGTTCAGCCTTCTCTCTGGGATCCTAGATGTGGCTTTCAGCATGCTGTCACTGTTGTATTCTTAACTGCTCAAGCTTGGATCCCAGTATGCTATGCTTCTTGTTGTGTTTCACACCAGTGCAAAGACAGTGTTCCAAACCCAAGCTGTCCTTTTTGGGCTTCACAAAAGCCAAACCATGTATGACACCACAAACTTGGCTCTCTCCATAGTCACTAAGCATGTATCTACAACTACCATCAGCCACACAAATATCTTGATTTGTTTTGGCAATCTCTCTAATGCAGTCTTTGCTGTTCACCATGTTTCTTTGGGTAACTCTGCCTCACCACCATGTTATGGGTCTCCTCACTGGTGCTCCTTCTGCAAAGAGCAGTTATTTGTGTTTCTTAGAAATTAAGCAGGGAGTATACTTTGTTGCTATTTTAGATGGAACCTGAAACATTCTTTCATGTCTTTCCCACCTCATGTTTGTTCTCAGCATTTAAATGTATAAAGAACTCCCGTATATTAAGAAAAATCATATTTTTTCTTTTTAATTTATTTTTTAATTTTATTAATGATATATTGAATCATATCATTATATAGGTTTAAGGTGTAAGGTTCATTTTGAAAAGCCTAAAGTCTGCTTTTTCTGAGGGCCAGAGTAATGGAGGATGAGCAAATAATTTTCAATCTAGTTATTTATTGAATAAGTCAGCATATTTTTTTCATTAGGAGCACAAGATCATAAACTATGAAGTCAAACTACCTGAAATCAAACCCGAGCTCTTCGACTAGCCATGTGACCCCAGGGAAGTTACCTAAGCACTTACAGCTCAATTTACCTTTTGTAAGATTTCCACAGTAAAATTATCTACATCATAGAGATACTGTAGTTATAATTAATATTTTCAAATGAAGTGGAACAGTGTCTCACACAGTGTTAGACTGTGCTATTGTTGATATTGTTATTATGAGTACCTACTACATAGGTGGGTTATGAAGATATAAAAATGAAACAAATATTACCCTAACCCTGAAGAATTTATGGCAGTTTGTGGAAGAATTAGGTAAGCTCAAACATACATAACATTATGTATGTATATATATATGTGTGTGTGTGTATATATATATATATATATATATATGTTTATAGGTCTTATTGAAAAAGGTCCTTTGACTTCTCTAAGAAATCTAGTAACTAACTCTAAATGTGAATCTTGAATATAGTATTGAGCTGTGAATTGGACTTTCCTAAAGAATTGGGGTAAAGATGGTATTCCTTGAAAAGAAAACATTATGTAACAAGTCATAATAAAATTAAACAAGGAATTTTTAATATCTTGGAAAGTAAGAAACTTTTAGTAAATGACAGAGTAGACTGGTATATGGGAACAAATTAGAAAATGGATGAAGTAATGGTTGGGTCACAAAGGTATGTCAATTTTTATATTTCAATGTAGTTTTAAGATGACAGTGGAATGTGGAGGACAGAGTGGATATTAGTTACCTAAACCAAAGGATTATGAAACAGATCATGATGTCGGTAGGGGAATGGATTGGTGCAAAGTTCCCACCAGTGAGAATAAATAGTAAGCTGGAGAAAGCATTATCAAGAATTTTTGGGGGGGATTTTGCTTTTGGATGATAAGTAATTAATATGGTTTGTGATAAGGAGAGGGTCATTTATAGAATATTTAAGTACATTGGCATTTGTGTTAAAAATTGTCAAATGTGTCCAGAGATACTTTAACTGGGTTGATCTTGTAAAACAGAGTCTTTTCATTAGTTCCTGAAGGACAGGTAGAATTCTTAACACCCGTCTTCCTGAAAAGGGCAGGCACTTCAGGAACTAAATTCTTTATAGCTCTAATTTTCAATCCATTTAAAGTATGCAAAAGAAAATATGCCTTGGTTTTAAAGTTAAATTATTTATTCTGATATTTCAAGAGCCAAAAACAATGTATCTTTGAGTCATTTTAGTTAAAAAATGTAAAACTCAGAATACCATTTTCACCCATCTGGAGGAAAACATACCTACACAGTAAAATGAAAAGATAATACTTTCATCTTTCAGGTCATACAAATGAAATTCATACTTATCAATGTAAGTATTACTCACATGCATTTTAATCATTTTTAAAAATATTTTATGGATAAGCCAAAATCAATCACAATCTATAAAAAATTTGAAGCAACTCTTAGATGCTTGTTGCATGCATATGGTAACTGTGAGATATTTCTGATAGTCTTTTTAGGCTTTTATGCCTGTGTATCTTAGCTATTTGACACTCAATTTTCCTTTTCTAGAAAGAGACAGTTAAATAGTTTTTACATATAAAACCATTGAGATGTTAAATGTTTTAATATCAACAATTTTTAAAGGAAAAAAAGGTGGTATATTTGGTACTGATTTGTAATGAAATGTTTGTAGTTTTCCTGAATGTGTCTGAAAAGTCACATAAAATTGGTATCTGCATTACTCTTCCATTGTTTTGTTCCTGATCTTTTTGTGTACTATGACTAGTACTATATAGTGATGTTTGTTCTAATGTATGTCTTTGCAAAATGTTAACTTATATGGCAGATAGTTGAAAATAGTTATTTTTAACTAAATGCTTTTTTTCTGAAAAATATATAAATCTGTAGTATCACTCTTCTCACTGGTAGATATAATTTCTAGAGATTAGGCACAGGTATAGAAATTAAGTTTCATATACAACTTTAAATGTTGATAGTCTGACAAACACTGCTTTTAGGAAAGGAATTGCTCTAATATCTCCTAAATTCAACATTAAGTTCATTTCATGAAGCAGCATGAACAAAACCTCAACTATTAATGAAATAAATATACCCTCTGAAGAAGCATAGGTTCATTTTTCACTTCTTGCTCACTCACACACTGAGGGCATTAGATCAGAACTTAGTTACATTTGAGAAAACCTCTTTTCAGAATGAAGTCAATGGAATAGTTGATTCACCCTGTTGATTTCATCAAAATGCAAATTCTTGGGTCATTCCAAATCTAGTGAATCAAACTCTGTTAGTAGGGGCCCTGGAATTCACATTTTGATTAAGATCCCAGGAGTTTTACATGCCTTCTGCAGATAGAAATTTTACACACATCTCAGGGTTTTTTGCCACAAAATCATAGTTTTAGCTTAAAACTGTGATAAACAAATTTGATTTGGGATGAAAATGTTGGGAAATTGTCCTATATTTGGTATCTTGAGTATTTAAGAACTAGGAACTTAAATATAAAACATCTATATGCAGGATGCTTTCTACATATTACTTAATATAATCCTAACTACAGTCTTATGGGGATAGGCATTATTATATTTTATAGATGAGAGAATAGGTTTAAAGATGTTATATAAGTTTACCAGAGCTACACAGGTAATATGTGGGAAATTTAAAAAAAAAATCTAGTTTTCACAAGTTTTTTAAGCCTATTTCCAATATATCAAGTGACTGGCTTGGATAAAGTGGAAGGCAGTACAGAGGAAGCAATGATGTTTGAGACAAACTCATGCTAAATTAATAGAGCAAATATAACAAACAAATTATTATACCACCTTCAAATATGGGACACTGGAAGGTTAAGTAACTTACTATAAAGACATTTATTTAATATTTATTTGTATGTTAAATGACTACACACATTAAGCATGAGACTGAGCAAAGTATGCCTAGTGTTAGACTTGTTTGAGAAAAATAGATAAATTGGCCTATACCTTAACTTCTGATAAACACAACAAGAACAAAACGAGTAATCTAATTTGGAATGGGACTCAAAGAAGCTCTATCCAGAGAAGTTTCATTTGAGCTAAGGCATGAAGTATGAGTAAGATGAGCAAAGTAATGAATATGAACAAATGCTTTCCAGGCAGATGGAATAATGCGTAAAAAGTCTGTGAGGCAGAAGAATCTCGGTTCTTTTGTAATTTAAAGTTCAGCATAGCTAGCATAGAAAACAAAGGATATAAGTGGTACAATATGACGTTGGAATTGTGACTAGATCTTTAAAGACAAAAGGAAAGATTTTTGGCAATTCTATTAAAGCAGAGATGGAGAGAGTCCAATTTAAATAGTAAGGGATTATTCTAGGTGTTCTGTGGTTAGAAAAGTTTGATTATGGAGTGATTATGTGAATGAGAAAATGGATGAGTGTGGCAACAGAGATGTAGAAATGGAGAATAATTTAAATGCTAAACAACCTGAGTTTCAAGTTGGATGGGGAGAGGACATAACATTCACATTATGTTGAAAATGATTTCTAATTTTCTTTTTTAAAAAATGAAGGGAGATCTCATCATAGCATTATATAGGTTTAAGTTGTGCATTATTGCAAATCAACAGCTGCACATAATGCATTTAGTTTCCATCAAAAGTCTAATTCCAATCTTCACCATATAATTGACAGATTTTAACCCATTAGCTCACTCAATTCTCCCTTTCCTTCTTGTAAATATTAATTTTATTCTATGAAATGAAAGCCTATTTTTGTTTGTTTTCTCTATATACCACATACAAGTAAAATTACAAGTGATATTTGTCGTTCTCCTTCAGAGTTCTCACTAAATATAATCCCCTCTAGATACATCCATGTTGTAAATGACATGATTTCATTTTTTTTAAATAGTTGAGTAATTGTCCATAGTGTATATATAACACAGCACTTTATCCACACATCCACACCCTTTCTAAGGGTATTTAGGCTATTTCATGCTCTTGGTTACTGCAAACAATGTTGTAATAATCATGGGATAAACATTTTGCAAATCAATGTTTATTTGTTTTTGTTTTGGGGGTAAATACCCAAGGCTAGGATAATAGGTTCATTTGAAGTTTACATTTTTAATTTTCTGAGTAATCCCCACACTGTTTTCCATAACTGTTACACCAATTTACACTCTTACCAACAGTATGTAAGGTTAGCTTTTCTCTGCATCCTCATTCATGCTTGTTTCCAGTCTTTGAATAATAACCATTCTCACAGGTGTAAGATGATTATCTTGACTCAATTTTTTATTTCCCTAATTATATTTTATATGTATAATGTTAATGCAATTGTATTCTTTGTGCACGTTTCTATTCATATCTGATACATATCTTAATTCGATTGTTTTGTTATTGAGTTTTGAGTTTTTAATATATTTTGTATATCGACCCTCTGTTAAATGTATTATATGCAAATATCCATTTGTTGAAATGTCTTTATTTTTATTGAGGTAACATTGACTTACAACACTATATAAGTTTTAAATAGACAGGTTCACTCCTCAATTATATATTAACATAGGTCCATCACCAAATTTCTAATAGTCCTCTACCAAGTCCTCTGTGTGCACCCTGACCCTCTTATGATCTGGGAACTTAAATTCTCTTGTCAGTGTCCAGTGGTTAGTGGTTTGTGTGTGTTTGCTTGACAGTTTTTGGTCTGTTTGCTTTGTCTATATCCCACAGATGAATGAGATCGTGCAGTGTTTGTATTCCTCCTTCTGATTTATTTCACTTAAAGCATAATTCCCTATAGTTCCATCCACGTTTTGCATGGAATGATTCACACTCTTTTTTCAATAACTGAGTAAAACTTCACTATGGATAGACACCACATCCTTTTGATACAGTCATCTGTTGGTAGACACTTGGATGTTTACCATATCTTGGCTCTTATAAATAGTGCTGCAATAAACATGAGATGCATAAATATTTTTAAGTTTGTGTTTTCATATTCTTCAGACAGATAATAGAAGTGGATTAATGGATAATATGGTAGGTCTATTTTTAACTTTTTGAGGTCCTTCCATATAATTTTCCAAAATAGTTACAGCAATTTACATCCCTACCAATGGTGTACGAGTTCCTCTTTCTCCACATCCTGACCAACACCTGTTGTTTCTATTCATTTTTAAATAATCCATTCCCACAAGTTTGAGGTGATACCTCACTGTGGTTTTGATTTAAATTTTCCTATTAATAATTGATGGTGGACATTTTTATAAGCATAATGGCCATCTGTATGTTCTTTGGAGAAGTGTCTATTCAGATCCTATGTCATATTTTGATTGGATTATTTTGACTCTTTTGAGGTTTTTTTTTTTTTTTTAAGAAAATGGGGACCTGTGGAAGTGATGTGCAGAGGAAATTTTTCCTGTTCTTATAGGAAAGAATAATAGATGATGATAGGTAACACTAATTGTTCTGCTATATTTTGGATTCTCATAGATAGATATGTGTGTGTATGCATGGTGTTGTTAATTATATATTAATATGTTATGCTATAATATATATATTAATCTTCCTAAATAAGATTGGTATTGTTATCACTATTTTTAGGTGGAGTGCAAAAAGTATAAGCAACTTTCTCAGGTTTCAGAGCTAGTAAATGATAAAGTGATATATGACTCAGTGTCTAAACTCAAAACTTTAGATGTGTTACTAGGAAGATGATTCCTTTACTGTCAGATTACTTCTTCCTCCGTGATGCATAAGGCATACTCTTCTTCTGAAGAGTTCAGGGATGATGACAGTGAAAGAGGTAAGGGGAGATTTAAAACTGTATAAAATATGTATAAAATGTTAGATATAATGGAATAGTAAACTCACAGAAGCATAATGGGATTTTTACGTAGTGGTAAGTATTCATAAGTTCTGTGAGAAAAAATTTATAGTCATACCAATCTGCCTGGTTTTGTGATTAAATACCTTCTGTGATGTGCTGTATCAATACAGGCATAAGAAAACAAATAATTGGGTTCATTTAAGACTAGAGTTTGTTTTTATTCCAAAAAGCAATTGAGTATGAATGCAAAGGAATAGCAAATCCAGTTTTTAGGCATATCTGTCTACAATTTACCCACTCCCATTGCACTACCTCCAGGAATTACTGTATTACTATGAGTAAACAACTATTAATTGTCATCAAAGTAATTATCTAAGATTAAAACTGGAAGAAAGTATTTAAAAGGAGGGAACCAAAAATTTCTGCCAAGCTAGGTAACAGGGATTATATAATATAACCTGGTTGAGGAATTACTAGACAGCCATACTTTTACAGCAGTATGTTCTGAATATACCTTCATTTGGAGACTCTTCCAAGATTGCTAGTAATCTTATACTCTGGGCATATCGTTGATATATCTTGACTCTTTTCTAAAACACTTAACTTGTGAAGTAAAGTACATTTTCTCCTATACTTTTATTGTACTTTTCCTTAATATGTTTTCTTAAAACCATTTCCCATACTTAGTCCATTCTTGTTAATGGTCACTATCAGAGTTATAATTCAATGGAAATTAATGTTGATTAAAATAGATTTTCTATCATTTATATAGGAAAGACATGATACATAATTGCTCGTAAAATTTAAGCAGCAGTGGTGTGTAAATTGATTCCTTTAAGAGAAATGTGCTGTTTTAAGGTCACTATTCTATGTATGCATCATTCATTACCCATGGTGACAGTATATTGCCTATTCAAAGTTATCTAAAAGCCAGAAACAAATAAAGAGCTAAGTCTAAGCTAGTGAGAAATGTGGTTTATTAGCATTTTTACAGATTCTTGCAAGTAAAGTTTTACTAAATGGATTCCTATGGGAATGGTATTGAATAGATAATTTTTTCAACAAATATTTCATTGTATATCAGGGATTATGAATTTCACAACTATAGACAATGTTAAATTTATTTTGTTCCAATCACAGATACATGTATTTATGAGCTGTGTGCAAATAAGCTACCATATATTATATGCAAAGTTGGTTTGTGCCTCTATTTTAGTTACAAAGTAGGATCAGAAATCTATATGTAAAATTTTGGAAACTGTCTAGCTAGTAAATACTAGAATTTACTCACGTATCAAAATTCATTGTGATGAAATATGGTATTTTATCAACATTTGCATAATTACCAAAATCAGCGACTACAATTAATAAATCCTAAAATATGCTGACAAATGTTATAAAAATAAAGATATTGCTGATGTCATTTAATTTTGACAAAGACTATCAGAATGAGGGCAAAAACACAGTATTGGGATAGAGATGTTCAAGAGAATCTTCAGCTGAAACCCAGACAGATCTGATGGGATAAAGTAGGAACTGAAAAATGGGTCTTTCCAAATTACTAGAAGCTCATCAAGTAAAAACTGAAAAGTAAGGTACCAGGAAGCTGTAGTAGTATATGATAGTTTGTAGGGCAGAAATCATAAGTTAATGATTCATTTATTCAATGTATATATATATGATGCATACTTACCATGTGCCAAACATCTTTCAGCTATTTAAAGTAGAAAAATGCCAAATATGGCCACATGGACCTTATATGTAGTGAAGTTATGAGACAATAAGTAATAAACATAATAACTAAACAACTATAGGATAGTGACAAATGCTATGAGCACTATAAAATACCACCAACGACAAAACATGGTAAAGGAAGAGGAATCTGAGTGGTGGATTGTGGGGGAAAATTACAATTTTAAGTAAGATAAGTAAAATTAAATACAATAATTCTAAAACAGAAGGTGGTATCAAAATCTTACTGCTTCCCTCAAGGCAATACCTTGAAAAGGGCAAAAGAATTAGCCTTGCCAGTATGTGGAGGAAGAGTGGGTTTTCATTGTAAAGGCTCTGAAATGGGACCATATCTTAACTGCTAACAAGAAAGGGCTCCATGTGTCTGGAGTAAAAAGACAGTCAAGGAGAGGGACACCGGGTCAGAGAAATACTGGCAGAGGTTGTTTTCTGTGACCGTCTTCTTCCCTACTGCAACCTTTTTTGTAGTTTTCCTTTTCTTTAGTCCTAAAAGGAAGGACTAGCATGATAGGTTGCATCACCAAATAAATACAATGGGAGGAAAGAGAAATAAGGATCTTATTCTGTCGGAAGGGTAGATAGTAGCTGAGTAAATGGCTACATGTTCCCTGATAGTGTATTAAAGAGGTAGATAGGCTTGGACAGATTTGGACTGAATACTGACTCTATCACTAATTGTTTGAACTATAAAAATTTGATTTTAACTACCTGAAACTTGATCTCAGTGATAAATTAGGTAATATAACACCCCTTAAGTATTTCCTTAAAAATACTATGAGGATCAGATAGCATGTGTAAACGTTTGGCATAGCATCTGGTATAAATTAGGCATTTGTGACAAATTATTTCTTCCCTTTCTGTTTTTACTGCCTAATTTAATGTGACTTATTTTTAACTGGAAATAAATTTTGTATATGAGTAAAAGAATAATAATTTTACCAATATATCAACAAAAAATATTGAAGCATTTCCATAAAATAAACTATACTCAGAGATAATAAGAAAAATATTTTAATTTTTTTTCCCCCTGCACATTCAAATTTGTTCTGTGGAATCATTTTTCCCCACTCGCCATTAAATAAAATCTATGGAAATTCCCAGGCTCTGTTTGATTATTTTTAGCATATAATCTGTGTTATTTAGGTTAAATGCAATGGAATAGTGGGGTGATTAGTATTTTCCTGCCTATAGATTCCTTCCCCACCATATGGATGCCTCTGAGAGACAAGAGGTGAGTGGCAGATACATTCTTAACTTGACTGATATTGTCTATTAGTCATTGGTATACTCTGATTCTGACGGAGTTTTAAAATGGACATTTTTCATTGTGTTAGATATTTATTGTGTGAGACTATAATATTGGTGAGAATCTCCTTGCAGATCCTTTGGGATCCTTTAACTGTTTCAAGTAGTCATTTATATTATCTGTTCAATCGAGGCACCAAGTAGTACACATTATCTTCTCTGTTTCAGGGTCAACACACCCTTTCATGTGCTTTTGGACAAGATCTAAATTAGCACATTCCCAATTTGCATTGCTTATCCACATGACCCACATTTGTTCTACAGGAAGTAGTTATGCATCATTCATCTCAACAAGCTAATGGGAATGCAGGGCACCTTCATTGTCTTATTTAACTCTCAGAGCAACTAGAATTCTCAAGCTTCAAGTTTTTCGTATTTGAGTCCAATATCAATAAGTTTATAACTCAAGTCAGGAGATAATAGTCCCTTAAAGCTTAAAATGAGGATCAGCACCACCACCTTTAAAATTTTTCCTCTAAATAAAATACATATTTATTTTAATGTGATAACTTCAATATACAAGTTTTTGATGTGCAGCTTCACTATAAATCAAATATATGATACGAAATATATACCAGTCACCAAATTTCTAATAGTCCTCCACCGAAGACTGTCGTTTGTGAGGGCAGAATGGACCCAACAGCCTGTAGGTAACTTTCTCTGGACAGATCTAATCTCCAGTCCAGTATTTTAACTTCTATACTTTAAACTCTGAGTGAAAAAACAAGTGTCAAACATTAGTGTTCTTTTTATCATAAGAGTTCTTATTGTGGAGAAGAAGAAATTCTGACTTGGGAAACTGACCAAATAATGAAATGAAATTATTTAATTTCATGTCTTGTTACCCTATATCTCAAGCAAAAAAAAAAAGAATGTGTGATTTAATAATTAAAAGTTCTTGTTTATCTCCCCAATCCTGCCACAAAAAATAAACAAGTGTAAAAGAAAAAATTCTGGTCCCAGAGAGACTGGGAGACTCCAACAAATCAGCAATGGGAGAAGAGCAAACTCACTTTATTCCTTTCAGATGTACTTAACATGCGTTTCAAACACGAGTCCTCCTTATCAGATAATTTGTGTTTAAGGATAAATGCATATATTTAATATTATAAGTGATAAAATTATATTATCTTAAAGCACTGATATTTTATAGGGTTCTACATGTGGATATTTGAGAATGAGTTTTTTGACCATGATTTTCAATGGTATTAAATTCAAATAAGTACCTTTCAAATAAGTACCAGGATGAGTAAAATTTCCTGTAAGGAGTATAGATTTCATTTATTTTTAATGAGTAAATATCACTTATATTCAAATATAATGATTATGTGGTGATCAAACTGTAAAATAACATTTGTGGGTAAATAATGAAAGATGTGCCATTAACATGGTCAGACTGGTTTCTCATGTATATCGAAATAATTATAAAAATAAGCATTACAAATAGTAATACGGGAAAAGTTTAGTCATTAAATTAACAGCACTGCCTTTTAAGAATAAAGCAAGAACTTAGAAATTTCTGATAATATTAATACCATTTATGTTAATTCATGAGTAATACAGTAAAAGCTATAGCAAGGTATATGAGTATTACTGGCATTTAATTATTTTCATCTCAGTTTTCAATTTGTACATCAATTTTAAAGTGAAATCCATATGTGATTTCCTTATAGTTTATATGCTCTGTATTCTTAGCTTTTACTCATTTACAGTACTCTAAGGACATTTAATGCTAAAACTCAAATTTTCTCTATACTATCTCTTTGCTTACCATCTTAAATATATATTACATATACATTATATTACCCAGAGTTAAAAGCCTGCTATCATATTTTATAAATGTTAAATCCAGAAATAAATGAGTGACATCTAATAAATTATATTTTACTATTCTCTTATAAATAGTGGGAAATTACTTTACTCCCCACAACATGAACAGTGTTTGTTTATTTCTTTGTATACTTAAAATGAACAGCAATGTAGCATTACTTAGATGCAACCAATGTGGTATTACTTAAAAACACCATTGTTTGGTGTTGAATATCTTTCGTGGAAATCAATTATATTTAAATAGATTGGGCTTGAGGGAAACAAGTGAATTTTTTAGCTATTCCAATTGGCATAGATTGTGATAATCATAAAAGAGATGATGTATTTTTAGGAATAAATACAGACAACTTACCCATTCCTATGATAAAACAGCTATACTTTAGGTTTCTTATACTAAATTTAGTTTTCCTTATGGTCTACATGTTAGAAATTTAGTGACTTCCACAAATGTATTTTTCACATAATTCTAATATTTGAAATGTATTACAAGAGTTAGTTGAATATGTTTCTTCTCCCTATAATAAATTTATGAATAAATTGCTTTCAAATTAATTCAAATTGGAAGGGAAAATTATCCAGAAAGATTATGATAAGATAACATACAAATAAGCTTTTCAAAGACAGCAATTTGATGTTTGTTTATCATAAATAAAAGGGAGGTAATGAAATTTTCTGGGTCTGTTTTTCTTTCTCTCCAAGGACATCTAAAATACAGAATACATAAGAAAAAAATCCGTTTACTAAAAAAAACTTTTCATTTGTATTATGTTTAAATATTACGTAAGTCGTTATAGCAGACATTGTATTGGACTCACAAACATCCATTCTATCCCTGATTTTCTTTTCTGAACCAATCACCATATTCTTTTTTTCTTGCCAATAATTAGTTCAGAAATGACTGTGATCCATTGTGGATTAAAAAAGACAACTGAGGGATCTGGCAATATTTTTTCTCTCTTAAGGGAGAACAATAAGGAATAGTTTATTATCTTTTTCCTCCGTTAGAATAGGTATCAGAAACGTTTGTCTCAATCTTGCTGCCTACTGGAATTAGATGTCAGTATCATGGTTCTCAGAGCAGAGCAAGGCAAGTGGAGTCATTATTAATAACTAAATCATCAACTCTATAGCACCCACCCTAATTGAAATGAAGATGATGCTGTCATTTCTTTCTCTTACAACTATGCTGTAGTAATATTAAAGCTTTTTTTTTAAAAAAATAAAGATAAACCAAGCTAATGAACTAAATAAATGAAACTTAAGTTTTAGACTAGTCAAGGGAGAGAATGAGCAAAAGGGAGTTTCATGTGAAGAATTTGGCCACAAGTCTAGGGAGTTTAGACTTGGTAAATCAGCAGAAAGCTGCATGAGAAAGCAAGCATGGTTTCTAGGAAACAACTATCAAGGACAGATTATTTAATGTATTTAAATGTTTGGAGAAAATTATTGGTAGACACAATAAATTTACAGCAGCATAAAAGAATTGTAATAGTTACATAAATAAGTAAGCCAATGAGAAAGGGAAGCACTTAATTGCAAATAGGAAAACGTAGAAGAAAGGAGAGGCAAGTAGTAAACAGATTATACATTGTCTTAATATAAATTCTGACAACTGATTTAATTATTTTAATGATAAAAATATTTTGAGAGATTGGGAAAGAGAGAGGAAGAATAATAGTATCTTCTCAACTACTCTAAGAGGAAGGCAATATGTAATGAAAAAATTAATTATTCAATTAAAAAAGAATTGTAAAAATATTTTATTTAAATAAATAGATGTAAATACCAGAAGAAACATGTAAAAGGCTTGAAAGTGGTAGTCCCTAGGTAATAACACTGATAAAAAGCAAGAGATAGATTGAGAGATAGTTTTTAATATCAGTATTTTATTACTATTAGCATTATAAATATATTTGTAATATATTATTTTTAATATTGAAAGATATATTTAAAATTAAAATTTAAAAAAAAATATATAGCCCATATATAAGTAATAAATAAAATTATTTTAATATCATTTTAAATGGATGATAATCATTACAACATGATTTGCCACTTTTGAATAATTTTCATTCTTGGAATTATAAATGTGTAAAGTTGTGATGGAATAAAAGAAAGTAAGGATTTCAGTATTATAAAACTAACCAGGCAAAACTTTACATAGGATTTACAATAAAACTGAATGAAGACAATCTATTCTGGAATTTATGAAATGACTATTCACTCCTTTACATATCATTTGGAAATAAGCTAGAATCAAAGGTCAGACTGTTTGACAAATTGTCATATAGGCAGTATTAAAGGACAGAATCTTTATGAAGGGATAGACTCTTAGTTTATCCCAATACACTTTCTTCTCTGCCATTTACTGATAAGATTCTCAGTTTGGTGCATTTCTAGAAAATGGGGAATGAATGCTATAAACTTCAGTTTTCCTTGGTATGTGTTCATGTGGTGTGTAATTAAATGTTGATTAGTGAAATATAAATAGAAGTGATTATAACTTCTGTGAAATTGCAGAGCGTTTTTGCTCCTTTTGTTATACTACTGCCTGGAATGGAAGGAATATGTGATAGTTGTTCATGCAAAGAATCTGGAACAAGATGAGAACATCATGTATGGAATCCAGATTAGAAGAATACATTATAGGGTGACCACGTGAATCACAGACATTTTTTTAAGAGACAAATAATAGTTTTATATGTAAATACACATATCTACATATATAAATGTATGTGTTCATATATAATTTACATATAATTATGAAATACATGCTTAAAATGTATAAAGTATGTAACCATTAAAAGTAGTATGCATGTAATTTTGTAGATATTTATATATTAAAATGTTTATGGTAACATTGACAACATCATAGAAATTTTAGGAGGGCATATTAGCTCTTCATTGAATATATGATATATTATCATGGCCACCAAAAAAAAAAAAAAAAAAAAACTGATAATCCTTCATCATTCTCTACTGGACCACCCTCTATATTTTGCTGCCCCACCACACTCTTCACCTCTGATAGCCTCAGTTCTGCTGTCAGAGTCCAAGTGTTTGTTTTGCTTTGTATTTTTTTTTTTATATTCTACATGCGAGTGAAATCATCCCTTGTTTTACTTCTTCTGATTTATTTCACTTAGCTAAATCTTTTAGTTTCAACTATGTTGTTAAGAATGGCACATTTTCATCTTTTTTATAGGTGAGTAATAGTCTACTGTCCACACACACACACACACACACACACACACACACACACACACAATCTTAATCCAATGTCCAGTCTGTGGATGGTTACTTAGATTGTTTACATATTTTGGCTCTTACAGTACTGCAATAAACATGGGTGCATCTATCTCTTCAAGCTAGTGTATTTATATTATTCAGGTAGATACCTAGAAGTGGATTACTGGATGGTAATTTAGTTCTATTTTTAACTTATTGATGAACCTCTATAGAGTTTTCCAGGATGGAAATATCAATTTCTATCCCCACTAACAATGTACAAGTGTTCCTTTTTATTCACACCACTGCCAACATGTTTCTAGTCACTTTAATGGAGTCTATTCCCACAGGTGTAAGGTGCTATCTGATTGTGGTTTTATTTACATTTCCCTAATAATAAGTGATGATGACTCGTTTTTCATGTACATGATAGCCATATGCATGTCTGCTTTCAAGAGATTTCTATTCAGATTGTGTGCCCATTTTGATCAATTTCTTTTCTTGTTGAATTGTATATGTTCTTTATATATCTTGGAGATTAACTTTTTATTGAATATATGGTGTGTAAATATCTTCCTTCACTCGGTTGTTCTTTTGTTTCTGATGATAGTTTCTTTCACTTGTAGAAGTATTTTAACTTGATGTAGTGCTGTTTATTTTTGTTTTTGTTTCCCTTTCAGTTTGGCGTCAAGTCCCCAAGGACATCTCTAAAGTAAATGTCATAGAACTTAATGTCTATGTTATCTTCTATGCATGTTATGGTATCCAGTCTTACATCGAATTTTTAATCAAAAGGAATTATCTGGGGAATGGTATTAGAGAGTAATAGAGTTTCATTCTTTTGCATGTGCCTATCCAGTTTTCCTAATAATACTTGTTTCTTTCTCCATTCTATACTCTTGATTCCTCAGTCATAAATTAACTATATATGTGTAAATTTATTTCTGTGCTCCCAACTAGACTCTATGAGATCTATTGCTATTCTATGGTGTTTATCATATATGGGTGCTAAGTATTATCATATATTTTATCTGCATCTATTTATATGACCATATGATTTTTCCTTCCTTTTGTTGATTAATAAATTATTAATATATTACATTTGTATCTATAATTAATATATCACATTTATTTATTTATATATGTTGAATCGTTCTTGCATCCCTGGAATAAATTTGGTCATGTTGTATGATCCTTTTGATGTTTTGCTGTACTCCCTTTACTAATATTTTGTTGCGTAATTTTGTATCTATGTTCGCCAGAGATACAGTCTATGGCTGTGTGTGTGTGTGTGTGTGTGATTGTGTGTGTTGTGTAATGGCCTGCTCTCTTTGTTATAAGTGTATGGTGGCCTCATAAAATGTGCTTGGAAACATTCCCTCTTCAAATTTTTGGAAGACTTCAAGAATAATAGGTATTAGATTTTTTTTTCTAAGATTTGTTAAAACTCACCAGTAAAATTGTCTGATCTTGGGCTTTTGTTTGTAAGGAGACTTTATTTGCTATTTTAATTTCATGCCCCTGTAACCTTCAGAACTGTCTGATGATCACAAGATACACTGATGGGTGAGGGGTGATGTGTTTTATCCTGCAACCCTGACTCCTTAATTGTCTTCAGCCAATATGGTAGCCACCTGTGCCAGCACTACACAAACAAAAAAAGTGCCCATGGAGGCTACTCAGCAGCATTTCCAACCACTGGAAAATATCCCTCTTTTTATTCCTCCCACTGAAATTTTTGGTTCAGCAAATGAAAATCCTCCAATTAAGTCTTTGCACCCTTTGTCTTTCCACCCCCCCCCACCCCGTGTTGAAAAATTCCCCAGTAACTTTCTCCCCAGTGTCATATTATTTTCCAATTGAATGTCTCTTTGTTTTCCACATCAGGATGCATACAATTGCTTGTTGCTGCAGTTCCCAGGTACCCAGGCACTTGATGTTGGAACAAACCCTTCAACCCCTGAAAAGAGGCTCTCTATCACTGATGTCCTTCTCAACCAAGTGGCCAGCATTGCTGATGAGGTATGTCTTGGCTTTTTCTACCCTTTTCGATGTATTCTGTCTCTTTCCCTTGTAGAGATGCTGATCCTTCAACCTCCTGTTCTTTTTCAAAGGCAGCTGTTTCTATATCATTGAAAGTTTATTGTTCTTGTGGAAAAGTAAGCCCAAGATCTTACTAGCCTGCCATGTATTATGAGCAGTGGAATTACTGTATGGTGTCAAAAATAGGATGATAGAGAAACATATTGATGAGAATTGAATTATATTTATGAAAAGCAGTATCACCTGAGGTTATAATTACTTATGAAGTATGAAAATTAGTTATATGCATGAATATATTTAACTAAAATTCAGCCAAATCAGTAAATAGACTTATTGAGAACATTGTGTTGTCAACTTCTATTGGTATATCAAGACAAATGACAAATTTAAGACTATTGTACTAGTTGGAAGCACAGAGAGAACTTGCAGTTTATTAAAAACTCAAAAGAGCTGATTTTTATTTGATTAAATGATCTATTTGTTTTTTCTTATCTACTGTATTTTTTGAATGAGCTATACTGAGAAGTTTTATAATGGTCTTATAAAGAGCCAGAGTAGGGTATGTCTTTGTGCCTAAGGATTGTTTTCACAGCTTTCCTGAGATATGTTTTACATATTCCAAGGTACATGCTTTTAAAGAGTATATTTCAGTGCTCTTTAGTAGACTTATAAAGTTGCATAATTATTAAAAATATTTAACTTGGGGACATTTTAATCACCTCAAAAAAGAAACCCTTAAATGATACTCATTAAGTTATTTCATTACCTCCAAAAGAGGTTTTTGGTCAATTTTGGGAGTACATTTTTCTAGGAATTTTAAATTTTACTCTAAGTAGTAATTTATGAGTGTTTTGCTTAATTTCCACATAAAAGTGAATTTCTATATTTCCCTCTAATAAGTATTTATATATCATTTGTTGTTTCCATTTTTCATTTTGGTTTTCTTTTTCTTGTTTTCCTGTACATTTCTTAAATATCCTTTAGAATTTTATTTTGATAATTCTAAAGTGTTATGAATATATTTCTTACTATAGCCATTTAGTGCTTTTTAAGTATCACATTAGTTTAGGTAAATTATTAAAAAAAAAAATTTCTTCCCCTTTGTTTTCTTCTCTTATAATGTCCTAAATATTTTCTATGCAAATTTAGAACAATAGTGGTATAATTTTCACACAGCTGCCCATCATAATTTAGAGAATACAAGAGAAGGAGTTATGTTGTTATTCCCCCCTGAATCACTTTAAAAATGTTATTTATTTTCTCTCAGTAGTTAAGTAGATTATATTATTCTCTTTCCAGTTAGTATTTGTTTTCTGTATTCCTTTTTGCCATTGTGCAAGTTTTCAAAAGAGTATGTTAGTTATATTTTTCTTTTATAAAATATCCATTTGGTTCTTCCTTATATCTTGTCTTTCTTTACTAAGACTTTCTATTCTTAGAGATTACTCTTTTTCATTTGTTTCAAGTATATTTGAAATTGTTTGATGAAATGTTTCTATAGTGGCTGCTTTCAAATCCTTGTTATTTAATTTTGGTTTGATATCTTTAATTTATAATACTATACATGTTCCATGAGTATAGCTTCACATTAGGTAAATGTATATGCCATACCAAACCCACCACCAAATCTACTAGTTACCCTAAACAATGAACCCCTCCTACCTATTTCTGCCAACCCCATCCCTTCCCCTTTAGTAATTACCATTTTGTTGTCAAAGGGCTTCTTTTTGTTTTGTTTGTTTCACTTGATTTGTTTCTTTATTGTCCACTTACAGTATTTGTCTTTTTCTGACTTATTTCACTTAGCATTATCACCTCAGTCCATCCACATTGTAATTAACAGCAGGAATTCATCTTTTTTGTACCTGAAGATTATTCATTATGTATCTATACTTAGTTTTATCTAAGAATCCTTTGATGGGCACTACACTTGCTTTCATGTCTTAGATATTGTGAATAATGATGCAATATATATAGGAAATGAATTTACTGGATGATATGGTAGTGGTATTTTTATTTTTATAAGCTACATATTGTATTTCATACTGTATTCCATAGCGTCTGTACCAATTTATATTCCCACTGACAGTGTATAAGTGGTCCTCTTTCTCCACACCCGTAGGCCCACATGAACGTTTCTTATCTTTTTCAAATAGGCCATTCTCAAGCCTTTTTTATGTGGAGGAGTTACTTTCCTTGTATTGTTATTTTATTGAGAGTTGTTATCATAAATGAGTGTTGAATTTTGTCAAATGCTTTTCTTGTCTCTATTGATTTATCATCTGATTTTTATCCTTTTTGCAGATGTGATATATTAATTGATTTACATGCTAAGCCATACTTGCATCTGCAGAATAAATCTCACTTGTCATGATGTATGATCCTTTTAGATTATTATTAGATCCTTTTAGAGTATTATTGAATATCTTTGCTAAAATATTTTGATGACATTCTGTGTCTTCATCAAAGATACTTGTTTATAGTTTTATCTTTTGTAATGTCCTTGTGTGGTTTTGAAATCAGTGTAATGTTTGCCTTATAAAATGTATTTGGAAGCACTGCATTCTATTTTCTGTAAAAATTTGAGAAGGATAAGTATTATTTTATCACTGAAAGTTTTGTAAAATTTTCTAATGAAGAGTCTAGTCCCAGGCTTTGTTTTTCTGTTCTTTTTTTTTTTTTTTTTAAGACTTGTTTACACTTTCACTTTTCTTCTGATCAGTCTGTTCAAGTTTTCCATTTCTTTCTGGTTTGTTCTTGGAATATTGTATGATTCTAAGAACTTGTCCATTTCTTCTAGATTGCTAATTTGTTGACATATGTTAATATATTCATAGTAGGTCTTTATGATGATATTTCTGTGATGTCTGTTACAATATTTTTCATTACTCATTCTTTTTATTAGTTTTATCTTAGTAAATCTAGCTAAAAGTTTATCAATTTTATCTTTACACCACTCCTTGGTTTCATTGATCTTTTGTGTTGTTTTTCAATTGTGATTTCATTTATTTCCACTGTAACTTTTATTATTTCCTTCCTTCCTTCCTTTAACTTAATTTTGGTTTTGGTTGTTCTCTTCTAGTACCTTCAGATGTAAAGTTAGATTATTTGAGATTTTTCTTCTTTATTTCTACAAGCCATTATTGCTGTAAATGTCCCTCCTAGTACCATTTTTTTCTTCGACTATGAGGTTCTGATACCTTGCGTCTCCATTTTCTTTTGTCTCTAGGTATTATTTTTCTCCTTTCATTTACTCATTGACACAAAATTTGTTCTGTGGCATTTTGTTTAGTGTCCATGTGTTTGAGATTTTTCCAGATTTTTATATGGTTAATTTCTAGCTTCATACCATAATGACTAGCAAAGATTCTTGATATTATTTTAATCCTTGTATATTTGTTGAGGCTTGTTTTGTGTCTCCACATATGGTCAATCTTTGAGGATAGACCATGTGGAATTGAGAAGAATGTTTTTTCTGCTTCTTGGATGATAGACTGTTCTGTATATGTTATCGAAGTTTATTTGGTTTATTGCATCATATAGGGTCATTGCTTTTAAATTAATTTTCTGTCTGGATAATCTAATCATTGATTTAAATGACACATTAAAGTCCTTACTATTATTGTGTTGCTGTCAATTTCACCCTTTATGATTTTTAATATGTATTTTTATACAGATAGGGCTCTTATATTGGTTATATAAATATTAATGACATCTTGATAAATTGATCCCTTTTATTATTTAATATCTATCCTTTAAAACTTTTTTGCTAAAAGTCTAATTTATCTGATAAGAGTATAGCTGCTCCTGTCTTTCATTGGTATTTACCTAGTGTACTTTACCAATTTCTTGGTATAACTTATTTCACTTTTTCACTGTAAGCCTGTGTTTTTCTTTAAAAACACTGTCTTTCTTGTAAGAAACAATAATTATGTCCTGCTCTTACTCCTTTTTTTCATAGTTCTAATTTTTTTTGGTGTTAGAATTACTGATTTTCTTCATTCAATCTGAGATATTCCTGGTTTGTGATAATGAACAATTTTTATTTTTATTTATATCACAATATTCCATAATATATTATGAGAGTGAATCTTTTCAAAGCCTTATCTTTGTTGTGTTTCTGGAATATTAGTCCTGCAGAGGATGTAAAGGGACTGCTTCATTCTTTTCAGGTGGACAGAGTAGTGCAGGTTCTCTACTCAGCCTCCGCTGAACTTAAGTTGAGTGGAATGATGTGATTTTTCCCAGGGCACCAAATTTTTAATTAGAGAGTTGAGTTTTCAGTCTAGAATCTTTTCCATTCCATATGTTACTTCCACTATAACATTCCACTGTATCAGTAGATTTTTTTTTCTTTTCCCTAAAATAGTAAAATGTTACTATTTTCTCATGACTCTCACACTATGTGTTACTGAAGTCAGACTGAAATTTTTCTATAATAAATAGTTCTATATCCAATATAATGGTATAGTGCTTCCAGATATAATGGAGAAATTTTGCAGATGGGTGACCTGCAGTTTTTATGAGGGGTGCCGATCACTAGATGTATATTATATTAGGATAGATGTGAAAGTGAATATTCTTTACTTTGAAAACTTTTGATGAGGGATGCCAAATCACTCAATATATATTCATATTAGGATAGATACGAAAGGGAATTTGCTTTGCTTTGCAACCATGGTACACCATTCATCAAAATATAATATAATTTTATACTATTTTTTCTTTAAACCCTAGAATATATTTTCCCAAAATTTCTAACAATGTATTAAAAATGAATTAATCATAAGCACTATGAACCTGCCAGTATTAATATATCTCCTTATTATGTTCTTTAAAGAAAATCAATCAAAGGACCAGGACATGTCTGAAAATATGGTCATAGTTATATACTCATATTTTCATAAATAAATAAATAAATGGAATATTATATCCAGAAACACATTTCTGATCTGGCAACATTATTATCCATTGGCACTTCCTTTTATATTAGCATTTTAGATGAAAAATTAGCCTCAGTATCCAATTCAACTTTAACAATCAACTCTAGATGCTGTATATTGATTCAGAATTTTGGAACATCACTTTTAATCACATCATATTGCAACAAAATGCATCATGGCATGAGGAGCCTGGCTTGAATCTTTGATATGAATAATTGCAAGAAAAAAATAGATATGGATCAAGATTATCAAAAGGAAATCAAAACAGAAAGGATGACATCTGTAATGGTATCTGTAGAGAGACAGCACCTAATCACTTCACTGTGGAAGTGTCAGTTTTCTGCTCAAATGATGGAAGACAGAGCTCTGAGGAAAAGGAGCTTTACTTCTGAAAGAATAACTCCCCCAATGCCATGATCTCTCCAAATCCCAGGAGTTGAATTGTCTCAGAAATTAAGTGTGTGTTTTGGGACAATAGGGTTACAATATCTCTCTGAGATAGAAGAGGTTAAGGTTATATAGACATTTCTAAATGATCCAGAGTCTTTAAAGCTGACTTCCATTCCTGGGTTGTGAAGCAAAATAAAGATCGAAGTGATAATGTGTGGCTGTGAATTACACCTGTAGTTAGTGGTGTTCTGATCCAGCCTGTTGTTGTTCATATGATATGGAGAAGCAGGAATTACCAACTTCAGACCCAAGCAATTTCAGCCACTTCTCTGTGAACCATCCACTCATTGTGAATTAAAAAATAAAACCACTCTATTATTCACATCCTCTTGCTATTTTCTGATAGAACTTTCAATTTACTGTCTGTGGGGCTGGGATGCTGAAAGGGCAGATGAAAACCATGTGGGAGTGGCAAGGGAGAGAGGAACCTCTAGTGACAGGCATACAACCTCTGTCAACAAAAATTTTAATACAAAATAATCAGTCTTGAACTAATAGACATCCTGGTCACTTTGATTATAGTATCTCTTCTCATTGTAACTTAGAGATTCCAGCAAGAAGCTTTTTGCCTTTCAAAGATTTTTCTAAAATATTAGAAAGTTTAAGTAGAATTTTTCTATAGTCCTATCTCAATTGTAATAATGATAACACTGATTATGTGCTAGGCTTTTACATACACTATAGTGAACACAAAGTCAAAATTCTATAATTTCTGTTTTACAGGTGAGATTATGGAAGGTCAAGTGCAGTTAAGCAATCAAATTGATCTTATAAAAAAAGAGAGTAGAAGAGAGGTGCTTGGGTATTATGTTTGATTCTAAAGACTAATATACCAAGTACTTTGCAAAATATTTAAATATTGAATTGAATGACATTTCTCCTATTTTACAAAAAAAAAAAAGACATTTTACATTTAGAAGAGTCTCTGGCTGAAAACAGATTGATAGATATCAATATTCTTTCCTGGCACATGGTCTGGTTTACAGTAGTCCCTAAATATCTGGAATAAGTAAAGAAACTGTATGTTGGCAGGTGAATAACCCATACTGCCATACTGGCCTCCCCAACTAGTTGTATTTTACTTCTTCATGAAAGACAATCACTAATTTCTTCATTCTTTCATCAGGTGACTATTAAAAGAAATATAGATGTTAAAAGAGAGCTATATAAGCATAAAAGACAGTGTTTGTTTTCAGAAAAAAAAACTCAAATGATAAAATTAAAATTTCATCATCATCATCAAAAAAGTATTCATTAGCAGATTGTCATCCAGGTGACACAAAAGCAGATATTACTAAACAAAAACCCAGGTACTTTACTAATCACAGGCTATTTGCCTCACATTTTAAGTGAATGCTAAATAGAGTATGTGCCTTGGAATCAGATAAATCAGGCTTCCAAACTCCATAATGTGACTCTAAGAGAATCCCTTATCTGCTTCATAATTTATTTTCATATTTGCAATGGTGATTAGAAATAACATTAATTTACAGATAAATATGTCTTCACTAATTGGTATTAACTATGGTGGGAAACAAAGGAATATTCTTTGTCTTACTATATAAAAATTGAAAAATTTGATAGGCTAAATTTGAATTATATTACCAGAATTTAAATATGTTGTTTCCATGGATAACAATCTGGGGAAGCACATAAATAATAAGAGTTATCTATTTAGTTTAAATAATGGTTTCCCCCCTCCCACATAAATACTATAGGGTCTGTGTTACTTTTCAAAATAATAGGAATGATTTCTTGAATCTCTTTGCTATGAAAACAGCTCTAAGCAAGCTTATCTGTAAAGCAGCACCTTAAAGGAAGCTATACGACAGCGACTTCATGGAGCAGAGCGTAGCTAATTATGAATTTAAGGTGTGATTCAGGAACACACGAATGGAGAGAGATGTGAACTGATCTTTGCCCAGGTCTACAGAATGACCTTACACACAATTTGAATCTAACCAGATATTACCTTTGCCTTCAATTTCTCTGGATGCCACTAAGGCCCTGCTGTTTTAATACTACTGTGGTCTTTACTTACTTATTGCTGTAACCGGACGGTTTTGTACCTGATATTAAAATTACAGACTCAAAACCCTGAGTGTGCATATGCAAACTATTCAGGTTAAAATAAATCCAGCAGGGAAATACAAAGACTCAAATCCCCTTACTAATTTTAACTTCATATAGCTCACAATTTGAAATAATAGGAAGCTCTCAAGAGTAATAACGATATACAGCAACCAACACATTTAGAGTAATAGCAAAAGTCTCTTTGTTCTATGGTTTAAATTAAATTAGTTTGTATATATAAAAGGGGATTTTAAAAAAATAAGGTTTCCCTTCAAGTTTCCATCCCTACAATCTCATTTAATCAGTTAAACCAATAGTTAGGTGTAATTCTATATTGCCAAACCAAGACTTGTGTCTCCACAATAGGGATCTTTATCTTGTTGAGTGAGTAAGCAAAAAGAAAAAAATGTTTCTCAAATGAGTTTAAATTCTCTACAGACGATTCCTTATACACCTGTTGGTCACTAGGATACAAGTGAGGTGGCAAGGATCTTGAGTTTAATCTTGGCAGTCTCATCTCCATCTTGGATATATATTTCTTGTCAATCAAACCAGGTGATCTTTCTGGGAAAGTTTGCAAAATTATAAAACAGGAACAAATATGACTTTAGTAATATGTAGATATTTAAGAACTTGGCATGATCTATTCATTTGAATGCATAAATGTAAGTTCAATTCTTTGAACTGAATTTTTTTAAGAAAAAGTACAAGCAGGAATAAAAGTGAGCAGGCAGGCAGACAGGGGAATAAGAAACATTTTATTTGTATTTAGTTTTTCAGATTTTTTTACCCCAGACCAGAGATGCAAACCCAAGTCCTTGGGCTATGTACATAGAGTGAGTTCCTTCAGAGGCAGCTGAGCTAACACTGCTTTACCAGGGCATGCCATGATATATATAGAGAGAGACCGATAGATAGATAGATAGATAGATAGATAGATAGATAGATAGATAGATAGATAGATAGATAAACAGACTTTCAATGTTTTTAGAGTATTTAAGTGAAAAATTAAATTGTTTTTCTAAGTGTTGAAACAGGGTGCTTTTACAAATAAGTAAGAGTCCTGAGAATTAATTATCTAATACTGATAAGTAGTTTTCTTTTGTATGCCACCCATACAAACCATGCCATCAAATTCTAGCTTCTCCCAGATATATCAAATTTTCCATTGGAGAATATTACTTTTTTCCAAAACAAGGAATCAAATTAGTAATACTAACAAATTATAATAAACATAGCTATAATACCAATAACCAACACTTACAGAGGAAGTTCTGTGGCACTATTCCTAGCATTTTATATTGACTTACTTAGAATGCGTTTGGGCTACTAGTCAAAAGTTGCAGTCTGCCACTGTATGGTTTGATGTTACAATTGAATTGACATTATTAAGTCATGAAATGAATATTTATAAAGGGTCTATTATGTGACAGACTTCTATTTGAAAAGTTGTTGCTGGATATTCCCACTGTGCCTCACACCCCAGTCATTTTTTGTTTCGGTGAAAATATAAGCTGCTTTATTCCTCAGTCTCTCACAAATTCTCATCTACAAATTAATTTGTTCTATTTCACTGCTTCCCTTTATCCCTCCTCTTTCCCTTGGGTGTCTGGAACTTCTTTCATATAGAAAATAAACTACCTTACTTTCTCAAATTCTTCAGAGAACTCTATTCTTTGCCAAACTTAACTGAACTTAACTCAACTTCAGGGCTAATTTTTGCTCTGCAGCCTCCTAGGGTGTAGGATGTTCATGCAGCAATAGGCCACAAATGACCAGGACAGGTCTGAGGATGTGGGGTCATAACTTTCTGTAACATCTCATTGCTTCCTAGATTTTTTTTTAAATCATCTTTATTTGGGGATTTTGTCACCTGGTTAAATCTGAGGTAAACTTATTTTTTATGAAAACAGATGATAAACAAATTGACATCAGCTCATTTTATATTTATATATTGGGATGAAAATTACAAAGGGTAGTCATTAAAATTTTCACTTTTAAGACTGTATTAGATCCGAGTGCAACATATAGTAGAAGGCCATTATCAAAAATTTCATTCCAAAAGACAATTCACATAACCCGTAGATAAAATCACTCTCCCGCTATTTTTTCTATTCATGAACATCTCTTGCTTAACCAAATTAATTTGCTTTAAAATGCAATCGATAAATGTTAAAAGATTAACGAACACAAGAGCAGAATAAGGGCCATTGAAAGAATAAATAGTAGTTACTTGGACTCTTGTTATCAGATGCATGTGACAAGCAGCAAATATAATGAGACTATTTCCTCCTAATAATAAATTAATAACTCCTAATCCTGCTCACTGCTATTTGGCTTTCCCTCATTGAACACTGCATCAGCACTGGTTTATACTCTAATGGAGAACAGCATTAACATCCCTAATACAGAACAGATGACTATCCCCTTAGGAATTTTCTTGCTGCCATAGCAGTTTCCAGGTCTCAGAAAAAGATTTTAAAAAGAAGAGGTAAACACTAGCTCTAGAAAAGTCATTTAAACTTTCTTCCAGTGACTTTAATTTCTAAGCTTCATATCCTCTTTAAACCTCATGTTTTGATTTCTTTAACATACTCATAAAAAATTATTTGCAAAGTAGCAGCAAGTTGTAATGGGACAGACCATGAGGGACGATGAGGAGAAAAGCTACAGAAATCAATAGTGTCCCAAAACGATTCTACAAAATCATAGAGAATGTCTATTTTACTCACCAACACAGCATGCCACCTAGTGACAACATACCTATGGTACTTAACTAAAGATTGTGAGTGAATACATCAATGAGAAATAATGTCAAGGAGACTGAGAAAGTTTGGCTACCTCAGATAAGGGTCAAGAATGTAGTCATATCACTCAATAATCTGACACTTTTAAGAAATAAGTAACAAAGAAAGCAATTATATATTTAAATGAGGCATGAACATGACCTTGCCAGTTAACCAAGGGCAATGTAATTGGTGGTGGTCTGATATGAATGCACTTGTGGGTAAGCACAATATCTACAGCTTCTCCTTCCAGTCATCAGATATACCACAGGCCGAGCTGCTATTTGCTTCAGAGATAATTACCTAAATGCAATCAGACAGAAAAATCCAGGCTACTAAGCAAGAACAGGAAATTGTTACCACCAAATCTATGCTGTCTGCATCCTTCTGGAGAATCGAATCCTAAAATATTTGCACTAATTTCCACAAATTGGTTTCTGATTTGACAATTTCCATAGTTGTTATGTCCCCCTCAGTGATCTCAGCAATGACTAGGGAAGTTTCATTTCTGAACTCTGAGGCACGTGTTTCTGAAATTCTGTTGTTTGTGCAGGGGAAAGGATTTAAAATTCATGTTCCCATCCAACTTCCTAACTGAATATCTCTGGATAGAAAATGGATAATATTTGTATCTCTTTACTTCCTCTATTTTTTTTCTCATTTGTACTATTGCAACCTAGAATGTCCATATCTGTTTATGGTTTGTAGGGCTTTTTCTGAAACACACTAAATCTACACTATAAATGGTATACTTCTAAAAAGGCCGCAGGCTATTATAGTGGTACATACTTATTTAATCAACTTGTCTATCTCGTCACTCCAAGAATTGCAATGCATGAATTATATGTTAATCACAAAGTTTAGCATTACTATGAGGAGAAATCACATCAGCTCTTTATAATCTTTTTATCAAGGTATTCTGAGGAGTTAGTTTTGATTTTTGTCTTTTTGTTTTATGTTCTTTTTTAGAAAGAACAAAATAATTTGAACTAGTACTATACTATTTACACAGATACTGCTTACAGTTTTAGAAAACTATGTCTCAAAATCTATTTTGCAATACATTGAAAATTAAATTATTTTCTATGTAAAATTTTTATAGTTTTTAGTTTAGTATTTTTTGAACTAAAGTGATTTATTTTTGATTGAAATAAATCATACATAGAATGTATACTTGTCTAACACATGGGCTTCAGAATTTATATTTAGTTTTATCCCTAATTTTATAGCTTAAATGTTAGGTGAAAACATACAGTTTGTATACCTGTAACTCATCTACCCCCTTCAGAAGACTATCCACCTCAGGGTCAAAAGAGAAAGCCTAAATGTGAAAAGTACACATTAGCTTAGGTAGCTCTTTGAAACAAATACATCTCCTAATAAAAGAGTTTAGTTAAAAAAAATTAGTAACTGATATTTAGTATTTATGATATACCACACCGTATTGTTAAGTGTTTTATATGGATTATTTCATTTAAATATTATAATGATACATGGTGGTAGGTATTTAAAATCCAAAAATAGTTCTTTGAGATCAGATCTACTCTCTCTATTGCTCAGACATTTCATCTCCCGTAATTATTGCTTACATCCTCTTTCAGTCACCCAGCTCCACGGTTATATCCCTGATTTATCCTCATGAATCACTTTGAAGAAACTCAAAATTCAAATTCCCTGGTGATTCATTTGGGAAAAAAATGGCAAACATTCATTAAACTCTGATGTGTGACAGCCACTATACTAAAAACTGGAGAAACAAAATCAGCTATGACATTTGCTTCATGTAAGGAAAGAAATGAGAACATTTTCTTGGATAAGTATGTTAAAGTACTAAAGGAATTCCTACCTTTATTGAATACATAAGTTATATCAGCTGACACATACTGAACATTAGCTATGTATCAATCCTCTGCTCAACAATTCACCTGTGATATTTCATTGAACACTTATACACTTAGTCTATACATTGTTTTTAAAAATTGAATTACAATATATTCTGTTACATATCACATTTTTTTAATATGGTATGCACCAAGTATTTATTATCACAATAAGTCTAGCTACTACCTGTCACTATAGATTGTAATATTTTCTGCCTGTATGACGAGGCCTTTTAAGATTTACTCTTAGCAACTTTTAAACCTGCCTTAGAGTATTATGCATATGTTGTACATTACCTCCCTATGACTTACAACTGGGACTTTATGCCTTTTGACCTACTTCATCCATTTTTGCTCACCTCCCCCACCAACCAACCCTGCTTCTAGTAATTACCAATTTGTTCTTTGTATTTATGAACTTGGTGGTTGCTTTGTTTTTTGATTCCACATAGTGAAATCATATGGTATTTGTCTTTTTGTCTGACATAACTCTCTCAAGGTTCTATCATGTTGCAAATAACAAGATTCCTTTTTTAAATTGAACAGTATTCTATTGTGTACTTACGTACACACACAGACAGAAACAGCATAACTTCTTTGTACATTCATTGAATGCACACTTAGGTGGTTTTTATATCTTGTCTATTACAAATGATACTGTAATGAATATGGGTGTACATAAATCTTTTCTGATAGTGGTTTTGTCTTCTTAAGATAATTACATAGAAAAATTGTTAGACAAGTGGTCATTCTGTTTTTAATATTTTGAGCTATGTTCATACTGTTTTTCCATAGTGATTGCATGAATTTACATTCCCACCAACAACATGTAAGGGGATTCCCTTTTCACCCCATTACCAGCACTTCTTCCTGTCTTTCTACAGGTATTCTAGCAGGTGTGAGGTATATCTCAGTGTGATTTTGATTTGCAATTTTCTGATGATTTTCTTTTCATGTTTTTTGACCATCTCTATGTCTTCATTGCAAAACTATTTAGTTGCTCTTCTCATTTATAAGATCTGATATTTTTATTTACAAATGAATTGTATGAATATATTTTGGATATTAACTTTTGATCAGATACATAATTTGAAAAAAATTCTCTCATTCTGTATGTTGAATTTTCATTTTGTTCCTTTGTCATGGTGAAACTTTATTGTTTGATAAAATTCTGCTTGTTTTTTCTTGCTGTTGTTACCTTTGCTTTTGTTCCTGATGACATAGGAAAGGCATTCTGAGACATCAGCCTTAGAGTTGTCTTTGGGGACTTAACTCCAGCATCAAGGGAAACTAAAAGAAAAACAAGAATTTGAGACTACATCAAAATAAAATGCTTCTTCACAATTAAAGAAAACATCATCAAAACAAAAAGACAATCTTAATAACTGGGAGAAGATATTTGCATTCCATAATTCTGACAAGGGCTTAATATCCAAAATATACAAAGAACTCATAAAACTCAGTAACCAAAAAAGAGACAATCCAATCAAAAATGGCAAGAGGAATTGGAGAGATACTTTTCTGAAGAGGCTATTAAGATGGCCAACAGGCACACAAAAAGATGTTCCTACTCACTGGCTGTCAGTGAAATGCAAATCAAGACAATGAGTCATCACATGAGAGATTGGCTATTATCCAATAGTCTGGAAATAACAAATGTTGGCAACGATTTGGAGAAAAGGGAACACTTTTACACTGTTGGTGGGAATGCATATTGGTGCAATCCCTTTGGAAAACAGTATGGAGATTCCTCAAAAAGTTGAATATGGAAATTTCAAATGATCCTACCATCCCACTTCTGGTGTTTACTTAAAAGATACAAAAAACACTAATTCACAGAGATTTACACACCCCCATTTTTATTGACGCCCTGTTCACAATAGCTAAGAACTGGAAACAACAACATAAGTACCCAACCTCAGTTGAATAGATAAAGAAGATGTGGTATATAGACACATTTGAATACTGCACAGCCCTCAGAAGAGATGAAATACTGTCATTTGAATCAATATGAACGAAACTAGAAGGGATTATGCTAAGTGAAATAGTCAAAAGAAGAAATATACCACAAGATCTTACTCATAGGTGGAATATGAATATAATAAGAAACAGATGAACCAAACCAACATTTGGACACTTGCAGTAAAACTGAAGTCACCAATAGGGAATGGAAGAGGGGGCAGGAAGGGGGGCAAGTGGTCATGGAGCCCATTGGACAATGATGAAGAACATTCAGTGATTTGGTAGAGGGTAGGGTGTGTTGACGTATAAGGAATAGGGAAATTACATACATGTGAACCTACACATGTGTGTTTGTTTTAATGTGTAAAATCAAAGCTACTCCATTAAAAAAATCTTTTTAAATAGAAAAATCCAAATATTTCCCAATGGTAGGTTAGACTACTTTGATTATACCATTTAGTAGTGGATAAATATATTTGTGTCAATTCAATAGTTTAATTTTAAAGTGAAAACTAATGGACAAATCAGTAAATATATGTGTATATATATATATATGCACACCAAATATTCAGGAATCAAATATTTCTGAATTCTGACATATTTTGGCACATATATGTCTTGTTTTCATAGCCGATTGTTGAAAAGCCTCTTTCATATAATGTTACCTTGAATGCCTCCATAAGAGTAAATATTTACTCAGTTCAAACTTAAAAAGAAATGTATGCTAACTTATTTTATTAGTTTATTTGGGCTGCTGTAACAAAATATCAGCAAGCTGGTAGCATATGAACTACAGGAATTTATTGCTGACCATTCTGGAGACTGGAAAGACCAAGATCAAGGTTCCAGAACAGTCAACTTCCAGTGAGGGCCCTTTTATTTCTTCATAGCCAGTCTTTTTTTTTTTTTTTTTTTTTTGCTGTGTCCTCAATTATAAGACCATCTCTCTGGAATGACTTAAAGGCACTAATTCCTTCATTATAGCTTCACCCTCATGGTTTAAGTCTACCTCCCCAAATCCCCTAATACTATTACGATCACAATGAGCATTAGTATTTCCACATATGATTTGGAGGGCGAAGAGGACCCAAGTCTTCAGACCATAGCACCTGCCAAAATTATAGAGTAGAACTAGAACTAAAATTCAAGAATTAATTAACACTATATGTATTTTGTATTAAGTTAATTACAGTGCATTAAGGTAAGAAATGCCTACCCTGATTAGAAACATTTCCTGTGCCAATTTATATAAGTAAATTGTTTTTACTTGTGTTTGTATGTATATGCATACACAAGCATGCATATTTGGTGTCTAATGCAGGTGGAGTAGGAGAGGAGCTGTGTATGAATAAGACGATATCTACCTAGCTTCAAACTCTTATGCCTTAGAAGCAGTTAAATAAAGCTTATTTTCACTTCTGTATAAGTGGTTTTGATTAATATTTACTTAAACACTGTAATAGAGAAACTGTCAGCATATGAAAAATTCAGTTACCTTCAGTGTAGCTCAGCAGTTCTTTTACCTATACCTAATCAACTTCCTACTAAATTCCCACCAAAGTAATTTGAAATTTTCTCTGATGTCCTCAAGAGGCCTAATCTACACCAGTTTTTCTTTTCTACAAGTAGGCAACCCCCGCATTGACGTCACTGAGATTAAGGTCATCAGATTAGCATTCCCTTAACTGTCTGTTCTCTTCCACTAAATTGTTTCTGCTATTATCACCCATGTATTTGAATAGTTCCTCCCGCCTAAGAAGAGTCTCTTTTGAACACTCTCTCTGTTAATAATAGTCCTGTGCTAATTATTCTACACTTGTTCCTTCCCACCTGTACATGACCTCTCTGCCTTTTTAGACTTGTTCTGAGTCAACAGAACACTAGCCGCTTCAGACCACATTACTCATGTCCTCTGACTTTAGTTGGGTTTGGATAATGGTAAACTGTGGAGGAAAATCAGAGTGGGAGAACAAAAGATATCAGATTCATTTCCCCACCCCTTTCCTTTGCCCATGCCTGCTTCACTGCAATTTTATCAAGGGCTGCATATGGGCTCTGGCTCTTAATAGATAACCTTTCTTTCTCCACTGCAGTTCTCACTTGAATTTAGCTAAACCATTCATTCCTCCATTTCCTCCTCAGACCAAGAGTGTGAAAGGACTTCCTGATGTTAAAAGTCCCCTGGCTCCTTACCATCCTTCTTGTTCCTTTAATCCTGTTCATACTTCTGTAGATGCTCCTTCCCTTTCAAGTGAACTCTTTTGAACATGCCCTGTCTATCCAGGTGGCACTCTGATCCAAATTCTTTCTTCTCTAGGTCTAAGCTTCAACTCTCTCCTATTTTGTAATCCTGCCATTTTATATTTTGCTTTCATTGATTTGTAAGTATGTTCCAGTCTTATCGATATTGGGACACTCTTTAGATGTCTTTCATAGTCTTTCAGTGTTGCCCAATAGTAGTTTGCAATCCTACCCGCAAAAAGTTGTCCACAAACATTAAACTATGGTATATTTCCACAACTGTTTTAGTATTATTACCGTTTTTTTTCACAATAGGTAACAAAGATAGGAAGACAAATATGCTCAGCTTAACAAATTAATGGAGGATAAATACCTGTAACCCCATCAGAACGAGACATGGAAAACATAAGGTCCCCCCAAATTTCCTCCACAGGTCGTACTGATCATAAACCTTTCCCTACATCTTCCATTAATAACTAACCTGAATTGCAAAGCATTTATGTCCTTTCTTTAGAGTTTTAGTACATAAATAGGCATCAGAAAAAAATGCCATTTTTGAATTTTATATAAATTAAATCATCATACCTTAATGACTTCTCATATTTTCCTTAACATAGTTTTTAAGATTCACAAATATTTTTGCATGTATCTACAGCATATTTTCATTGCTGTTTAGTATTCCATCATATGCATATACTATAATTTATTTCACTGTTGGAGATATGGGTTGTTTGTAGTTTTGAAATATGTACTCTGTACATTTAAGTACATGTATCCTGGAGAAAAAACAAGCGTTTTTTTATGGAATTTATGCATAGGTATAAGATAAGTTGTATCATTTTTGTCTCTCTTCCAGATATATTATATGTAGCCAATTGTATTCCCAAGTAATCTTTACACTATGTTCTCAGTAGATATTGTGAAAATTCCTGTTACTATATATCATGGACAATACTTAGTATTCTCTCACCGTTGACTTTTTTCTATTTTGTTCACTGATGAGTCCTATCTTATTGTGATATTAGGTTGCATTTTTTCCCTGATGACTAGTAATATTGAGCATTTTAAGCAGTGCTTTTAAAGATTTTTCACTTTTGCCTTACTCTTACAGTTTTTTATGAATATATGGTAAGAATTTTTATTTGTTATATGTATTGCAGATGTATTTTTCCTATATGTAGGTTGCCTATTTTGTTTTTTCAGTACTATCCTTTGATGAAAATGAGTTCTTCCTTTTTAAAATTTTATTTAAAGTTGCATCAAAACATTATACAGGATAAGGTGTCCATCAATATAAACCAACATCTACATGCAATAAAATTAATTTACCATTATCATTCCAGTTCTTGCTTCACCATGCAATTGATCTCTTCTAACCAATTAGTTCTTAATTTTAATGTCTTCTTTTAGGTACATATTTTATCTGTAATTTATGAGAGAGAGAGAAGAATAAAGAGAGGGAAGAGAGGAGAACTAGAGGTTTTGTTTTATTAATAAGCAGTTTTTATACTACTATTTATTAAAAGTATTATTTTCCTCAATGTTTTAGATTAGTATTGCTAAAATAAAATGTTCCTATTTGTCTGGATCTCTTTATGTGTTTCTTTTCTGTTCCATTCATCCATATCCTGCCCTTTCAATTATACTACCTACTCTTAATTACTGTATATGCATAAGTATTCTTAATATTTGTGGAGTAAGTCCTACTCCACAGCCTTTTTTCTTCAGGCTGTCTTGACTTTCTTAGTTTAAATTTCTAAACAAATTTAAGAATTTTCTTTCAAGTTCTCCAAAATGTAGCAATATGTTTTTTTGACTATCATTATGTATATATATGTATGTATATATATATATGTATATATATACAAATTTGAAAAGTTAATGCAGATTCAATATTGATTGATCCAACACAAGAGCATAAAAATAAGAAGCAGTCATGAATTTTGTATTAGCCTTATTCAAGGACATGTTAATCTCATTGTTCAATATAAACCTGTTAATATTAGAGAATCAGGGCAGATGAGTTAGTAAAAATGGATATGATAAGCAAAATTTGGAATTGTGGCCAATTTATGACAAAAGGATGAAGATTTTACAATGGGGAAAGTTCTGCTTCTTCAATAATTTCCCAAAAATTATTTTGGGAAATATGGACAACTTCATACAAAAGAATGAAAATTAACCACTATCTTACATCATACAAAAAATTTAATTCAAAATGTGTTGAAGACTTCAATGTAAGACTGGATACCATGAAATACACAGAACAAAAACAGGTTTAATCTCCTTGACATCAATCTTGGAAATGATTGTGTGTTAGTGTGTGTGTGTGTGTGTGTGTGTGTGTGTGTATTTGTTCCTGAAATTAGAGGAAATGCTTTCAATTGCTCTCCATTGACTATGATGTTGGCTGTGGGTCTGTCATGTATTGCTTTTATTATGTTGAGGTATGTACCTTCTATCTCCAATTTATGCAGGGTTTTATCATAAATCAGTGTTGGATCCTGTCAAAAGTTTTCTCTCTTGATATGATCATGTGGTTTTCCCTTTGTTCTTGTTGATATGGTGTATTACATTAATAGATTTAAATATGTTGAACCATCCTTGCATCCCTAGTATAAATCCCACTTGGTCATGATGGATGATCTTTTTGATGCATCATTAGATTTGGTATGCTAATATTTTTGTTGCGAATTTTTGCATCTATGTTCATTAGAGATATTTGTAATTTTCTTCATGGTGACATTTATATCAGTTTTTGGTATCAGTGTGATGTTAGCCTGATAAAAAGTATGGGTATGTTCTCTGTTCTTCAGTATTTTAAAAGAGTTTGAGAAAAATAGGTATTAACTCTTTTCGGAAGATTTGATAAAATTCATTAGAAAAGCCATCTGGTTCTGTGTTTTTATTTTTAGGGAAACTTGATTACCTCTTCAATTTCATTGGCTTGTGATTGTCTTGTTAAGATTTTCCAATCCTTCCAGGTTGTCTTGGTAGACTGCATTTTTCTAAAAATCTGTTCATGCCCACAAGATTGTCCACTTTGTAAGTATATAGCTGCTCATAGTAGTCCCTTATGATGCTTCGTATTTTTGTGGTATCTATTGTAATTCCTCCCCCTGCATTTCTGATTCTAGTAATGAGAGTTTTATTTCTTTTTTTCTTTGTGACTCTAGTCAATGGTTTTTTCAACTTTGTTTATTTTTTCAAAGAACCTACTTTTGGTTTCATTGATTTCTGGATTGTCTTTTTGTTTTCTATTTCGTTCATTTCTGCTCAAATTTTGATTATTTCCTTTCTTTTGCTGATTTTTGGCTTTTTCTTATTTTTCTAGCTGTTATAAATGTATTATTAGATTGTTGATTTGCAATTTTTCTTGTTTCTTGAGGTGAGTCTGTATTATGAATTTCCCTCTTAGTATTGTTTTTGCTGCATCCCATAGATTCTAGTAGCTCTTGTCTTCATTTTCATTTGTCTTTAAGTATTTTTTTAGTTCCTCTTTGATTTCCTTTTTTACCCACGGGTCATTCAGAAGCATATTACTTAGTGACAATCAATTTGGTATCTCCAGCATTCTTTTTGTAGTTGTTTTCTAGTTTTAAGCAATTGTGGTTAGAGTAGATGCTTGATATAAATTCAATCTTTGTAAATTTGTTAAGACATGATTTATGTCCCAACATATGACCTTTGCATGAGAATGTCCCATGGACACTTGAGAAAAAGTTGAAATCTATAGTCATTGGATGAAGTATGATGTGTCTAGTAGAACTAATGTTCCAAATGGTCATTTCAAGCTGCCATTTCCTTGTTAATTTTCTGTCTGGTTGTTCTGTTCATTGTTGTAAGTGGGATATTGAAATTTCCCAGTATTATTGTGTTCCTGTTGATGTCTCTCATCAATTCTAGTATTTACTTAACGTATTTTAATGTTCCTTTATTTGGTGCATATATGTTAATAATTGTTATGTCCTCTTGCTGAATTGATCCTTTGATCATTGTATAATATCCATCCCTGTCTTTTGTGATGCCTTTTAATTGGAAGAAGGTTTTATTAGATATAAGTATAGCAGTTCCTGCTTTTTTGCAGTTGTCATTTTACTGTAGGATTGTCTTCCAATTATTTTTAAGCTTTATTTTTGAAAGAAGGTGGGTTTCCTGAATGCAACTAAAGGCTGAGTTATGCTTTTTTCATCTATTCAGTCATTTTGCATTGTATGGTGAGTTCATTAACATTTAGGGTGATTATCAATATGTAGCTACTTACTGTCATTTTGTAATTTGTCTTCTGTCTGTTCCAGACAACACCTTTGTTCTTCTCTTCCTCTTCTTGGTTAAGTTGGGTACAGTTATGTTTTGATTTGTTTCCTTATTTTGTTTTCTTCTTTCCTTTTTCCCTGGATATATCTTTTGAGGTTACCCTGAAGTTAGCATTAAGAATTCTATGTTTATTTGAAAGCAGATTACTCTTCCACTCATTCTAACATCCACATTGTTATTCTCTTCTCTCCAATTTTTACATTTGCTGTCTTAACTGTTTTTAAGAGGGGTTTCTGAATGATTTATAGAGCATCCTTTAATATTTTCTGGTTCTGTGGTCATGAATTCCTTTAACTTTTGCTTATCTGAAAAGTTTTTATCATTCCTTCAGTTCTGAAGGATAGTCGCTGGGTATATAGATTTTCTTTTTAAAAATAAAATGATTTAGAAAATATTTCTGTTTTCATAGCTTCAGAAATAGTAGGTTATAATTTCCAAATTGATAACCAAATCAGTTAGTAGTTCAAGGGCCAGTAGTTGTTTCAGTGAATTTTCTGTTCTGCAACCTATTTTAATAGGTACTAAAGAATATAACCAGGTACTGTTTAGCCAGTCTAGATAAACTACCTTAGTTGAGATGACATATATGAGGCATCATCATAAAATATGCATATTAATATATATGAAATATGAATATACAAAATATGCTTAGCCTAGACTTTATTAGGTAACAATGAAAAAAATGAAGTGAAATTAAACCAACAGTTTTTAATCAAGATGTAAATCTAAGCAAGTAGTTTTTAAAGGTGCAGATATAACAGCATCAGGAGTATGACAGTACTTAAAATGAATATTAAACACATATTGTTATTAAAATTCTAACTAAGGATTATTATTCAATTTTAGGCAGAGAGAGTACAGTTCCATAAACTCACTTGAAATTGGAATATGACTTTAAGATGAGTGATATGATCAGAGACTATATTCTTACAGAGAAAGATTTATATCCAGAGTTCAATTATTCACTATGCGAACCTTGACTGTGAAAGAGTTTCCGTTTTTGTGATGATTGTGAATTATGTTGCTATGAAAAACTAAGTTTTCAATTATCTTGGGAAAATAAGAACAGAATTGTTGTAATGTGTATGTTTAACTTACTGAGATCTTGCCAAACTGTTAATATAGTAGTTATATACTTTACATTCAGAACATGAATTTTTAAATGTAATCTTCAAAACAACAACCTATGGGACAGGTAAAGTTATTATGTTAGTAAAATGGCAGAGGTCCTGAGATGTTAGGTAATGTAACCAAGATAATCACCTATAATATGTTGGTTCACTGACTAAACTGGAGTTCATTGATATACAGTCCATATAACACAAACAAGATCCCTGACATATGATTTTCCCTGGGATAAGAAGACAATTTGTACATATATAGTATGTATTCATTTATCATTTATATACTTATACATATATAACCTTTATATATATTTTGATTTTTTAACTGAATTCAGCATTCCCAATCCAATTACCTATTGCTTTTGAGTTATTTCCTGCTACCAGAGTTGGTGCAGTTCAAAGTTGTTTGGGTTATATAGAGCACCTACTTATTCATTCATATGTAGCAAACACTTACCTAATAACTTTGCATCATCATGGCTGAATACTCACTGTTAAACTTTCACACAATTCCCACTCTTTACTCTAAAAAGTTTACCTAATTTGCAAACTAAGAGTAACTGTGACCTGTTTGTTTCTTCATTAGAAAAGATAACCTGAAGATTTTCGAAGCAAGGAATTATCATTGAGACTAAATTTGAACATTGTCATTCTAGAACTAGGCATCAAAGTAACACTATAGGATTAAAGATAAAAGTATCTTCAGACTACAGCATCCATGGGAATTTTCTCTTGTACAATTCAGAAATTGTTAACTATCACTTCCGTACACTTTCATGTACCTCCGTCTTTTATATATAGTAACTTTAACCATCCTTAGGCACATTAAGAAATTGCCTTAGTTTGACTGCAAGTGTTAAAAAGCATACTAAAATACATGTAATCTTGTTGGCAAGAACTCAACAACTGCCTTATTCCTTGCATATACATGAAGCTGATGTGGTTCTAGGAAGTTAGGGGAATATAATCACATTTATATAATAATTTCTAGGACATTGTATATTTCTATAGCAATGCAGAAAATTTCTTAAAGTCAGATATTAAAGAGGAAAGGTTTTAGTAAAGTAAAGTTTAGGGAGGTATACAAACATTGCAATATATACATTATATTTATTATTTGAATGGAAATATATTGTTTCAGCTAATTGTTCTGCAATCTATTTTAATAGGTACTTAAGAAAATAACCAAGAACTGTATTAAGCCCACCAGATACATTGCCTTAATTGAGACAGAGGGATAGATATAGATAGATATGAAATATATCATCATAAAATATGCATATGAATTTATATGCAAGTATTTATTTCATGGTAATATCCAAAATAAAGGGGATATTAAAGTATCAACACATTTACAACATATATTTTATTTCGTGCATAAACAAATTGAAATTCGGTCATTTTCACTAGCTATATGCAAGTTTCTCATGCTGCTCGATTTTTATAAAGCAGTGATTTACACTTGTTTCATATGAAAGCAATGGCTTCTTCATTAGTTTTCATCAGAGCTTTGAAAAAGTGGCTGGGTGTAATCTGAAGGTGGAATAGCTATAATGTTTGATGCTGCATCTCGCTGATAACACATTTCTGAAAATATAACTTGGCTTTGTGAGACACTTGGTACAACTGCAAAATAAATAAATAAATAAATAAAAGGCAAAAATTAGGGAATAGACACTGGATCTTAACACAGAGAGATGCTAGTTTGAATTCCTATCTATGTGGTATTCCCTTTTAACTCCACATGGGATCTTTTTATACCACATCTACACAGACAATCCCAATGTTAGCCAATTTTAGAGGGAAATTAGTCCCATCTTATAAATGTAATACTCTTCACTGCAGTCTGTGCTGAAGTGCTATCATACATTTTTCTCTTTTACTCTGATTCATTGAATATTTTATGGGCTTGCTTTCTACAGAGAATGAAAAGGTTACTTGTAAAGTTGGCTTTAGAAAAATCCAGGTGAGGACCAGTGATGAAAAGACTTAATTACATTTCTCAGGAATACTCAGCCCACCAGGATCACATAAGGTGGGAAATAGTACCAAAAATGAACTCTCTGCAGACATTACACATACCAAGTGAGCTTACAGACTTCCCTTGAAATCTTAGCAGATGTTTGGAAAATATTTTTGAATGACACACTAATAAGTTAAAACATGGGAGAAAATGAAAGCACAGTTTCATGTAGTTAGGGTGATAAAATTTGCAACAGGAAAGCAACAATTAAATACTTGAGTTTCTTCAACGTGAACATTTTGTATATGCCATTGTTTTTAATTTGACTATATAAATTGTCATTTACTATCAATTTATTCAATAGAATGTAAAAGATAAAGAGTATGTTTTGAATACTTCCACTGCCATCTATTGGCTGTGAAATTTGTTGTTTCAGTGCTAAACCAAGAAGTACCAGTAACTGTTCAGTGAGAGGAAAACATTTTAGACATTCAATACAAAAACATATGCAATTGGATGTTTGAAGGGTTATAAATATCACAATATGCCTCAGAATTATTATATGTAATATTTCAAATGAGATAATAATACACTTGATATGGAATAAGAGGGAATAAACAGATATAAATATTTAAGTATAAATTCTAGACTCACAATAATCCAGTAGATTATATTCAATACTCATCATAGAATATTTTACATAGACAAAAATGACTCACATAATGAATAATTTTCTAAAACTCTTATACCTTTTACAAATGCAATGTTAATCAGTTTGTCATTATAAACCTAAAGAAAGCTATTTTGTATCACAAAATGGCTCAATTAATAGCTTTTTCTCTTTATGTAAGTATCAGAAATAGACATAGAAAATTGTGAAGTGAATTTTTAAAGATGACTTCTCTAAAGCTCCCTTTTTACATGCGCATTATAACTGTTGAATTGAATAATTTGAACATTCAAATTAAAGGACATGCAATCAATTAATTTCAGGTAAAAATTTTTCATTAAGTTTTATAAGCACAGCTAATTGAATAATATGCTAAGTCTAGGGGGTAAAAAACCTTTTTAAAATTTGGTTTTCTTTGTGCTACTCAAAATTAGTACTTTCATACATCTATTATCTATAAATATACAGAAAGGGAGAAGAGGAGAAGAAGGGGGGATAGAGAGAGAGAGAGAGAGGAGGGGGAAAATGGGGAGGGGGAGGAGTAAGAGAGGGAAATACTAGGAGAAACTGGCAGTTATAGTGTACTCAAAAAATAGAATTTCTCATGGTATAGTGAGTTGTTAAAATTGCTTCACTTTCATCTTCAATCCACTTCATTTTTGGTTTCTAAATCTGTATGTAGTTTTTAACATTGTATTTGACACTGCACAGCATTGTGTAGTATCTACTTGTTTCTGTTATAGTACTTGTTAACTGCTTATTACAGAACTTCATCAGGTTTTACAGTGAGATAAAATACACATTTGAAATCATACATAAAATTTGCTATTTAACTTTTGAAAATGTGAACTATTGTTATTTTTCGCAACTTTTTTTTATTTCTATGGTGATAATTCAGTTTTACTAAAGAAATAACAAAGGCTTTGCAGTATCCAAAGAATTTCATGGGTGATATAAATTCTGTAGCTCTAAGTTTATTTGGAAATGGAGACCATTTTTCAGTATTTATTCTCTTCAAGTAGATTACTTTCACATATGGAAGACATAGAAAAACAGTACTTTCCATTGTCAATGACACTAATTTCTTCAGGAGCGCAAGCTAGGCAATGAAATATAATTTAAAAAATGACTGTAAAAAATCTAAATGTACTTAATTCTTGTTTATAATTTAGAAATATTGTGTCTGATTCTCAGTGTTTCACTCTGAAAATATCTCTTAAGTGAACAGAGGTCATTCGATTTTACAGTGTTTTCAATATTTAGATAATATGTGAATAAAATTGTTCTACTCCATGCTTAAAAGTAAACAGAGCACTTTAAAGTTCCTAAACATACAAGTGAGAAGGCCTTTTAAATTGTAAAAAAATGCTTGATTTTTCTGTGATGACTTAATTTGCTGTAGCTTTTATCAGCTCTCTAAAGTGGTCATTCTCCAGAGAATGGCTTACTGCCTGGTAAAATCATGACATCCTTGAAGATGAACCTCAGGATTTGAGATGATTCAGCAGTGTCCAAGAACTTGCCTGCATTTGGCCCATTAAAAATTAATTTAGTTCAGAATATAGTGGGAGTTCTCATCAATGGATTTCTATTTAAGTTCTATTTGTATACACTTCCTGACAAGAAACTATGCACATATGCTGAGATCAATTTAGATAACACTTCCTGACAAGAAACTGTGCACATATGCTGAGATCAATTTAGATAATAAAATAAGAGCTTAAAAGGGAGACCCTAGGTGAATTAATTTTTGTACATGAGAAAGAAGATACATATATACATGCATATACATTTCACAGCTTGCAACATATATCTACTCTGTATTTTACATCAGTAACTCTACATTTTCTAGTTATGTAGAAATCTTATTGAAGCTCCTGCAGGAATACAAATACTGTAGCTGTGGAAACTTTTTTTCCCCTCTACCAGTCTATGATGATTAAGGATCTGAGTTCTGGAAGTAGACTGCTTGGGTTTAAATCCCTGCTCTGACACTTATCTTCTGTATAAACTTGGGCAAATTACATAAATCTGAGCTTCCATTTCTTTGTGTGTAAAAAATACCTCCTGACAGTATGGAAAGATCACATATGACACTACCTTCAAAATGATTATTAGAGGGCTTGGTAAACAATATATTTAATAAATTTTAGTCTTTGTTTATGTAAAATTTAAACTTACTTGGCTAAAAATCACTATTTTAAGGAATAAAAAAGAGTGAGACACAATCAAATAATTGGATCCTAGCCTGCCTGAAGTTTTCAATTTAGCTTTATAATTTTCAACTGAGAAAGACACAAACTTCCTTGTATTTTGGTTCCCTACTGTAGCATGATGAGTAGTGCATTAATGAACATACTGGTCACCAAGTTTCTAACCAGCATCCAATATCATCAGAGTAGATATTTACAGAATACAAAGGTGTCCTTTGTAATCCGTGTTTTTTCTCTCAGGGCAGTTTTGATGGCAACACTCTGATCCCTTTATCCACAGGAGTGAAGGATATTCCTTACCAGCACTCATATTCCAAGGTCATCCTCTTTGAGAGTCCTGAGATTTCAATTCATGTAGGTAGAAATTGGATCATAAAGAATTTTTCATTAAATATTTGAGTAGCAAAAATTGAGTAATGTGAATGAAAATGAAAATGAATGATTAGGAGAAAATTCAGAGAATCAGTAATTCAGAGTCAGAAATTGAAATAGTAAGAGGAAAAATGGAATGGTCATTAACCATAGGTTCTATAGCCAGGCATGAGAGTAGATGAAAAAGGAGAGAGGAAGGGAAGACATGTGGGGTGATGGCACTAAGAAGATTATTCTTGACACCACATGAAGCTATACAGAAATAGCACATTTATTTATTACAGAGTAGAAAATTTAAGGACAGATATAATAAACCAAAGAAACCCACAGTGGTGTTTCCTTTTTTCTTACAGGTAGTTAAGTAATCACTTTGATCACCCTTAAGAGGTTTAATCCTATGGAAGGAAGTCCAAAATTTCCCACTTAAGAGTCTACCTCCTTGATTATTAGCTTATGTAGTCCATGCATTGCAGAAAAACAAATGCCTCAGTTCTGGTTTTTTGTAGTGTGATCTATTTCTTAGTCTCAAATCATCATGATTAGGTCACATTTATAAAAAAAAAAAGCAATCTATAAATATTTTAAATATTTTTTAAAGTACTGAAATTAACTTCATTATCCTATTGAAATTAGGAGTTATGAACTATAGTGTGTATATAATTAAAATTTAAATATTTTCTAAGCAATATTTTTAAATTTAGCTCTTTCCCTAATTTAAGTCAAGCTCATTCTCTCATCAATCTTCTAGTCATCTCTATAGGTGACTAAATTAAGCACCATTAGTAACTAATGATCAACTGAAAAGTATTAGAAACATTCTCAAACTTTAAACTATTTTAGAATGAAATTATAAGAATATTTTCCATGTTTTACTATTATACGGTATTTAAATAGCATATATAATTTGAAATGAGTTTTGCTATTTTTTTCTAGTTAATTTTGACAATTCAACTGGGGAAAGGTGTTACACATTATGTAATTACAATTAGGTGCCACTTGAATATTTTAAACCATATTTTATGCACAATAGATTCAAACCGGTTATTATAAGATAAGGAAAATGAATTTCATGTACTAAGTTCACAGCTAAAAGATTATACTGTCAAATTGAGACTGCATTGTTATGATTTGTATGTTGATTTTTAGGACAAACAATATCATGATATGAAAATAGAATAAACTAGAACCTAAAACTTCAGCATAGTAAGAATTTCCTTGAGTTTAACTTTAGTTCTGAAGATGCTGAAACAAGCTTACTAAATATTTCTAAGAGAATACATTATGTATATGTTTAAACTCCTCAAATTATAACTAACAGGAAAACAGAATAAGAAATAAGAAGAAGATGAAAAAAAGCAGAAAAATTAGGGGAGGAATTACCTTTAGGACATAAAACATTTTCAAGGTATATTTTGTGAGAAAAATTCTATGAAATGGATGTTTTCTTTCTGTTTTACAAAAAAGAAAAATAATGCTCAGTTTTTAAAGGAGTCAACTATGATCATATAAATATAATTGGAACACGAAAAGATATCATAGGATATCATTAAGTTCAATATCTCTTGAGATACTAGTGTATGTATGTGTATATGTGTTTGCTAAATCACTTAGACATCAATGAATAATCATTTTACCATCTGCTCCCAAACTGAAATAAAAATAATTTCTATTTCCAACAGCTCATGCTTTATAGCCATTTTATAACATTTAGAAAGTTTAACTAGAAACCTTTTCTCTTGGGCTGTATTTAAATGATTTATGATAATGTCCTTAGCAAAAAGACGCATCATTATTGTGATTAATCTCATCTGGTGACAGCACCATTGCACAACTAAATCATCATGCTAGAAAGAAACAAAATCAGTAACTCCGTTTAGCAGATTTGGTGATGATCCTTGCTCAAGTATTGCAAAATTCATATTAAATTACCTCCATATGGCATTAAGCACTGTTCACTGCCTGCTGAAAACCTCAATCTAAAAAAATGAGTGATTTTCCATTTCTATTGCATACACGTTTAGATTTATCAGCTACTTGAGATAAAATTGGTATGTGAGGGTAAAACAACTTGCATCAGTGCTGTTTCTGAAAAACATTTTTTTGTCCACAGTATTCAGTTGGATTAATTCTTTTCCCATTTGGAAAACATACTTTTCAGTAAACATGATCTCATAATATTGGCTATAATTGTCGACATGGTCCCTACATGAGATGCTATCACCAAATTTTAAACATCTATTATATATCAAAAAAATTAGTTTTATAGAATCATTTCATTTGCTCTGCTTTAAAACTCTAGAGTTCTCAAAAGGTATCTTGTCCAAATAACAGCATTAACTCTGTTGTTCCCATCTTAATCCATTCTGTCTCATGGATATCATTCCTTCTTTTCTATAGCACTATCAGCAAATCTCTGTTATTTCTTAGCATGAAGTATTCACTCACTATTCTCACTGGAAGGCAAGCTTACTGACAACAGGAGTCTTGTTTTATTCATCTTTGAAGTTTCAGAGACTTGCTCAATATTTCCACTCAGTAAATAACTGTCAGATGAATAATACTTACAATAGTAAGTGGCTAAACTTTGAAAGTTTACTTTACTATATACTTTTATTACTTTATTTAATCTTTCAGTAAGACGTGAAATAGATTCTATAGTCATCTTTATTTTAGAGATGAGGAAGTTGGAACAACTGAAAAAAGATGAAACTACACAATTTTTCACAAAATTATACAGTGGTGTGAAGCCACAATTCAATCTCAAGCAGTCTGACTTGAGAGGTGATTCCTTAGAACACTGTCCCCTCTTCTGCTAGAGAGGAATTTTGCATCCAAGAATTAATCATTCTTCTTTATGCAGACTGCTCCTATGAATTTTATTAGTTTCTTAGATGTGCATGAGGTTGGAGAGTTACTGGAGAACGGCATTTGAACGAGTGGACTGAGTACAGTAATTCCACCTTCATCCATTCCACTGAGGGTCCAAATTAAAAGGCAAAAAAAAAAAGGCTGAATTTGCTCTTGTTGATCTGAAATGTCCATTTCACCTCCCCTCAGGCACAGGTGGTCCTTATTCTTCAGACTGCAGACTTATACCATCAACTTCTTGGTTTAGAGACCCTTAGTATTGGACTGGAAGTTACATCTGCAGCTTTCTTGGTTCTTAGATCTTTGAACTTTGACTTATAACACAGGCTTTCCTGGTTCTCCAGGTTGCAGATGGTAGTCTGTAGGACTTCTGGACCTCTGTAACTAGTTAAGTCAATTATCATAATCTTCTCATATATATATATATATATTTATTTATCTATCATCTATCTATATATCCTATTGATTCTCTTTTGCTGGAACCCTAATATATCATGGTTTGCTTGTTGTTTTGTTTTTTAGTAAATAAGAGCCTTTTCATCATCCATGCTCAGAGAAATGTCTATTAAGGTCATCTGCCCATTTTCAAATTGAATTGTTAACTGTTTTTGTTGTTGAGTTTAATTAGCTCTTTATATGTTTTACATATTAATCCCTTGTCAGATGTGTGGTGTGCAAAATATCTTCTCCCATTCAGTAGATTTTTTATTTATTTTTATGACTTTTTTTCAATGTGAAAAAGCTTTTTGGTTTGATATAACATCATTTGTTTATTTTGGATTTTATTGCCTTTGCTATTGGAGTTGAGTTCAAAAAGATATCTCTTAGGTCAATGTCCTGTATATTTTGCCTATGTTTTCTTCTATGTATTTTCTTTCTATGTATGCTTCTGGCCTTGCATCTAAGTCTTTCATTTATTTTGAACTGAATTTTTTTTTGTATGGTATTAGATAGTGATCTTATTGCAATCTTTTTCATTTGGCCGTTCAGGTTTCCCAACCCATTGATTGAAGAGAATATGTTCACAAGAGCCAAAAGCTAAAAGCAACCTAATGTCCATTTACAGTTGAGTGAATGAAGAAGTGGTATATATACACATGGAATTAGATACACCTTTCGAAAAAGGTGAAACTCTATCATTTGTGGTGATATGGATGGACCTGGAGGGAATTATACCTAGCAAAATAATTCAGAAGGAGAAAGATAGAAATTGTATGTTATCAGCCATATGTGGTGTATAGAGATAATAAAAAAAATGAACTAAACAAAAATAGACTTTAAAAAATAAGCTAAATCAAGCAATGACAGATTTTTAATCCAAAACCCCCCCCCAAAAAAAAAAATCAGGAAGAGATGGAGAAGGGATGGGGACAAATGGGGTAGAAGGGATTAATTGTATAGTGAAGGAAAAGAGTCTAATGGTAAACTTACTATATTTTATATTTTATATAGGTATAAATATGCTATCATGTATACCTTATACCTCGTTAATGTTATAATACACTATTCCTTCAATAAAATTTAAAAAATAAAAATATTAAATTCTCTGGGTTGTAAGAAAAAGGGTAAAATGAGAGAACTTTGACGTTAGACAATCTGGTGGTCTCTGAGATGACCTAGGCTCAGCTACCTTATCCATGATAGAGATTGTGGAAACCTCAGAGGAGTTAATGACATAATCATATAGATTACAAATGTATTTTTGAACCAATTACCAGTATAGCATTTCACAGGAAGTAAGAGTTTATCAGATAGAGGGCAATACATCTCATTACAAGGAAGACAGTATACATAGGAGCAAAGAGAACTTTATATTTCCTTTCTCCCTATCTCCATTAGGTATCCCGATCATCATGATAATCTCTAAAAGACTGACTCTCTACACCATCTATAATGGACAAAAGCAAATGTTATCACAATATCAGAGTATACCTTGCTCAACCTTCTGCTCTCTGAGTTTTCCCAAAACTGTATAGCCACTATAAATTAATTTAAACATGATTTGATTGGATTTAATGAGGTCCAAAATAGTTTCATTAATTCTACTGCCAGTGTTAAATCAATTTGACTTTCCTTTCATCTCTGACATAAAGTATCTGATCAAATATAAAATATGGTATAGTTGGAAAATATTTTCCAATTTGAAAACAAAGGCAGTCTTAAAATCGTGACTAAAAAGATTGAAGAACATCACAGTTGAGATAATATAAAAATGAACTTTTGAGGAACTTTGAAGAAGAATAAAAGAATGTTAATTTTGGGATAAATTTTCAAAATAGCTGAAATACTTTCTGAGTAATTAAAGTAAGAAATTTATGAATGGATATATTTTAGGACATACATACAGTGTGAAATATCATATGTATATATACAGATGTTTCCCAAATGCCCAAGTACTTTCTACTATCTAGCCTTTTAGAGACGTTCCATTATTTTCTTGTTGAAGTGACAGACTTCTTTTTGATTAGTATATATCTTGAGGCCATTTTGCTGATACTTTATTTGATAGAGTGTGCACATTTTCCTAAGGAAAACTAAGAAAACTGGGCAATGCACTTAGTTTTAAAAAACACTTTGACAGCCTTGTTTGAAATATTTAAGTAAATGAAAATGATAAAAACTGTTAATGATAACTCCATTTTATTCAGTATCTCTATCACCCTCTACAAATGATAACATTTTACATTTATTTAACTGAAAAAAATGGGCAACTATAGTCTCTCCTATATACCATGTGATTTTTGATGTTTTTTTTATTTATTCTAAGCCTCAGTAACCTCATATGTAAGTGGGATTAGAATACTAACTTTATAAAGTTGTTTTGAAGACTAAATAAAAACATGCCTTCTGTGCATTTAACAGAGTTCTTGGAACATCTTAAGTCATTTCATAGATTACATGTATTACTACCTTAATAATTTTGTTTTGTAATTTTCATATTTTAATCCTACTTCATTCCTGAAAGTATTTAAAGTATTTTTATTTACAGGTCTCTCCTTTCTGAAAGTAAAATATTTCTACTTGTTATAATTTCATAGCTTATTTTGGGGATCTGGTAATACTATTACTATTAATTTTTAAGGAAAAATTTGAGTATTCACAAACCTCAAAAGAACCTACCAGTTCATAAAAAATAGAGATAGTCTACTGTCAGATAATGGGGGAAATCTGTGTGAACAATTTACTCATCAAATTGTGGAAAAATTGGACGATACTTGATATTCATAACTTATTTTATTTTAAAATTTTATCTGTGTGGAAAAACAGTATTCCATAAATTATTTTTAACCTTGCTTTTCTCATAGACAAAGTTTTGTAAATATTTATCTTAACATGCTGTTTCCTAAATGAATAGGATATAATGATGACAAGAAAGAGGAAAATCTAATAAAATGAATTGAAGATGAATATGATTCAAGAAAAATTGAAATAAGGACTTTTAAATATATTTTGTTTTCAGCTATCATATATGTAATATTTTAAGGAGAACAGTGAAAAAAACCTATATAAAAATGAAAGTGTTGAAAGATGGAGAACAAAAAATATTTAGTTATTAATTCAAGTGTGGAGATGTGGTAACTATAGTAGCTAGAAGTTCAAGAATGAAATGTTTGTTAACTTTGAAAAATAATATTTTATTGAATATATTAGGAACAGGGAACACTTCCTATAAAACCAACAAAAGGCTTAAATTCTCGGGTCACTGACAGTTTCTTTGAACAAAAGAAAACAGTAGATCCTATTAAACTAGGAAATTAAGACAGACATTGAACGTAAAATAGTGAAAACCTGCAAATTACTAAAATCGGTGAATAACTCTTTGATTCATTCCTGTATAGATGAATGTATTTCCTGTGGTCTTATAAATGAATTTTAGAATTGATATGGATCATCTAATTCCACATCCAATGCTGACTTTTATCTTAAGAGAGCCACATTAAATAAGACAAGTCAACTAAGAAACATACTGAAGTTATTGTAGATTCTACAAATATATATGAAATGTCCCAGTCTTTTCTAATAGTTGACAGTTACCTCTTTGAAAACAGTCTTTAGGAAGATCTCAGAAGTGCCAGTGTATGCTTAGCAGTCCCTTCTCTATGAAAAGGTCTTGCTATTCAATGATGTAAAGGATGATATGCCTCCATTTTCTGTTTCTCTGTATTCTAGTTCTGCAAATTTCAAGAAAATTTTGGTAAGAAAAGATAACCGTGCATATTTCCCCCTATTCACAGACCACTTAGTGGCCATACATTAAAAAATATTTTATTGGTTATATTCTAAATGCAGAACAATTAATTTGACGCTAGAGAAAAAAATATGAACTAACAAAATTACAACACCGAGGGAATTGGAAAGGAATTATAGTCTAACTCAACACTCAATAATTGAATTTTATTATAAAAGAGGTATGTTAGATAAAAGCAAGCTACCACACATAATTCTGTTGAGGCAAAAATAAAGTCACTAATTTCAATAAATCATATAATTGAAATACAAAGTATTAATATAGGACAAAACAGAAAAAAAGACTAAATCAGCATCAAAGGGTGAGGAAAGTCTTCTCATATGATAATATTTGAGTTAAATTTGGATGCTAAACATGAGTTCTGGTATGCCTTGATTGAAAGGAAAGAGAAAGATCATCTAATAAATCCTTCTAGTAACCACAAAGATACAGCAGCATTGATGAATTTTTGCAGAGTTTACACAGCTAGGAGATCTCTAACAGCAACTGGAAATATATCTGGATTTCTGAAGGGATTAAAGATTAACATTTGGGAAGTATAGGCTATGTATAGTGGTAAGAATTAGAAATTGCTGAGAATAAGTCCCTAGTAAACAGTAGTTTTTAAGGGGTAAAAGAGGCACTTTAAAAAAAAAAAAAAGCATTTGCAAAGGCAGAGAATTACAGGAATCCTGTGTTTCTGCAGGCAATGGAGAAAAGACTTTGAAGAATAACATTGCAGTTAATGAGAAAATCTACAGAATATCCCACTATTAAGACAAAAACACACCTATTTTGTTTTGAAAACCATCAAATAAAAACTGTGGAAAAAAATGAACAGTGTCAGAGGACTTTCGGTAATGTAGAGGTGGGGGTACTGTATTATTATATGGTTCATGAATGGTGAGCCTACACATATGCCTTATATTATTTTGTAAATCAAAGTAGTCTCAACACATTTTTAAATAATAGAAATCTAAGTCATATGCTGATAAAAAAATAATCAAAAGTGAAATTGAAAGCATTAATTTTTCTTGTAAGTAGCGACAAAGACTCCTTAACCAAACTCCAGTGTTTCTTTGAACAGCTGAAGACCTGGACCCTGGAATGGTCCTTGCCTCTTTAAAATGGCTGACAGAGAAAGCACAAGACTGCCAAAGAATGTAATTGTTATTTCAACAAACACCTGAAGATAGAACCTCTGTCTTCAAGTTTCTGTGGGAGGATAGGAGTTGATTTTGATATGTAGTGGAAGTTCTAGCCAGTAAGGCAATTAAAATAAGTTTATAAATATTATAAAAGAAAGCTTATAGATAAATATTTATGACCTGTGGTAAATAAAGATTTCTTAAATGGGACAAAAAAGTACTATCTATTAAAGATAAGCTTATAAACTAGACTTCATTTAAAATAAGAACTTTTTGTACCTCAAGGGACCAAACTGAGAGCATAATAAGGCAAGTAGGTTACATAATTGAGAGGAGATATGCATAGCACCTGATTCTGACACAACTTAATAAAAAATATACTAAGAATTATTAGAGAAAAATACTGACTCTATAGATTTTTCTTTTGCATTAACTGCAATATTTATTGGTTTTTTCACCATATTATATTCATTTTAAAATACTGAAATTGTATCTGTCAGTATTTCACATATACCCAACACCAGAATTCTGGTATTTTTTACAACCACCTATTCCCATAATCTGTAACCACAGTCCTGTGTCCTATTATGTTCATATGTTGATTTATTTAATTTTATTCCACATATTAGTGAAACCATACTGTATGTCTTTTTTCTTTCAGACTTATTTTGTTTAACATAGTCTACTCCAGTTCCATCCAGATAATTGCAAAGGGCACAACTCCATCATTTTTAATAGCTGCAAAGAATTCCATTAAATACATATACCACAATTTCTTTGTGTAGTCATCTATTGATGGACATTTAGGTTGCTTCTATATCTTGACTATTTGAACTGTGCTGCTATGAACATAGGGCTGTAGCATTTTTTTTCTTTCCTGATTGGAGCTTTCATATCCTATATATAGATGCCCACAAGTGGAATTTCAGGAACAAATGGTAGATGCGTCTTTAATTTCTGAGAAATCTCCAAATTGTTTTCCAGAGAGGTTGTGCCAATTTACATTCCCACCAACAGTGTAGATGAGTTACTTTTTCTAAACACCCCCTCCAATACCTGCTGTTTCTAGACTTTGTGATACAAGCTATTTTACTCGTCTGAGGTACTCATTGTGGTTTTTATTTGCATTTCTCTGATGATAAGTGATGTAGAACATTTTAGCAGGTGTCTATAGGCCATCTATGTGTCTTTATATTGATGTCGCTTCAGCTCATCTGCCCAGTTTTTGAGTGGGTCATTTGCTTTTTTATTGTTGAGGTGTATGCATTGTGTGTGTTTAATATTTCTCAGACTAAGCTTTTCTCTGATGCATGCTGTGTTAAAATCTTAAATTCTGGCGGTTGTCTGGTGTTTCTTTTGCTGTGTGGATGCTTTTCAGTTTGATGTAATCCCAATTGTGCAGTTTTGCTTTGTTTTCTTTTGCAGTAGTTGTTCCTTCCACAAAGACATCTTTGAAGTTGAAGTCATGGAGGGTTTTTCCCCATATTTTCTCTAAGTATTTTATGGTTTCAGGTCTTATGTCCAAGTTTTTGATACATACTGAGCTACCTGCTGTGCATAAGTAACCTAATCAGTAATCTAGTTTCTTTCTTTTTCTCTTTTTTGCAGATCTTTCCAGTTTTTCCAGCATCTTTTTTTTATTAAATTTTCCTTCCTGTACTGTATAGTCTTGGCACTTTTGTCAGATTACAACTGTCCATATAGTTGCAGCTTTAATTCTAGGCTCTCAATTTTATTTCACTGGTCAGTTTGTCTGTTTTTGTTGCAGTATCATACCGTTTTGATGATCACTCTATTGCATAGTATGAAATCAGGGAGTGTGATTCCTCTGATTTTTTTTTTTTTTTTCCTTTTAGGGTAGCTTGGATAGCTTTGGCAATTTGAAGCCTTTTGTAGTTCCAAACAAACCAGTATTGTTTATTCTATTTTCTTCAAAAATGTCCCTGGGATTTTGATTAGAATTGCATTAAATCTATACAGTACTTTGGTAGAGTGTCCATTTTAACTATGTTAATTCTTCCAGTGCCTGAACATGGAATATTTTTTCCATCTTTTTGTTTCTTTTTCTTTTGTTAGTCATGCAGATCTCATTGTAGAGTTCTTTTACCTGCTTTGTTAAGTTTATTCCAGGGCATTTGATCTCTTGTTGCTATTGTGAATGGGGTTTCTTTCTTAATTTCTTTTTCCTTTACTTCATTGTTTGCAGATTGGGATGGTACTGGTTTTTGTATGTTGATTTTATATCCTGACACTTTGCTGTATTCATTTACTGCTTCTAAAAGTTTTTCAGTGGTATCTTTACAATTTCTTGGTAAAATATGGCATCTGAAAAAGAATCACAGATTTATTTTTCTTGTTCAGTTTTGATTCCTTTAATATGTTTTTCTTGCCTTATTCCTTTGGTCAAGACTTCCAGAGTTATGTTGAATAGGACTTTCTTCATGATTTCAATCTCTTTGGTGAATTATTCCCTTTGAACTTTTTTTTTTTTTTTTTGAGGTGTTCCAATTTTCATTCAGCTATTTGATAACTTTTCTTTTCAATTAATTAGCATGTTCGGTTGTCCCAATCAATATCAACGGAGTTCTCTGATGAGCTCCTGGGTACTTCCTCTTTTAAGGCCATTCATGTTTGTTTGCTGGGGTGGGGCATAGATTTTGGCTTGTCTTTTTTTCCTGGTCTTGGTTGAGTCATCATGGGGGCCCACAGGTACTGATAGCTAGCAGGTGAAAGTAGTGAAATGTTTTATGCCTGCCTCTACAAGATATCCTGAGGCAGAAGTTCTCTCATTATAGCAGAGCTAAAAGCAGATAACAAAAGATTGTCTCTATAAGATTCCCTGAGGCAGAAGTTCTCTCCTGCTTCTAATTGCCCAACCTTTAAATACTCAAATGTTCCCAATAGTAGCTAATGTTTACCATCTTTCCTTGCTTTACATTTCTTATTATCTCATTGTAACCCAGCCCTATAAAATAAATCAAGGAGTCTAGGTCAAGGTCTCTGCTTTTCAAACAGAGAGCAATGTCCCATCTGGCCTTGCATTTCTAGATGTATGTTGTCTGTCTGTCTTTCTTTAGGCTCCTGTAACATCCTCTTGGGGACCCTTTCGATCAGCCATGTAGGCCGCAGCATTCAGGTTTTTTTGTTTTTTTTTTCTGGCAGCAGCTGTGTAGAGCATGGGTCCTGAGATCTATTGTGTACTGTTTTGGGCTGTGGCAGGGCAGGTCCAGGGGCCAATGGCCTGCAGATACATGGAACAGAGGCCTCACATAAACTGGTTCTGGACCACGGCATTGTGAGTTCTATTTTTTCTTATGAATGAATATCTTGCAAATGTATCTTATAAAAAAATTCAAATCCTGAATCTGTTAGTTACTTAAAGATTCCATTTCTGCCTTCTATTCATTCATTTTACTTTTGAGCTATTTGATGTTTTTGGCTTACTTCTGTTGTATCTCTTTGACTTGTTTGTTGAGTTCTCTTGTATCTCTTTTGACTTTTTCAGAAATTTGTCATATCTTATTGAGTTTCTTTAAGTTTGCTACTTTGAATTCTTTATCCATGTCTTTGAATTTGATCATGAGCAATGGTGTTATCTCCTGTAATCCCATAATACCTTGAAGTTTCAGGTAATCCTTTAATTTTCCTTTTTTTTCCCCCCCATTTCAAGTCTGGATCAGAAACTTAGAACTGATCTGTTTAGCTTTTACCAGCAGGTGATACTTGACTTCATTTTATTATATTTATTTTTTTCAGCTTCACTAGCTTCCATAGTAAATAGCAGTTTCTACCTCAGAGGGTGGACCAGAGCCACAAAGGTGATTGAAGAGCATTGGCCCTAACTATTGTCATGGACTTCAGGTGAACCTGGTTCATATGTGTTGCAATAGAATCAAACCTGCTCTCTGGGATTCCAAATCTGACTTGTGGTAGTCAATTCTCTCCCCTTTACAGTGATGTACTTCACAGTGCTCAGAATCTCAAAGCTGTGTGAAAGAAGGGAAGTTTAGAGCACTCACTCTGTTTCTACATTGTTTGAGCTCAAATACGTGAATTATGGAACACCTCAACTTCTCTACTTTGAGTTTCACCCAAACCAAGAATATGTGTCGCAGTAATCTCTGTTGTCCCTCTCCCAGGGCATATGACTGGGCTGGCAACCCTATTGTCTCAGTCTCCCTCAAGCCATCAGGTTTGCAATATCCTTGTGTCACTTTCCATCCACCTATTGTCACTCTGATGTGTGGATCTACTAGGTATCCAGGATATGCCAGGGCAGTCCTTATTGGTGTCTGAAGTGAAGAGGAGTACTTCAGCACCATCATCTTTCTGTAGAATACTCTCCATAATTTCATTTTAATACACACTTGTTCTGTAGTTCTCCTAGGAGTGAAGCAGAGTGGACAATGTTGCCATCTTGGTCTTCCTACAAACAAATAGCATCAAACAGCATGGTATTGGAATAAAAACACACAGAGATCAATGGAACATACTTGAGAACCCAGAAAATAACCCATACATATAAATACACTTAGTTTACAATGAAAGAGCCAAGAGCATACAATGGAGCAAGGATTATCTTGACAATAAGTAGTATTAGAAAACTGGGCAACCACATGCAAAATAAATGAAACTAGATCATTATCTCACACTACACACAAATATTAATTCAAAATGAATTAAAAACATTAGACCTGGAAACATACAATACATATAAGTGGACATAAACAATACATTCTTTGACATTAGCCTTAGAGATAGATGCCTTTCAGAACTTGGTTCTAACAGCAAAGGTGTTAAAATAAACAAATGGAAATACATCAAACTAAAAAGCTGCACAGCAAATGAAATGATCATCAAAATAAATAGGCACCTTACTAAATAGAAGATGTTTGAACATCATATATCCAGCAAGTGATCAATATCCAAAATACATAAGGTATTTATAACAATAACAAATGGGCAAAGGATCCAAATGGACAACATTTCCAAAAAAGGCATAGAGATGGCCAACAAGCACAAGAAAAAATGTTCTTCATCTCATTTTAGTGAAATGCAAATCAAATCAACAATGAGGTATCATCTCACACCTCTGAGAATGACTACTATCCAAATGATTGGAAACCAGTGTTGGAGAGAAGGAAACTCTTAGATACTGTTGATAGGAGTTTAAATAGTTGCAGACTTGAAGCATTATTTATAATAGTCCATAGCTGAAAATAACCTTAAGTGACAGAATTGTGGATAAAGAAGATATGGATCACAAACTCAGGGGAGTACTACATACACACACACACACACACACATATGCCCATATACACATATGTATATATATATAGATATGATGAAATCCTGCAATTTGCAACAACATGGATGAACATAGAGGAAATTATGCTTAGTGAAATGTCATTTGGAGAAAGACAAACACTGATTTCACTCAAATGTAATATTCAGAGAAATAAAGAAATGTAAGAACCAAATAAAACAGTATTAGACTTCTAGTCTCTAAGACCAAATTAGTGGTTACAGAATGGTAAGAGAAGGTGGGCAAGTCATGTAAAATGGTCAAATACCTGGTGAAGGACAGAACTGAATTGTTAGCAGTGAACATAATGTGGTGTATACAGATGTTTATTTATAATGGTTCACACCTCAAACCTATATAATTTTATTGTGCAAAGTTACTTCAATAAAATTTTAAAATATGAGAATCTGTAGTAATGAAGAAAAGATAGGATCCAGAAAGTCAAAGATACATAAAAAGGTACGCAACATAAAAAGTTATTAAGTAAATGCAAACTAAACCAATGAAATTCTATTGTATTTTACCTGAATGGCTAAAAAGATGATAAATAGTAACAAGAAAAGACAATAATTGAGACAATGGAGCAATTAAAACTTTAATATAACTGTATTAGGAGTAAAATGTCACAAACACTTTTTATAAATGTTTAATATTATATATCAAATCTACATACACATACACACTTTCAGGTGATTTTTAAAGTGTTGACTCTATTCAAAGTATATTTGCAAAAGAAATGAGTGAATGCATTAACCAAAATATAATATTATAATGGTATGACAACATATAAAAACTTCAGGCTAAAAAAAAAAATCAGTGGTATCCATAAACAGTAAGATATATAAATAAATCACAAAGTATCTATACAGTTGTTATACAGAATAATGAAAAAGAATAATCTATTCTTATAGATGATATAGATATAGATGATCTAGTCTTATAGATTGTCATATAATTTACTCACACTAAACAAAAAAAAAGGTAGGCAGAAAGGTAGTAGTTGATTATTCCATTAAAATTAAATTATGCAATTAGAAAGCAAAACTATAGTGACAGAATTCAGATAGTCTTCACTTTGGGGGAAGTATATATTGCTAGGGGCATAAGGAAGCCCACTGACATGCTGAAAATGTTGATTATATGAGTGTATCTGTGGGAATAGGTATGTATAAATTATATATATGTATACACATGCACATATATTCATATAGTATAAAATATGAGGTTATGCACTTATGGTCAAGTTCTATGCTTTATGTCCTTATACTTCAATAGAGAGGGAAATAAAATAGAGGAGATAGGGAATAATTAGAACAAGGTCCTAGAGTTGACTGAAGAGGGTGTAATTGAAAGCACAAGTGGGAGATTTGCAATGAAAACGTTGACTGTTGCTACATTCTCTGAGATTT